>CM063509.1:29127136-29154636 GCA_032207245.1 Pardosa pseudoannulata
ATATATATATTTATATTATATTTTATGTTATAATAACATATTTATATATATATATATATTTTAAATACATTTTGCGTGTTTATTTGTTATATTTAGTTATTATATTTTGATATAGCAGGTATCTTTTAATATAATCGATATGATGTTATAGAGTAATTTATGCATATAAATTATGACCATATTTATATGTATTTGACATTTATACATATAATTTCGGTTTTATATTACATCTTTTAAAATATGTTGTGTTCAAAACTGAATGGGGTAAATAATTTTACGATTCGACTTTTCGTTCCCCTTTGTCGAATTTTCATTGCTCACCGAGCAGGTGTCTCCTTGAGAGTTTTCTTGGCGCCTAACCTCTTGCTGGCTAATGGGCACTTTATTTCATAGTCTATAAGTTGTAATTTTGAGAGACAGAGATAAAATATTAAGAACATTGCGGACGTGTTTTTTCCGTTGTGTTTCCTGAAATGTTTCTGTTGGAGCCCCTAGATCTTTGGCCAGTCTGTGCACTCTCTCGTTGTTTCGGTTTTACTGCGACGTTTGGTTGCGTTATTTTTGTATAACGCAACCAATTAATCTCCGTAATACTTTTAAATAACGCAACAAAATAAATCTCCGTTACCCACTATAAGATCAGGGAAGAAGTGTACTATATTAATGAGAAATTTCGTAAGATAGAATAATAATAAATATATAATAGATATATATCTATGTTTATAGAGTCTTATCTATATATATCTATGACTTATATATTTACTGCTGGTCCTGCAATCTACATACAGATACTTTCCTCTACATGAAGCCCCGACTCTTCAGTACAGAAGTCAATTTTACAAAAGTTTGTTTTAAATATATTGACATTCCAGTAAATATTACATATGTGTCCAAACATTAAATACACAATGGAAGCCCTACTCTGGTAGTGGTATCTATAACACAGGCCTACGAAATTGAAATTTTTGAAAAATACAAGAGAAGTTTTTCCTTATTTTTAAGTTATTTGGTATGCTGATTTCCAAAATGACCTCCATTTTTTCCATTACGTCAGGATTTTTTGTAAAACTGATATACATATTACTGGTAATGTCCTATATGGAAAAAATGCTCTCGATCTGTTTACTTGTACTGACCGGCCAAGAGTGGCTTTTATCTATTCATGTGAGTTTATTTAATCTGTTTATGATGAGGCATATTAATTTTTAAACAGCAATTAAAATTAAAATTGTATACATTTTGTATATAAAGAATGAAAACCATAGCAACCAGAACGCATGAGCCGCACCAGGGCGAGACAAAAAGTTCCCTCATTATGAAATTTTTTACATTAATCTTATAAGAAAAACACTCCTAGAAAAACCCCAACGACCTGTTTTTACGTTTTATTAAGGTTTATACATGAAATAAATGTAAGTTTGAAATATATTTGAAACTCAATACGAAACAAAGACATTTAAATTTAGTTACGTACATTTTTTTCCTTTAAAATTTCTTTTTGACGTTCTTCTCTTATGTTCAATCTTATCTTCATCTCTTGCTAACATCCAACAATAGTCGGCAAGCATATTCCTATTCCACCTACCTTGATATTTTCTCTCCATATCCTTGATGTCTTGGTGGAACCTTTCTCCCTGTTCTTCGCTGACGGATCCTAAATTTTCGGGGAAAAAGTCCAAATGCGATTGGAGGAAATGCAATTTTACACTCATGGAGCAGCCCAACACTTGAAATTTGTCTAGCATGTTGCCAACAATTGTTTTAAATTTGGGATCTTTGTGATTGCCCAGAAATTTTCCCACATCTTTGAAGGCAACCCAAGCTTCTCTTTCCTTTAATGTCATAGTTGTCTCAAATTTGTTATCCCTAATAAGTTTTCGGATGTCTGGTCCTACGAAGACTCCCTCTTTCAATTTGGCTTCAGATAATCCAGGAAACTTTTTGCACATATATTTAAAGCAATCACCATCTTTTGGAAGAGCTTAACAAACTGCTTCATAACACCTAATTTTATGTAATAATATTTTTTTTTATCAACCAAGCTTTCTCGAATTACATTTTTGTTGCCTGGCACAAGATTCTGCCTTTTGGGCCAATCTTTTCTGATCCAATGTTGTGTTTTGTCACAGCTGTCCCACTCACAAATAAAACACGGAAATTTAGACATAATCTTTAAAGACAGTCTACAGTCTACAGTTCTTTGTTCAGTGCACAGGATGTGATTGCCCAGTGTATAGGCCACGAAAGCTATTAAGGGATGCTCCATTACGAGATCTCTGGAGGATAGAATACCCAGAAAAATTTCTTATTAGTTAATTTTCTGGAGCATTCGTTTCGGTTTTTCCCCAGCCAATTTCCTGCTCCACATACATTTGACAGTCATGGGATAGAATTCGGAACATCGATAAGAACATCTTTGTAATTAATGTATTGTAATATACAAACCGGTCTCAAATAGTTCAAAATCCAATGAACCTTTATTGATATTACTTTATTTTAAATTTATGCATGGACAGATTTTGATTTAAATGAAACTTGCATTGGCATAAATTATTTACATACCTTACACTTTCTAGCATTCTGGTTAGTTTCAATTTTATTTTTTTTTAATTTCCCGCTAAGATTTTAATTTTGTGTTATTGAATTTAATTATAACTGCAATCATTACCATACTCAAACCATATCGCTGCATTTTAAATTTCCAATCGTTTTTAACATGGAAATAAAAAGTTTCCGTATGTTATTAAATTTGTTAAACGTGAAATGTTATTCTGAAGTTATAATGAAGATTTCTTTTCATGTCCCTTCATTACATATTTCCCTTGTGTGTTATATATTTGAACCTATATTTTGCGTCTTTTATTTCGCATATTGGCCCTTGCAGCTGCAGCTGTAGCTGTTTGCTCGCGATAGCAGGCTATCGCTTCAAACAGAGCCGCCCTCGATCTGGGATTAAGTTTAGGACCGAACGTTCAATTCGGGCCACCTGTATCCGCAGCTTTTAAACCTATATACTGTATGATTATTTCACAAAAACACAATATTTTTACGAAATCACAAAAATGAACGATTTTTAAAATTAAATTCCTATAATATGTCAGCGCCTATTTTTTCATCACTATCTTTGTCACAGCTGCTCATTTTATCAATTTTGTATTCAGCAATAAAAAACCAAGCTTCCAATTCACAAAACACGACTTATACGTTTTGAAGATAGGAATTCGATTGAAGACGAAATAACGCAACAAAAGACCGAATAACTCGACAATCCTTACTTGGTGAAAGAAAAAATTCAAAGCGATGCATAGCAACGCAAACAACACGCATGTAATGACACACATACATATAATTATTCGTATTTAGTAGATTTGTGGTGGTTAGCGGATATCCTCCACAAATCTACTAAATACGTATTTTTACGTGATCCGCGCTCCAGTGACAGACTGCAAAAAACGTAAAAATATGTTGCACGCACTCAAAGTGTTAAATAGCTCTAAGGAGCTCTCCAGTGCAAAGGGTTAAATTTTCAGAATTAACTTTTCGTTATACACACGGAAAGATATAAAACTACAAACTTATCAAAATTCATTCTGATTTAATCAAAATGAATATTTTCTTCGTTTTCTGAGCAATGAAATTTTCTTGATTACATAGCTTTTTTTTAATTTTGTATAAGGATATAAAAATACTTTTCGCAACAGTAATTAAGCTTTAGAAGAGCATATTAACAGCATTCTAAATATTTTCTCTTGTATCCATTCTAAACAACTGCTTGGAAAACGGGCATTCAACGCTTTCACAAAACTGACAATAAACATAAGTTGTAAACACATCTGACTATATATTTCTTTGGTTAGAGTATGGAGTCCTACTTAGAAGGGAATGTTCTATTTATAGGCCACTAAAGCCTTTAAGGATTAGTCTGTTACAAGATAACTGGAGACTAAAATCCCACAGGATATTTCTTATTAGTTAATTTCCTGCAGCATTCAGTCTTCTTATACCCAATCGAATTTTTTGACAGGAAAATTTGTGTGGCCATTGGAAAAACATTCCGAATGACGAAAAGAAAGGAGTTTTATAGCTAATGTGTTTATATATATATATATATATATATATATATATATATATATATATATATATATATATATATATATATATATATATATATATATATATATATATATATATATATATATATATATATATATATATATATATATATATATATATATATATATATATATATATATATATATATATATATATATATATATATATATATATATATATATATATATATATATATATATATATATATATATATATATATATGCATATATATATATATATATATATATATATATATATATATGTATATATATATGTATATATATGCATATATATATATATATATATATATATATATATATATATATATATATATATATATATATATATATATATATATATATATATATATATATATATATATATATATATATATATATATATATATATATATATATATATATATATATATATATATATATATATATATATATATATATATATATATATATATATATATATATATATATATATATATATATATATATATATATATATATATATATATATATATATATATATTTATATATATATATATATATATATATATATATATATATATATATATATATATATGGAACATCAGCTTTGATTTAATTCCAAATTCAGTTAATGGTGTTCAAAATTAAATTGAATAAACATCGAATTCCAAAGTTAAGGCATGCATGCATTTTAATTTAACGCTTTCGGTTCTGGCATATTGCAAATAGCACCTAATTGTGATCTCGTTCAAAGTAAAACATTTCATAAAATGTTACACGAGATTCTCATATGTTTTACTAAAATGGTTTCTGTTTTATATCATGATTTACCAAAAACTTATCTTCGTCTCTAAATACTCATCCAATATAGATTTATCTTATATACATGCTTTTCAACTTACAGACGCCATGACATCACTAGATAGAATAATCTCAGGGGTAGACAAAATAATTATTTAAAGTTTCAAAATTAACGTTTACCATAACACTACAACTGCCAAAAGTGATTAAGGTATGATTAAAAGTAAATATTTTCTTTGAAAACTGAGTCTAAAAATTTGCTCATTTACGTTGCATCGTACAAGGAAATAAATATGTATCTAGCAGCATCAGTTAAATTTGAAAAGAGCAGGTTAACAATATTCTAAACATTTCATCTTGTTTTCATCATAAAGTATTATGTAAATGTATATGGGAATGTATGCAAATATATGTACATATGTACGTATATGCATGTAGGTGTACGTATACAGGTATATGTATATATGTAAACATATGCATGTGTTTGTATGCATGTATATGTAGATATGTACGTATGTGTATATGTATGCATGTATATGTAAAATGTACGTATGAGAATGTATGTGTATGGATGCATGTATATGTACATATCCATGTATGCGTATGTATGCATGTACATGTAGATATATATGTATGTTTTGCTTGTATGTGTAGGTATGCATGTATATGTATGTATATGCATGTATGCGTATGTATGCATGTGCATGTATGCTTATGTATGCATGTATATGTATGTATGTGCATGTATGCGTAGGTATGCATGTATATGTATGTATGTGCATGTATTCGTAGGTTTGCATGCATATGTATGTGAATTAAGTTTATATATGCATGTATATGTATGTATGTATGCATGTGTATGTATGCCTATGTATGAAAGTACATTTACATATGTGCGTATATGTGTATGTATGCATATGTATGAATGTGCATTTACATATGTGCGTATATGTGTATGTATGCATGTATCTGTAAGTATGTACGTATGTGAATTTATGCATATGTTTTAAGTATAAGCATGTATATATTTATGTATACGCGTTTTATGTGTGCACATGTATCTATTTAAGTATGCGCATGCATATAATAAATACATTCATGTAGATTCATAATCAATGTATGTGTATGTATGTATCTATATATACTATGATGGAAATGATAAAAGTTCTATACAAGGTTGTAGTAGAAGAAGCCCTAATTTATTATAGCTAACTCATAATTGGCAGTGTTAATCTTTATGCAGTTAAAGTACCATCCTAATAGTTCTTTTGTTTTATGATGTTTTCGAGCCAAACGACTCGTCGAATTTAGAGATCTCGCAAAATCGACAACAGATATCAGTTGTAAACACAGCTGACTACCTATTTCTTTAGTTAGTGTATGGAGTCTTATTCATAATCGAATATCTTGTTTATAGGCCACGAAAGCCATTAAGGATTATCCTATTACCAGATCTCTGGAGGCCCAAATCCCACGGGACATTCTTATTTCCTGAAGCACTCACTCCATTTATAACTCGACGAATTTCCTGCACAGGAAACAATGGGTTGCTATTGGAAAAGGATTCCAGGAAAGAAAAGCCTTTCACTACTAATGTACTGAAACATATAAGGATAATATCTGCTTTGAATTTATTCCTAATTCAATTAATGATGCTAGAAAATAAATAGATGAAACATCGAATTTTAAAGTTAAGGTATACATTTTAATTTAATACTATCAGTTGGTTATAACATGTTGATTATAGCACTTAAAATATGATATCACTCTAAGCAATCAATTTTACGAAATGTTTCTAAAGATTCTGGTGTGTAAGTGAAATAAATGACTTGAATTTAAAACTTTTATTTCATGATTTTCCTTACACTTGTCTTAAAATTTTCATTCAATATCGTTTTCTCTTCAAATGCATATCCGAAACATGACAGAATGTTTAGGCGCTTATGTTCGGTACTGGAGTTCGAATCCGACTGCGGCAACGATGTTCGTATCCGGTCGGAATACCCTTAAAGCTCAGTTGTCTGGTTAATTAGCCATATTTAATATATATTTATATACTGACAGTCTTTCCGTAATTAAGAGCCTAAAGCAGTTAGTACCGAAACCAAAATTAATTACCCAGATACAAAAAGAATGCAAAAACATGAATAAGTGAAAAATTAAAATATATATGTCGATTTGTACGTTCGTACATGTACACATGTATATGTAAATATGTACGTATATGCATGGATGTGTATGTATGCATGGATGTATATATATGCATGCATATGTACAAACGTACGTGAATGCATGTATGTGTATATATGCATGTATATGTACATAGCCATGTATGTATTAATGTCTATGTACATATACATGCGTATGTATGCATGTATATGTAGATATGTAAGCATATGCATGTGTATGTAAGCATATGCATGTGTATGTATGCAAGTATATATAGATATGTACGTATGTGCATGTATGCGTATGTATATGCATGTATGTGTATGTATGAATGTATATGTACATATTTACGTGTTTGTATGCATGTATATGTACATATATACGTATGTGTATGCATGCTGGTATATGTTGATATGTAGGTATGTGCATGTATGCTTACGTTTTAAGCATATGCATGCATATATTTATGTATATGTATATATACATTTATGTACATATATGTATGAATGTTTTATATATGCACATGTATCTATGTATTTAAGAATGTTCATGCATGAAATTATGAATCTACATGCATGTATTTATGTATATGTATGTATCTATGTATCAAAAGCATGAAACTGATAAAAATTCTTCTCTAGGTCGCAGTAAAAGAATCCCGTATTTTATTATTGCCAGTTCATCCTTGGCAGTGATAAACTTTATGCAGCGAACACACATCCTAAAAGTCCGTTTGTTTTACGATGTTTTCCTGCCAAGCATCTCGAATTTAGCGCTCTCACAAAATCGACAACGTATATCAGTTGTAAACACAGCGGACTACCTATTTCTTTAGTTATTAGATGGAGTCTTATTCAGAATCGAATATCTTCTTTATAGGCCACGAGAACTATTAAGGATTACTCCATTACCAGATCTCTAGAGGCCCAAATCCCACGGGACATTCTTATTTCCTGGAGCACTCATTCCATTTATAACTCGGCGAATTTCCTGCACAGGAAACAATGGGTTGCTATTGGAAAAGGATTCCAGGAAAGAAAAGCCTTTCACTACTAATGTACTGGAACATATAAGGGGAATATCAGCTTTGATTTCATTCCTAATTCAATTAATGATGTTAGAAAGTAAATCGAAGAAACATCGAATTTTAAAGTTAAGACATGTAAACATTTTAATTTAATACTATCAGTTGGTTATAGCATGTTAGTAATAGTACGTAAAATAGGATATCGCTTTAAGCTATTAATTTTACGAAATGTTTCTAAAGATTCTTGTGTGTAAGTGAAATAAATGACTTGTATTTAAAACTTTTATTTCATGATTTTACTAATAGGTGCCTAAATTTGTCTTAAAATTCTCATTAAAGATGGTTTTCTCTCGAAATGCATAACCGAAAGATGGCAGAATGTTTAGGGCGCTTATGTTTGGTACTGGAGTTCGAATTCCACTGTGGCAAGGATGTTCGTATCCGTTCAGAATACGCTTAAAGCACATGTCCCGGTCCAATTCGCCATATATAATATATATTTATATACTGACAGTCGTTTCGTAATCAAGAGCTTAGAACAATTAGTACCCAATATCAAAATTAATTACCGAGATACAAAAAGAATGCAAAAACATGAATAACTGAAAAATGAAAATGCATGTGTATGTATACAGGTATATGTTGATTTGTACGTATGTACATGTATGCATGCATATATATAGATAAGTATGTATATGCATGCATGTATAAGTATGCATGTGTATGTACAAATATATGTGAATGCATGTCTGTGTATATATGCATGTATATGTACATAGCCATGTATGTATTAATGGCTATGTATATATACATGCATAAGTATACATGCGTATACATGCGTATGTATGCATGTATAAGTAGATATGTCAGCATATGCATGTGTATGAATGCATGTATATGTAGATATGTACGTATGTGCATGTATGGGTATGTATGCATGTATATGTACATATTTTCCTGTTTTTATGCATGTATATGTACATATGTACTTATGTGTATGTATGCAAGTATATGTTGATATGTAAGTATGTGAATGTATGCATATGTTTTAAGCATATGCATGCATATTTATGTATATGTATGCATGTGTTTATGCATGTACACATTTATGTAAATATATGTATGCATGTTTTATTTATGCACGTGTATCTATATATTGAAGTATGAACAAGCATGTAATTAATTTTGAATCTACATGCATGTATTTGTGTATGTGTATGTATGTATCTACGTATCACCTGCATTGACCAGATAAAAGTTCCATAAAAGGTCGCAGTAAAAGAAGCCCTATTTTATTATTGCTAATTCATCCTTGCAGTGTTAAACTTTATGCAGTCAATACACCATTCTAAAAGTTCCATTGTTTTACGATGTTTTCGTGCCAAACGAGTCCTCGAATTTAGAGCTCTCACAAAATCGACAACACATATCTGTTGTAAACACAGCTGACTACGTATTTCTTTAGTTATACGGTGTAAACTCAATAGGCACTTCAAGGTCAGTGATTTTTCCTCGATGACCAACTGTAACTATGGTAACGACAGTTGAGGAATGATTTTACTCTTTTCTCCACTGTGTTAAGTGTCATGCATCGTGTGGGCTCTCCGTGCATGATGAAAGTATGTTTATTTAGACTACACTTTGAAGAATACTTAATCCGAGTGGTACACACGGGAAAAAAGTCTCCAAAATACGCTAAAGTTCATTAATGTCAGTGACCAAAGTGTTCTATGATTTTTTACTTCACTCTTTGTCGACTAAATTGGAATACGGGAAACCCACCCTCGTAATTGTTCCTTTACTTCCGGTTATAAAAAGTATATAAATAGACATTATAGATTGTTAATTTTTAATACACATAAAGCTCGTCAGTCTCGAAGATCATATAGTAATGGGTTCTAAAGTACAAATAAAAATATTCTTTAAGAGAATGATTTCTATCTTTTTTACGAAATGTTCATAAGCTATTTAATTGGTGCAATTAGAGATACATCTGTTACCGCAATCGAAATACTTCGAAATAGAGATTTACAAAGGAATGAAAAGCTATCAACTTCTTTGTGCTCAGAGAGTAATGTGCATTCCTAAACTGTCGACCTGACCCTCCTACCTCAAAACTCCATAGGGGAAAACACTGGCAGAAATGTACATTACATCCATTTTCGGAACGTTTTGGAGGTCGAAAATTGTACGTGACAACCGCTTTGAAGACATCATTGGTTTGGCGGAATTGTACGTGCAAACCGCTTAGAGGGTTAATACTTTACACAAAATTTTATGAGTCATTTCAGACCTGTTTCTAAGTTCATAAATTTAAGATATAATCCCATTTCATAAAATTACTATTCAAAATTTTATGTTATATTCTAATCCGTAAGATTTAAAAAATTCTACTGAAAAGTAATTCTAATTTTTTTTTTCACACACAGTGGCATTATTTACAGAAATAATATCATTAAGATGATTGAATATTTCTCTAATTTTAATGAGTAATTAGTTATAATTTCTCACTATTTTTCTTTATATTTGTATGACTCTTTTAATCTAAATATCAAAAGTATTTCTTAATAATTAATTTATTTAAGAGAATTTAGTTCGGAAATTCCTTAAATTTAAGTTGTATGTTAATAAGTATATTATGAAGTGATGTGGACCATAGTAAAGTTTCTATTCCAAAATTGTACTGTATTAATTATTTTATGATTTTACAAGAATTGAAAGAGATCTTAGTGCAATAACAATATTTTGTAAAATTTTATTATGTATTTAAAGATTTATGGTCTGTTGACACATTTTTAGAAAGTGAAAATTTCTTTAGAAGGTAGAGATTCCTAATGTTTTAGTAAGAATTCTAAATTAAAATGAATTTTTGTATTTTTACAAAAACATCTGTGATTTATTATAACCATTTTATACATATTGTTAAACTTTTCTTAATGTAAATAGTTAACGCACTTATGCACAACTGAAAATTTTGACTTTGCTTATAATAATAAAGCAAGTCGTCTGAACGTATTGGAATGAAATTCTCAACTGAAAATAAGTGCGAATGCACAGGCTTCTTGGTCGCTACCATAGTAACCGATGACTGGGGAAACGAGAAAGTGTGACCTTGAAGCGCCAATAGAATTTACATGGACTATAGTGTATGAAGTCTTATTCAGATTCGAATATCTTGTTTATATGTCACGAGAGCCATTAAGGATTATTCCATTACCAGATCTCTAGAGGCCCAAATCCCACGGGACATTCTTATTTCCTGGAGAACTCATTCCATTTATAACTCGGCGAATTTCCTGCACAGGAAACAATGGGTTGCTATTGGAAAAGGATTCCAGGAAAGAAAAGCCTTTCACTACTAATGTACTGGAACATATAAGGGGAATATCAGCTTTGATTTCATTCCTAATTCAATTAATGATGTTAGAAAGTAAATCGAAGAAACATCGAATTTTAAAGTTAAGACATGTAAACATTTTAATTTTATACTATTAGTTGGTTATAGCATGTTGGTAAGAGTACGTAAAATATGATATTGCTTTAAGCTATTAATTTTACGAAATGTTTCTAAAGATTCTTGTGTGTAAGTGAAATAAATGACTTGTATTTAAAACTTTTATTTCATGATTTTACTAATAGGTGCCTACATTTGTCTTAAAATTCTCATTAAAGATGGTTTTCTCTTGAAATGCATAACCGAAAGATGGCAGAATGTTTAGGGCGCTTATGTTTGGTACTGGAGTTCGAATGACACTGTGGCAAGGATGTTCGTATTTGTTCAGAATACGCTTAAAGCACATGTCCCGGTCCAATTCGCCATATATAATATATATTTATATACTGACAGTCGTTTCGTAATCAAGAGCTTAGAACAATTAGTACCCAATCCCAAATTAATTACGGAGATGCAAAAAGAATGCAAAAACATGAATAACTGAAATATTAAAATGTATAGGTCGATTTGTACGTATGTGCATGTATGCATGTATATGTAGACAAGTACGTATACGCATGTATGTATATGTATGCATGTATATGTGCAAATGTACGTGAATGCATGTATGTGACATATGCATGTATATGTACTTAGCCATGTATGTATTAATTGCTATGTACATATACATGCATAAGTATATATGCGTATACATGCATATACATGCGTATGTATGCATGTATATGTAGATATGTAAGCATATGTATGTGTATGTAAGCATGTATATGTAGATATGTACGTATGTGTATGTATGCCTATGTTTTAAGTATATGCATGCATATATTTATGTATATGTGTGTATGTATTTATGTATGTATACATTTATGTACATATATGTATGTATGTTTTATGTATGCACATGTGTATATGTATTTAAGTATGAGCATGCATGTAATGAATTATGAATCTACATGCAAATATTTGTGCATGTGTATGTATGTATCTACGTATCCCATGCATGGATCGGATAAAAGTTCTCTACAATGTCGCAGTAAAAGAAGCTCGTATTTTATTATTGCTAATTCATCCTTGACAGTGTTAAACTTTATGCAGTCAATACACCATCCTAAGATTTCCTTTGTTTTACGATGTGTTACTGCCAAACGACTCCTCGAATTTAGAGCTCTCGCAAAATCGACAACAGATATCAGTTGTAAACACAGCTGACTACGTATTTCTTTAGTTAGTGTGTGGAGTCTTATTCAGAATCGAATATCTTGTTTATAGGCCACGAGAGTCATTAAGGATTACTCCATTTACGAGATCTCTGGAGGCACAAATCCCGCGGGACATTCTTAGTTCCTGGAGAACTCCTTCCATTTATAACTCGGCGAATTTCCTGCACAGGAAACAATGGTTTGCTATTGGAAAAGGATTCAAGGAAAGAAAAGCCTTTCACTACTAATGTACTGAAACATATAAGGGGAAATATCAGCTTTGAATTCATTCCCAATTCAATTAATGATGTTAGAAAGTAAATCGAAGGAATATTGAATTTTAAAGTTAATGTATACATTTTAATTTAATACTATCAGGTGGTTATAGCATGTTGGTATTAGCACGTAAAATATGATATCGCCCTAAGCAATCCGTTTTACAAAATGTTTCTAAAGATTCTCGTGTGTAAATGAAACAAATTACATGTATTTAAAACTTTTATTTCATAATTTTCCTAATGGGTCCTACATTTGTCTTAATTCTCATTCAAGATGATTTTCTCTTGAAATGCATATCCGAAAGATGGCAGAATGTATCGGAAGCGTATATTCGGTACTGTAGTTCGAATCCCACTGTGGTAAGGATGTTCATATCCGTTCGGAATCGGCTTAAAGCACTAGGTCCCGGTCCAATTAACCATATATAATATATATTTATATACTGAGAGTCTTTCCGTATTCAAGAGCCTAGAGAAATTAGTACCGAAACCAAAATTAACCTTTTACAGGCCGAATTCAGATCCAGATATATTTTTAATTTCTTTTGCATATCTTACCTTCTAATGCTTCAGTTAAGGTATGTTAGTCATTTAATTATGGAAAAAGATTTCTTTTACGATTTTCATGATGTTCCCAATTGGGACCTTTGGTCACTCTGACTATACACTAGATTCAAAAATTGAGTAGAATGATGTATATATTAAATATTAAATAATAAGAAAAATAATGAGAATGAATTTAAAATTTATTTTTTAATTTAAGGAGAGATATACTCTGAAATGAAATACCCTGTTTATTTGCCACTGAGCCATTAAAGGTCAGTCCATTACGATATCTATGGAAGCTAGAATGCCCCCGGAAACTTCTTATTAGTTAATTTCCTGGAGAAAGCATGTCACAAATACCTTTGGGGAATTTCTGAACAGACGGATTTGGAAAACATTGATTAGAAGTGCAAACACCGGAACAGCCTCTTGCAACTGATGTATCGAGAAACACCAGAGGCTGCTGCTCAGAAATAATTCCTAATTTAGTAAATAATGTTCGAAATTTAAAGAAGGAAAGCTATGATTTAGATATTTACTAAGCAAAGATTTGAATGCAGATGATTATATTTTGAAATAATTGCTTAGTATTCGAATATTTATATATTTTGCACATTCCTTCACGATTGTTGAAGAATAAGTGTATGGAACTGTACTTTATATCGGAAAAGGTAATACGTTTGTCCAAATATACAGTATAAAACACAAAAAGTAATCCTCAAAATACAATTCCTAATTTAGTTAATAGTGTTCGAAATTTAATGAAAGACAGTTATGATTTAGATATATACTGAAAAAAGATTTTAATGCAAAATATTATATTTTGAAATAAATGCCTAGAATCCGAATATTTATATATTTTGCATATTCCCTCACGATTGTGGAAGAATAAGTGTATGGAACTGTACTTTATATCGGAAAAGGTAATATGTTTGTCCAATAATAAATCATAAAACACAAAAATTAAGTCCTCAAAATACAAATAGTCCCAGAAAATAGGCAATATATTTTCGTATTTTCAAAAGTAGTGCCTTACGTTTATTTTACTTTTACGGTTATTTCCCTTATTTATATGGGTTATAAATAGTTTTTGTTCTTATGTTTAAAACTGAAAATTATTTGCATTGTCTCAGCTAACCACTCGAGTTTCACGACATATTTTAAATGGCTCCACTCCGGTGCCCTAGAGTTCAAAGGGTTAATATTTCAGAATTAGCTTTTCATTATACACCCGGAGATACATAACACTACAATCTTATCAAAATTCATTGTGATTTAATCAAAATGAGTATTTTCTGAGAATTGAAATTTTCTTGATTACAAAGCTTTTTTTTTATTTTGTATAAGAATATAAGCATACTTTTAACAACAGTAATTAAGCTTTAGAAGAGCATATTAACAACATTCTAAATCTTTTCTCTTGTATCCATTCTAAACAACTGCTTGAAAAACGGGCATTCAACGCTTTCACAAAACTGACAACAAACATAAGTTGTAAACACATCTGACTATATATTTCTTTGGTTAGAGTATGGAGTCCTACTTAGAAGCGAATGTCCTATTTATAGGCCACGAAAGTCTTTAAGGATTACTCCGTTATAAGATAACTGGAGACTAAAATCACAGGATATTTCTTATTACTTAATTTACTGCCACATTCAGTCCTCTTATACCAAGTTTAATATGTACTATGACCCCTTTAAAGATAGCTATAAGTTCATTGTACTGGTTGCCGTATAGAATACATCTGCGAATGGTTTGGTTTGGTTTGGTTTGGAGCGCTACGGTCTACTGTTTTGCACACGGGGGCTAATGAGACCGGGACCTACTGCTTAAAGCCGATTCCGAACGGCTACGAACATCCATGCCATAGTGGGATTTGAACCCACGAACTCCGGTACCGACGATCAGCGCCCTAACCAATCGGCCAGCGTTCGGCAAATCTGCGAATGGAATACTCTGTTTATTTGCCACTGAGCCATTAATGATCAGTCCATTACTACATCTATGGAGGCTAGAATGCCCCGGGAAACTTCTTATTAGTTAATTTCCTGGAGAATGCATGTCACAAATACCTTTGGGTATTTTCTGAACAGACGGATTTGGAAAACATTGATTAGAAGTGCAAACACCGGAACAGCCTTTTGCAACTGATGCATCTAGAGGCATTAGAGGCTGCTGCTCAGAAATAATTCTTAATTTAGTTAATAATGTTCGAAATTTAAAGAAAGACAGCTATGATTTAGATATTTACTAATCAAAGATTTTAATGCAAATGATTTTATTTTGAAATAAATGCGTAGAATCCGAATATTTATATATTTTGCACATTCCCTCAAAATTGTTGAAGAATAAGTGTATGTAGCTGTAATTTATATCGGAAAAGGTAATATGTTTGTCCAAAAATATAGCTTAAACACAAAAAGTAGATCCTCAAAATACAAATAGTCACAGAAAATAGGCAATGTCTTTCTTCATACTTTCAAAAGTAGTGCCATACTTTTATTTTACTCTTACGGTTATTTCCCTTATTTATAAGGTTATAAATAGTTTTTGCTATTTTTTTTTGTTCTTATGTTAAAATCTGAAAATTATTTGCATTGCCTCAGTAACTAACCCTTCGAGTTTCACGACAAATTTTAAATGGCTTCGCTCCGGTGAACTCGAGTGCAAAGGGTTAAAATTTCAGAATTGGCTTTTCATTATACACCCGGAGATACATAACACTACAATCTTATCAAAATTCATTGTGATTTAATCAAAATGAGTATTTTATTTGAAATCTTAGCAATGAAATTTTATTGATTGCAAAGCTTTTTTTTTATTTTGTATAAGAATATAAACATATTTTTAGCAACAGTAATTAAACTTTAGAAGAGCATATTAACAACATTCTAAATCATTTCTCTTGTTTCCATTTTAAACAACTACTTGAAAAAAGGGCATTCAGCGCTCTCGCAAAACTGACAACAAACATAAGTTGTAAAAACATCTGACTATATATTTCTTTGGTTAGACTATGGAGACCTACTTAAAAGCGAATGTTCTCTTTATAGGCCACGAAAACCTTTAAGGATTAATCCGTTACAAGATAACTGGAGACTAAAAATTCCACAGGATATTTCTTATTAGTTAATTTTCTGCAGCATTCAGTCCTCTTATACCCAGATTAATATGTAGTATGACCCCCTTAAAGATAGCTAGCAGTTCATTTTACTGGTTGCCGTATAGAATCTATCTGCGAATGAAATACCCTGCTTATTTGCGACTGTGCTATTAAAGATCAATCCATTACTACATCTATGGAGGCTAGAATGCCCCCGGAAACTTCTTATTAGTTAATTTCCTGGAGAATGCATGACACAAATACCTTTGGGGATTTTCTGAACAGACGGATTTGGAAAACACTCATTAGAAGTGCAAACACCGGAACAGCCTTTTGCAACTGATGCATCGAGAGACATCAGAGGCTGCTGCTAAGAAATAATTCCTAATTTAGTTAACAATGTTCAAAATTTAAAGGAAGAAAACTATGATTTAGGTATTTACTAAGCAAAGATTTTCATGAAGACGATTATATTTTGAAATAAATCCGTAGAATATTTATATATTTTGCACATTCCCTCACTACTATTGAAGAATAAGTGTATGGAATTGTACTTTATTTTGGAAAAGGTAATACGTTTGTCCAAAAATATAGCATAAAACACAAAAGGTAAGTCCTCAAAATACAAATAGTCACAGAAAATAGGCAATATCTTTCTTACTACTATCAAAAGTAGTGTCTTACGTTTATTTCACTTTTACGGTTACTTCCTTTATTTATATGGGTTATAAATAGTTTTTGCTATTTGTTTTTGTTTTTATGTTAAAAACTGAATTTTGTTTGCATTTTCTCAGTAGCTAACCACTCGAGTTTCATGACAAATTTTAAATGGCTCCTCTCTGATTCCATGGGGTGAAAAGGATTAAAATTTCAGACTTAACTTTTCATAATACACCCGGAGATACATAACACTACAAACTTGTCAAAATTCACTGTGATTTAATCAAAATAAGAGTTTTCTTTGAAATCTGAGCAATGAAATTTTCTTGATTGCAAAGCTTTTTTAAATTTTTTATAAGGCTATAAACATACTTTAAGCAACATTAATTAAGCTTTAGAAGAGCATATTAACAACATTCTAAATCTTTTCTCTTGTATCCATTTTAAACAACTGATTGAAAAACGAGCATTCAGTGCTCTCGCAAAACTGACAACAAATATAAGTTTTAAACACATCTGACTATATATTTCTTTGGTTAGCGTATGGAGTCCTACTTAGAAGCGAATGTCTTATTTATAGGCCACGAAAGCCTTTAAGGATTACTCCGTTACAAGATAACTGGAGGCTAAAATCCCACACGATATTTCTTATTACTTAATTTACTGCCGTATTCAGTCCTCTTATACCCAGTTTAATATGTAGTATGACCCTCTTAAAGATAGTTAACAATTCATTTTACTGGTGACCATATAGAATACATCTGCGAATGAAATACCCTGTTTATTTGCCACTGAGCCATTAATGATCAGTCCATTACGACATCTATGGAGGCTAGAATGCCCCGGGAAACTTCTTATTAGTTAATTTCCAGGAGAATGCATGTCACAAATACCTTTGGGGATTTTCTGAACAGACGGATTTGGAAAACATTGATTAGAAGTGCAAACACCGGAACAGCCTTTTGCAACTGATGTATCGAGAGACACCAGAGGCTGCTGCTCAGAAATAATTCCTAATTTAGTAAATAATGTTCGAAATTTAAAGAAGGAAAGCTATGATTTAGATATTTACTAAGCAAAGATTTGAATGCAGATGATTATATTTTGAAATAATTGCTTAGTATTCGAATATTTATATATTTTGCACATTCCTTCACGATTGTTGAAGAATAAGTGTATGGAACTGTACTTTATATCGGAAAAGGTAATACGTTTGTCCAAATATACAGCATAAAACACAAAAAGTAAGTCCTCAAAATACAAATAGATACAGAAAACAGGCAATATCTTTCTTCGTACTTTCAAAAGTATTGCTTTACGTTTACTTTACTCTTACAGTTATTTCCTTTATTTATATGGGTTATAAATAGTTTTTGTTCTTATGTTAAAAAACTGAAAATTATTTTTATTGTCTCAGTAGCTAACCCCACGAGTTTCACGGCAATTTTTAAATGACTCCGCTTCTGTGCCCTCGAGTACAAAGTGTTAAAATTTGAGAATGAGCTTTTCATTATGCACCAGGATATATATAAGATTACAAACTTATGAAATTTGTTGTGATTTAATCAAAATGAGTATTTTCCGAGAAATGAAATTTTATTGATTGCAAAGCTTTTTTTTTATTTTGTATAAGAGTATAAACATATTTTTAGCAACAGTAATTAAGTTTTAGAAGAGCATATTAACAACATTCTAAATCTTTTCTCTTGTATCCATTCTAAACAACTGCTTGAAAAACGGGCATTCAACGCTCTCGCAAAACTGACAACAAACATAAGTTGTAAACACATCTGACTATATATTTCTTTGGTTAAAGTATGGAGTCCTACTTAGAAGCGAATGTCCTATTTATAGGCCACGAAAGCCTTTAAGGATTACTCCGTTACAAGATAACTGGAGACTAAAAATTCCACATTATATTTCTTATTAGTTAATTTCTTGCAGCATTCATTCCTCTTATACCCAGTTTAATATGTAGTATGACCCTCTTAAAGATAGTTAACAATTCATTTTACTGGTTGCCGTATAGAATACATCTGCGAATGAAATACCCTGTTTATTTGCCACTGAGCCATTAATGATCAGTCCATTACGACATCTATGGAGGCTAGAATGCCCCGGGAAACTTCTTATTAGTTAATTTCCAGGAGAATGCATGTCACAAATACCTTTGGGGATTTTCTGAACAGACGGATTTGGAAAACATTGATTAGAAGTGCAAACACCGGAACAGCCTTTTGCAACTGATGTATCGAGAGACATCAGAGGCTGCTGTTCAGAAATAATTCCTAATTTAGTTAATAGTGTTCGAAATTTAAAGAAAGACAGCTATGATTTAGATATTAATAAGCAAAGATTTGAATGCAAACGATTGTATTTTGAAATATATCTGTAAAATCTTAAAATTTATATATTTTACCCATTCCCTCACGATTGTTGAAGAATGTACTTATGGAACCGTTCTTTTTATCAGAAAAGGTAAAAAGTTGTCCACAAAACATAGCGTAAAACACAAACCAACATACGCAAGGCACAAAGAGTCGCAGAATATAGATAATAGCTCTCTGCATAATTTCAAAAATATTTCCTTACGTATGTTTTATTTTTGCTGTTATTCCTTTATTTGTATATGGGTTATATATATATATATATATATATATATATATATATATATATATATATATATATATATATATATATATATGTGTGTGTGTGTGTGTGTGTGCATGTGTATTTGCGTATGTATTACATTCAATAGCACGATCTAAATAGCATGTTATAAAATATTAAAAATAATTTTTTTTATCTTGAAATTAAATTCATTTATAAGTTAAATATACGGCAGAGTGATGTAGGAGTCACTAATTTCTCTTGTGGTATTCCCATGAGCAGTACGAAGGAATAAATATGACTTAGCAATTTTGAGGTCTGTATATAGGACTATAGTGGAAAATCTCATTGTTGTATCCAGCTACTATGTGAAGCTTTTAACTTGGAAGCTTCTTAATTAATAGTTCAATAAAAATAGGGAAACATCGTCCAAATTCTAATATTTTACACACACACACGTACATATATGTGTGTGTGTGTGTAAAAATATCAATATTTAAGCCTTAAAGTCTATCCAAAATTATCCTATTTCCCCATTCATTATTCTAGATCTTAATTTCTTCTCTTTATATTAACCTCTTTATATTTCCCAGCCATCCAATTTAAACGAGGATGTTTTCATTCCTTTAGCCGAACCCCGAAATTCTTTCTATGATTCCCAAAACAGAAAATAATATTGCTGGCATTTTTAATTAGGAAGTTATAACTGTCCCAGAAGAAATCTGTAATGATCAGCAATAATGCTCATCTGGAACGCCACACTTTGGCATATGGCTCTAGTCAAAGGTCAAATTTTCAGCATTTCTTCCCACGACATTAAAACACACACGGGTTTTGGTCGTCTCTCGCAGAAGTTTGGCATAGAGAGAGAGCGTTCTGACACCGTCCGGTTCAGACGTCTCTGGATTCTGTGCTATTTTATCGTATGAAATAAAAGTTAAGTTCGGCCACGACGAATGATGTGTTTCTTTGGAACAGACGATTAGCGGACTCTTGGCAGCCCAGCATGCCCGGGATGAGGAAATTAATAGGGGCAATTTCAAAAGCAGTTTTCAAGTGTAAGTTTGGGACTGGGTTGGTCCCCTGGACGATTATATATATATATATATATATATATATATATATATATATATATATATATATATATATATATATATATATGCGTGTGTGTGTGTGAGTGATTATAACTTTATAACTATATGTGTAATGGAAGAATAGGTTTCGCTAAAAACTGATGTATGTTATACACAAAGGAGATAGAATGAAATATTAAGGTATGCGAGGTGCACCCAGAAAGTAAAGTTTTCCCTCTTTAAAAGAAAAAAAGAACACACACTTTCATGGACATTTTTATTGGCAACAAGTACAGCAATGTTCCAGCTTTTTTTCAACATAGCCACCACCAGAAATGAGGCACTTATCGTATTTTGGGATCAAATTTTGCATGCCTCTGTCGTAGAACTCTGCCGCCTGTGAATGGAACCCACCATCCTGTCCCAGAACACCGTGCACATCCCTTTCTGTACCGACAGCGTCGGTTTGAAGTAGATCCTGACCGAAGATCCACTCTGATGCCAATGCTTTGACTGCTGCTTGGTTTCTGGGGTGAAATGCGAAATCCAAGTCTCATTTCCTGTTTTGATCCTGTCGAGGAACTCGTCGACGTCATCGTGATACCGAAGCAGAAATGTCAGTGCTGCTCCTAAGCGTTAAAGTTTGTGTTCGGATGTCAGTTTCGGCTCATAGATCTGACAGGACTGACGAAGAATTTCAATTGGCGCCATGCTTTGTTCATTCAAGATCACTGACCGAACCTTGCAGGCAATAAATTAGATCCATTTCGGACCACTGCTACCGAGATACTGGCACGAATCGGGACTTGTCCTGCTGGCATATGATTAATACGTCATAGATCTGTTACGCAATTATCACGGGTAATTACGTTTACTTTAAATTGGAAAACATAGGCAAACTTACTTTCTGGATGCGCCTCGTATTAAGGTTTAATAATATTGTTGTATTAGTTTATTACATTTATCAAGAAAATTATGACATTGGATTTGTTTTGCAGCAAAATTGTCTATCATCTATTAACATTTCCCATATACATAACCCAGACAATATTGAAAATAGTAGTTATTTCGTTTAAAATTCTGTTTTTTTTCCAAAATTATCTGTTTCGGAAATTTTGTTGATAATAACGAATAAAGAGAATTATTCTCCATTTTTAGCACGTTTTAGTCAAATAAATTCCACAGGCAAGTGGGTCTTTCGTAATATATTTTTATTACATCACTCTGGGTTTCTTTACAATTTCCCCAAGACATATAGAATGATATAAGCATAAAATGACATCAGGATTATTTTTACTATAATGTAAATATCTTGTTTATACGTCATGAAAGCCTCAAAGGACTGTTTCTTTAAGAGGTATCTTAAAGATAAAATCTTGCGATACTTCATTTTAATTAACTTCCTGAAGCTATCGTTTTCTTTATTCTTTAGTGAAACTCCTGGGTAGACTAATTTGGCTGTCATTGATTAAGAAACGAAAAAAACATCGCGTTGCAAAATTAGTCAACTTTAAGGTGTAATTTAATTCACAATTGATTTGAAATAGATGTTTAGTGTCTGAATAATTTCTAGCATTTAACGAAGTCGGCGGAAAATGTCTCAAATTATTATTTTTTAGAGTAATATTGCATACCATTTTCCACAGTGTTATATTCACCGATATAAGTAGAAATACTGCTGGCGATCATGTCTGCTCAGGTACATTAGAGTATTTTTACAGAGTTGAATTTTGAAATGTGTGTATATAATTTTGAACAACTAGGAAAGTTGTTTCTATCCCTTGAGAATTATTTTAAAGTCCTGAACTCATTAACTAAACCAATTCTGGTCATGCAGTTATACTAAATGATACAATTTAAGATTACATAATATTAGATTTAATGGTGAGTTATAACTTTAATTATATACCATAAAGTATTAGTATTATTCGTGCATTCTGATTTATATTTTATAAATATTTTATCATTAGTTTTGTTGATTTATCTTCCAGATAATCCGTAACCTGATTTACTTTCTTTCGAATGAAAATAGAACAATATACGTCAGTATTACCTTAATATCTCCAGTGTATGTTATGTCATTAACCCCTTCCCTTACAATTTTTTTTTTAAATAAAATTGCAAAAAATCATCACATTTTTTTAAATTTTATATTTTTAATTTTATATTAATTAACAGATGGGCTGAAAAGTTCGTAGGCTGACACATAGATGGTACTACTAGTTTTAACTTTTAGTTAGCCCTAACGTTCGAAGGACACGTGTATAAATTTGACAGCTGAAGGACTATTAATTTGTGAAGCATATTATTTTGAGTGAAGCAACTTTTGTTAGTTTGAAAACAATCCAGAAAAAGAAATTTCGCGTGTTAGTAAAGCATTGCTCTTCAGCAAAAAAAAAAAAAAAATACTTTTTAAGCCAAGGCTTGGCTTGATAAACATTATTCGGACTCTGCACCTGGAAAATCAACGTTGAAAACTGGTTTACTAAATTTAAGCCAAGCGAAATGATAACCAAGGAGGATGCACGCAATGGAAGCCCCAAAGAGGATGTTATCGACGAAAACATAAAAAAGTCCACAAAATAATTTTAGATTACGGTAAAGTGGAAATAATAGAGATATCTGAGAATCTAAAGATATCAAAGGAACGTGTTGGACATATCGTGAAAGAATATTTGGGTATGCAAAAGCAAAGTGGGTGCTACGCTAGCTCACAATCGACCCAAAACAGCAACGATTCAAGGAACAGTAATGATTCTGAGCTGTGTTTAAAGCTGTTTAATTATAATAAACCTGAATTTATGCGTCGATATGTGACAATGGATGAAATATGGCTCCATCATTTCACACCTGAGTCCAAACGATAGTCAACCGACTGGACTACAAGTGATGAACCAACTTAAACAAGGGAAAAAACGCAACAGTCGGCTGGCAAGGTTATGGCATCAATATTTTGGAATTCGCCTGTTTTAATAATCATCGACTATCCATCGACTATCCATCCGGAAAAAACCATCAACAGTGACTATTACATAGCATTATTGGGACGTTTGAAGGACGAAATCGCGGAAAAACGGACCCATTTGAAGGAGAAAGCTCAGTTTCAACAAGACAATGCACAAGTCAATGAAAACGATGTCAAAACTATACGAATTGGGCTTCGAATTGGCCCCCAGGCACTTTTTGCTGTACTCAGAGATCAAGAGAATGCTCCCTGGAAAAAATTAGCGCCGATGAAGAAGTAATCGCCGAATTTGAGGCCTATTTTAAGGCTAAAAACAAATCGTACTATAAAAATTGTATCGGAAAATTGTACGACAGCTATAATACTTGTATCACCCTCTAAGGCAACAATATTGAATAATAAAATCAGATTTTATAAAAAAAATGAACTTTTCAGCCTAATATTCAAGGAAAGGAAACAGAACAAAATATTGGTTTTAGGTTGAATTTTTAAATTTTTACAGGTGTAAAGGGATGTAGTTTAAATATTAGTTTAGTATCTTGAATTATCTCTGGCAAATGATAAAAAAAGTTTAGTATTAGTCTTTGTATGATAGGTTTTGAAATAAAGGACAACATAAATTGATACCTGACATTCTGTACACTAGTATATGGTCTCTTTTCTTATTGGCTTACCACTAGAATTTTTTTACTGATGCACAGAGTACACTGTGTAGTTGGAATTTTTCTTCTCAGTTGCAGTAATCTGGAAAATGCTTTGAGGTTAACCTGAGTGGTAAAAGACATGCTGGGTGTTCCTGGTGTGGCAGTAAACTCATCACAAGGATTTTCTGAAATTAATTTTTCAATCAGTTTTAAACAAGTGTCCAATCCTGCCAAAAGAATCGCAAAACCAGCAAATCTTTGCAAACTACTGGTCAAAGCTAAATATTTCCTTTCATTTCCTCCAAACCGAGTAAAACCACGATAAAACAATTCGTACTGACAAATTCTGTTTCTCCGAGGTTTCTCGGGATAATAATTAACTGCAATATTTGAGATCCTGAAAAATGCCTTGTGGTTAACCTGAGTAGCAAAATACTAATTCTGGGTGTTCCTGATATGGCAGAAAACTTATCTCGATGATTTTCTGAAATTAGTTTTCCAATCATTTTTAAACAAATGGCCAGTCCCGCCAAAAGAACTGCAAAACTAGCAAATCTTTGCAAACTGCTGGTCAAATGTAAATATTTCCTTTTTATTTCTTCCAAACCGAGTAAAACCGCGATAAAACAATTCCTACTGACAATTTCTGTTTCCCCGAGTTTTCTCGGGATAATAATTAACTGTAATAAATGCGATCCTGAGATAACTCGGGATAATCAGGCAAGCGGTTAAAAACAGAAACTATCTCAACACATAACTAGAAAATTTGTCTGCTTTGATGAAAATTTTCAGAAAACCTTTCATAAGCGTTCAGGAGAAAGTCTTCGAAATTGGGAAGATTTTATTTGAAAGCGCTTTCAAAGGGTTTAGAATTCAAGCAAATATTATACTACCTATTAAATTTTGAATTTCTATAGTACATGAATTAAAAATTGATATTTTCTTTCGCATCTGAAGTACTTGCAAGAAATTGGGGGAAATGATAAAGCTGAAAGTTATTATCCGAAATGTGTAAGAGAGCTCAAGCAATGTTTTATACTAATCAAACTATAGTATGAACGGTAAAAAAACTTTCAAATTAAATGTTAATAGTATTTGTGAAATTTAAATACTTTAATAAAAATATGAAAATATATGTTCGTCATAGCTTTAATATGACATAGAAATACCATGTAAAAAATAACTTGAAAGTTGCATATTTATGTTCTCTTAAAAATATGCTTCTTAGAGAGTAATTGTAAGGAATTTTTATTATTTAAATAGAGTTTATTTTCATAAATATTTTTAATGCATTGTATGCTGGACACGTACTAGTACGTTTTCTGACGATGGATACTTGAGCGCGGGTCACATACTAGTACGGGTTTGTGTAACAACATGGGTTGTTTTTGGGTTCAAAAATAGCGGTATATACAGGAAAACGAAGTCGAATGTTCTTGTCTACTATATAGTTTAAGGAAAAATTTAGACAAATAAAAACTAATTTATACATTATTAGTTTTATGATTGCTCTTTTTATTTTTTATAACGTAAAAATGTTTATATATAACATAATTCGAAAACATTATAACTATATACTAATATTTCTATTTGATTTTTCATATTTACGATACTATTATAAATTTATCCATTAAATGTATATATTTGTTTAAAAAAATCTTATGGTTGTTATTTATATCTTTCTATTTATATATTTGTTTATATATTTCAACATAAAATATGCCATGTTGGTTTAAAAAGTTAAATAACTTTTGATCTATTGAGATTTAACTGAATAACTAAATTTACGCGCAAAACGGCAGCTCCCGGTACAGTTCCGCTACGAAATGTACCCGCACACAATGTGTTAAATAAACTTTTTACTTGAAAGCAATTTTCTAACCTCTATGTGTATATAATGTTGAAAATGAACTCAATAATTCGAGGTAATATATATCGATGAACACCTTATATTTAGCGAATTATGGTCTAAACAGAGTAAAACAAATATGGAATGTAGAGAACTTTGCATTTTGCAACCTGTCTTCATTAGCAATCAGCCGTCGCTTTAAAAGTCATAACATTAGTAAATAAAGAATTTTAAGATAACGGAAATATTTGATACTTCATGTAAACATAATACTGTAAAGTGACATTTTATAATAGATATAGCTTTGTGATTTTTAATCGATAAAGCTGTCGAAACAGTAAATTGGACAATTCTAAAAATTAAAAATATTGATTTGAAATTAGAAAAAAAAATTATAATTACTAGTTAACCGTCTAAAATTTGAGAGAATGTCAAAAAGATTCAAACGTTTTTCTTATTGTAAAGCATATTGATGCATTCTGAGGCTTATGCTACGATAAAGGGATTGTAATCACTTCCAAAAATACAGTTATATAACGGTTGTAATAACAATTTTCTAACTACGTTAAAGTACGATAAAGCGATTGTAATCACTTCCAAATGTACATTAAATAAAATAATGACTGTAATAACAATTTTCTAACTACATCAAAATACGATAAAGATATTGTAATCACTTCCAAAAATACAGTTAAATAACGACTGTTATAACAGTTTTCTAACTACGTCAAAATACGATAATGGGATTGTAATCACTTTCAAATGTACATTAAGTATAATAACGACTGTAATAACAATTTTCTAACTAAGTCAAAATACGATAACGGGATTACAATCACTTCCAAATGTACGTTAAGTAAAATAACGACTCTAATAACAATTTTCTAACTACGTCAAAATACGATAATGGGATTGCAATCCCTTCCAAATGTACATTAAGTAAAATAACTACTGTAATAACAATTTTCTAACTACGCCAAAATACGATAATGGGATTGCAATCACTTCCA
>CM063509.1:29159636-29182136 GCA_032207245.1 Pardosa pseudoannulata
TTATGCGTTTAAAAATATTTTTTATTCTAAAACATTTTAAGGAGTTTATGTTTAAATTGTTTTAAGCTTAGGTATTTAAATAGGAATAGCTTAGCTATTTAATAATTTATTAAATATGGAAATATAATGTAAACATGGACAGTAGCATCATTGTCCTTTATGTCCCATCAAACTTAAGCCATGTCCTGCAACCTTTGGATGAAGTATTTGCCCGTATGATGTGTTCCTGGAGCAAAAGATATGGTACAAAAGAAGCCGTCTTAAAAAAGTAACTAAAGCGACATTCCCCAACCTGCTGAAACAGCTATTTAACACTGTAAAGGGTGAAAATGCAGTAAAAAGAGCTTTAACCCATTGGCAAAAATGCTGTTGAACACAAAATGGTGTTAACTGAAAAAGATGGAGAAATAAGAGTAAACAATGTTCAACGGACTTCAACAATAGCTGCTGTGGAAGTTCTTTCTACGGAAACTTTCAGATCAACCACTTAGAATTTTGCCATTTCTTCTCCTTGCAAGGATTTATAAAAGGTTATCCTTATAACAACTTCACCACTGCAGTCGGAAGGGACCAAAAAAAGTAGAAAATACCCGATGAAAAAGAAAGCATGTACACTCTAAAGCCGGAGAGTGATAACTGTGTCTGATATAGCAGAATACCTTTTAGAAAAAGAAATTACTCATTCAAAAAGAAATAAAAAAACTACCCCAAACATAAAATCGACCAAACAAAGTAAGGCTGCTCTACAAAGCACAAGGAATCTTTCTAAATCAGATTTGAATGGGATTTGAAGAGACCAAAAAAAGTAGAAAATACCCGATGAAAAATAAAGCATGTATACGCTAAGGGCGGAGAATTGATAACTGTTTCAGATGTAGTAGAATACCTTTTAGAAGAAGAAATTACTATTTAAAAAAATACCCCAAACATAAAATCGACCAACCAAAGTAAGGCTGCTCTACAAAGCACAAGAAATATTTTTAAATCTGATTTGAATGGGGTACAAGGCCATAGCAAGGGCTTGGCAAAGGTGGCATCTGCAACGGACGCATCAATCATAGGGGTCCCACATCGTGATGGAAATAAGGTCTGAATAACAGTTGATTAGAAATAACCGTAGATTAAACACGATGCAATTGAACTCAGTGAGACATTAATATTGATTTTACGTTTACCTCTAATTAGTTATAATTAAATGAGTAGATAATCAAGGTAGGATACGGTCTTAGTTCTATTTTTACAAAGATGAGACTAGATTTTATAAAGTGCTTTGCACATTTTTTTGATATTGCTTTCCTATAAAATTTGTTGAAAAGGAGAACACCCTTGCTTGAAAGCTGTAAACAATTCATTTTTACCACACCTTTTGACTTATAAAATATTTTCTCCATGAGTAAACTGAAAATTGTTCAGAAAAAATATAAATTCGGTGGCATTAACGGTTTAAAAAGATTGAGGGCCTATCTCACCAAAGTCGTTTAACGGCTAATCGAGATTAACTCATGGTGCCTACCAATGGTGGGACGAAATTCTCCGTTTAAACAGAGATTATTAGCGGTTAGCCGTTAAACGACTTTGATGACACCGGCACTGAATGGGTATTTCTTGATAGTATATGGCATCATGATTTTTATGTCGTTATGATTCGTTCATCGTCGATAGTTCGTTCCGAGTTATAGCTACGGGGTTCTTTTACTCTGAAACACGACGTTTTCAATGGTCAACTGTCAGACGGACACGAAGGTAAATAATTCTATTATAGAGTTTGTGAATTCATCTTTTTTTCAATTAATAGGATGAAGTTAATTGAAGATGCTTTAATTTTAAGAATGTCGAATTATTTCAAGTGAGTCTTAGCGTAATCACATTTACAAACATGTAAGGAAAAAAATTACATATATATTTTCGTTATTTTGAAAGTTACTCGTGCATATAATCCATAGTATTTCTAAACAAATGAAAATTGTAAATGTTCTTTTTCCATGTTTTGGTTTGCTTCAAATTCTATGCATTGCAACCTGTGTCTAAGTGTTATTTTGTGGTGAGTGTACAAGCGTTAAATTATATATACGAATTTTCTATCATGTGTAGTATAAATCTGTAAATGTAATAAGTAAAATGTTGACTCATTATTTTGTTATGTTCAAATATATTGAAAACACTGTCAAAATACATTGTATTTAACTATGTCGGAATATTTTTATAAAATATAATTCTAGAGGTATCTAAAAATTCCTACACAGAATGTCACCGAAGTTGAACACATCTGAAGTAGACTTAATATGCAAAGATTATAAAAGCGTTTTACCGGTTTAAAAAATAATAAATGACTTGATTAAACTTTATTCTCCTGAACTGCTTTAAATTGGATTCTAAATTCCAAAACAATTCCATTACTTACTGTGATAATGATTTTGTTTTAAACGAGTATCATGCCCCTTTAAAATGAAACGTTATTTATGTCCATTTTGCTGTTTTTCAGACGAGTTTACTTAAACAATAATATATTAAATTATTTTACGTATGAATTCTTGTATGATTACAATGTTAAATGTTTGTATTCTACTGATAAATTTATATTAATACGTTAATAGTCTGCATTTTTAAAGTATTTATTCTAGTATAAATGCATTAAACAAACTGTTCTTTTTTATTTCATGTCTATTAATAGATTAAGGAGATTGTTTTATATCTGTGTTTACAAACGTAATCTAAATGAGTCTCGTTACATTTTAGCCATTTTTTGTGACTGTTAATCTATAAACCAAAAGCCGTTAAAAATGTGAGAATATTCCAGATTTTGTCAGCACATTACCACTTTAAATTTTGACAAAACTTTCATGTTAAGAGAGCACGGTAAAATTATGATCTCGCAGACTTGGTAGTTAAAGCTTTGAAAATTTGTCTTTACTAATTAGACTAACTGGGAATGAAGCATCCTATTAATCTTCATAGAATTCAGTTATAAATAACAAATTTTACATTAAAATAATTTTCTTCGTATACATTACGTTTTGTTTGTCGATTTATTTCTTTACTTGGCTAATTTCTTGTGCGTTTGTAAAAAGGAAGCTGTAGAAATATTAATGATCAATGAATTTCTTTTAATTAACTGTTGAAATCCATTGTATCATTATTTTTAACTAATAATTTTTTATTTGTTAGAAATGATATCTGTTGATAGTCGTTTGATTTGCTTATTGTAAGATTTTTAAAATTGTTTGGATAGCCTTCCATATATTTAACAAATAGTTGTAATTTTTTAATACAAATTTTAAAACTTTCGAATTTATTTTACTTGTTGGGACAACCCGAAAAGTCTTTTAGAATATTAGGTTATTTGTATGTCAATTTCATGAACTAAGTCTAAAAAATTAGAATTATTATTTTCCCTTTTATGTAAATCTGGTATGAAGTTACATTTTTTTTTCATTGAGAGCAATTTTAGAAATCATTTATTGCTATTTAAAATTATGTTGAATTTTTTTATCGAGTGTATTTTATTAATGAGTGAATTAATCGTTAGTAATGTCCTAGTCATAATTGTTTTTGAGTTTGTTTTGACTGAGCTGATGCGTATTTCTCGTCCAATTGTACCCAATGGAGATTTATTAGTATATGTGTCTGCTACAAATGCACATATCTTAGAAATCTCTTTTCGGTTGGATCACTTTTATATATTTCGAAAGGTAAGTAAGAAACATTTTAAACCTCATGTCTTTGCTAAATTCTTCATTATTTTTACGCTCACTTATTAATTGCATATCGTTTTTATAAAGTATTAAGATATACTTCGTAATATTTGAAAACAATTTGGTAGTAACGGTGTATCCAAAACTGAAATGTGGAAATGTTTCTGTATCAAAGGGAAATGCTTTCATTTTTACCTTCTAAAGTCTAATAAAAAATGTCCACAATTAAAAACATACCAAATTTTGGAGGCAAGTTAAACAATGTGATGACACTTATTGTTACCTTCCTTTCCAAGAACAATGTGTCTCGTGTAGCAAAACAGTAGACTAATTCTTCAAACTTTTCTATTGCTTCTTGCTATTTGAAATTTAGTCGCTAATTTTTTTCCTAATGCTAATCAATGGTTAATTCCAATTAGTATAATTTAAAAGCTGAATGACGATCTTTTTTGAGCTCTACCTTTTGGCTAATAAGACTCCAAAATTTTTCCATGCCAGCGATGGGATTCGAATCAGTGAAAAGTCATCATGTTGTGTAAAAATACAGTATGTGTGAAGTAGTGTTTTGTCTTTTTAGTTCTTAGATTCTGATTTTAAAAACATAGAAAACGAGGATTGTGTTCTATATCCAGTAAATCCATAGCTATTATTCTGTGAAATAACTCTGTAGTGCTTTTGAAATAAATTCTCATTTTCTAAGTAATGTTTAGATTTAATGCATTGTTTGTGCATTTTTTCCTGATTTCTGAAATGGCCATATTACATTTCTATCGCCTAAATAGAGAGCCATCTTAAGTGTCAGTAATTCCAAATATTATTGACAACTGTTTAATTGGTCTCAAACCACTTCCTTTGCCCATAGTGGTCAGTATTTCAATTATCAGTATAGTTCTAGAACCCTCTACAGGAAATATGTAAGATCCTGAGAGCAGTTCAAGTGTAACATAATAAGCTAGAACATAACTGAAATGTTGAAGCAACTAGGTGTTGAAGTGAGTCCCCTACCCGTCCTCCTTTCTACGTGCAATTAGTTTTATACATTTTCTACGTTAAAAGCCCCTAGCAGCCACCAAGAAGTTCCATAGTACCGCAACTTTTAGTGGTGTTACGAAAATCCATTCATTTGAGGTATCGTGTAACATGAGTAATAGTAATAGAACTACAGAGCTGAGGTAACTGGTTACGAAGAGAGTTACCAACCCGCCCATCCTCCCTTCTAGTGTAGTTTCTTTTATAGTTTTTCGATGTTGAAAGCCCTCTAGCGGCAACAACATTGTGTTGTAAGAGTCTTGTAACAAGATTCCTAGATACTGGTAGTGGAAAGGAGTTCCCAATCCCGCCCTCCCTTCTAGCGCAGTTTCTTTTATAGTTTTTAGATGTTGAAAGCCCTCTAGCGACAAACAGAGGAATCAGAAACAGCGCCATCTAGCGGTGTTACAACAAATCCATTTCGTTGAAATGATTTGTAGCAACAACTCCCAGATGTTGGAGTGGAGAAAGAGTACCCAAACCCGCCCTCCCTTCTACTGCAGTTTCTTTTATAGTTTTTAGATGTTGAAAGCCCTCTAGCGGAAACAGAGGAATCAGAAACAGCGCCATCTAGCGGTGTTACAAAAATCCATTCCGTTGTAAATGTCTTGTAACAAAATTCGTAGATACTGGAGTGGAAAAGAGTTCCCAATCCCGCCCTCCCTTCTAGTTCAGTTTCTTTTATAGTTTTTCGGTGTTGAAAGCCCTCTAGCGACAAACAGAGGAATCAGAAACAGCGCCATCTAGCGGTGTTACAAAAATCCATTCCGTTGTAAATGTCTTGTAACAAAATTCGTAGATACTGGAGTGGAGAAAGAGTACCCAGACCCGCCCTCCCTTCTACTGCAGTTTCTTTTATAGTTTTTCTGTATTGAAAGCCCTCTAGCGGTAAAAAGAGGAATCGGAAACAGCGCCATCTAGGGGTGTTACAAAAATTCATTCCGTTGAAGTGTAACAAGTTTCCAAGGTATAGGGGGTGGCATAAGAGTTCCCAACCAGCCCTCCCTTCTGGTGTAAGTTTCTTTTATAGTGTTTCGCCGTTGAAAGCCCTCTAGCGGCCAAAAAGAAGTTTAATGACAGCGCCATCTATCGGTGTGATGTTAAACAATTTGCAGAACCGATGAAGTAACTATGAGTTCCAATCCCGCCCTCCCTTCACATATAGTTTCTTTTATAGGGTTGTTGAAAGCCCTCTAGCGACAAAAAATCGAAACAGCGCCATCTATCGGTTTACAAAATCCATTCGTTGAATTATTATGCATACTAGATAGGTAGTTGGCAAAAGTTCTCACTCGATTTCCCGGTTTTAGTTTCTTTTTTAAGTTTTTTGATGTTCAAAATCATCTAACGGTCGAAAACCAATCGGATGACAAAGCCATCTATAGGTCTAATGTTAAACAATTTCTAGAAACAATTACACTTAGAGTGGGGTAGCAAAGCAGACATTATTACCGAGAATACTTCATGAAGTAAGACCCTATCAACGTGGTAAGCTCTCAACCTTCCAGCGCAGTTCAATTTTATAGTTTCTTTTCCCTAGCGGTCGACAGTGAAATTCCCTGTTAGTTTTCGTATTAAATTGATAGCGGGATTCAGTCGGCCAAAACGCCGATCTGAGAACCAGAGGGTAGCGAGTTCGAGCCAAAGATCCGCCATGTTCATTAATGGCAAGAAAATAAGTTATTGGTCCCGATATGCTCTGGAGAAGGGATCATTCCATAAGCTACACGTGCTCATCATGTAATGCTAAATAAGTAACAGCTTTCCTGTCAAATTTGGCATTATATATCAGTCTCCACTGCTTGCTTCAGTGAAGAAAGTAATATAATATTGGCTACCACAAAAGTTTAAAACTTCATTCGCAATATTCAAACTTCATCAGTCTTTTTTAACATTGTTCTCCTCAAAGCTGCATATTTTCTTGACCTTTTAATTATGGGAACGGCCAACGTTGTTCACTATGAGTTGACAACAAAATACATCTAAGCCTTACTCCGGAATCAGACCCTAACACACTATGCTAACTACTTCACAATCTGGGTGGTTGAAAGCATAAAATAAATACCCTACCAAGGGAAACATTCTTTCACTGATTTTTTTTTTTAATATTATTGAATAGATTTCAATCATACTCGACATTATTGGGACAAATGGGAGAGTTTTCAAACGATATCGTTAATAGATAAATATTTAGCACAAGAGTAGAACTCTATTATGGTTGACAGAACATTTACGTCATGTTCATAAGTCCTGAAGTGGATAGACAGGGGAATTCGGTATTCTACTCCAAAAATTTAACTCGACCGCTACTCGTTCGGATTAGTTATAAAAAGTATATACAAACAATCGAATATTAATGAAGAAATCATTAAAATATCCAATACTTACCTTTCGAAATATAGAACATTGAAAGAGATCCAACCGAAAAGAGATTTGTCAGATATGTGCATTTAAAGTAGACACATATACTAATAAATCTCCATTGGGTACAATTAAACACAAAATGTTTTCAAAATCATCTAAATAAATCATACAATTTCTCAATTATAATTTTTTTAAAAAGAGGAATCTGAAACAGCGCCATCTAGTGTGTTACAAAAATTCATTCCGTTGAAGTGTAACAAGTTTCTAAGATATAGGGGGTGGCATGAGAGTGCAAGTTTCTTTTATAGTTTTTCGCCGTTGAAAGCCCTCTAGCGGCCAAAAAGAAGTTTAATGACAGCGCCATCTATCGGTGTGATGTTAAACAATTTTCAGAACCGATGAAGTAACTATGTCAAGTCCAAACCCGCTCTCCCTTCTATATACAGTTACTTATCCTTCTACATACAGTTAGTTCTGAACGTGAAACTTACAGATAAATAACATCAAATTTACAAATGTATAAAAACATTTAGGGTAATTCCAACGAGTGAATTACACTAGAAAATTATTGAAACTTGAATTTTCTATTAAAAACATTTTAGCCCACGCGTTAAAGACCTGGTAGCTTTCAGATGACCAACCAGTTCTAAAAATCATATAGGTCACTATTAACAGATATTCCTAAAAAATAAAAATATATTATTTGAAAATAACGAAACAATTGACTCAATCAGTTGGTTAAGGAAATCTAATGATTATTAATAACTAGCATTATAGCCCGTCATATGACGGGATCAGTAAAATTTTTAATTTTCCAGAATTGTAAAATACCCTATGAGGTAAATAAAAAATGATTTGATTTTTGGCTGATCATTATCTGGTACACACTCAATAATTTTTTTATCTTCATATCCCTCTAAAGTCTCCTGATACTATGAATGTAGTTTAGAATCACGTTGAATTCATTTAGCCAAACCGTGTGGATATGCATGAAAAACAAACACACAAACGGACAAATTTCTTAATTTTCAAAGGTATATAGCCTAAACGCTAGATATTTATTAGTCCATGAAATAGGCTCCTAGACTTTTATTAAACGTATTTGTTAATAGCGGTGATAAAATTTTCATTGCAGCAAAAATAATCGATGTTTACATTTAAAATTAACACATATGTACCTAATATATTATTTAATACAAATATAAAGGAAAATTATTTGCGTGATATCTAAGTTCAGGGATAAAACGTATGAAAATAATGCAGGCGATATTTAAATAATTTAAAATAAGAAATGATTCAATGAGATGGTTAAAGGAATGACGTCATAATTATAGAAAAAAAATGTTATTTTTACCTATTTATTATGAGATAAATTGATAACTTTAATCCCCTGTAATTAACCGGGGAAAATAGGGCTCAAAATATTTGCATTAAATGCTCGAAAAGGAGGGAAGGGGTGGATTTCGTGCGTTTTAAAGACGACAGTATTTTCCGCTGTGATGTGAAGCATATTTATACCAATTTATTTTAGAATCGGATCGATAGTTTAGTAGAAGATAAACTTTAAATTTTGCTAACCCTAACTCATCAAGAAATCAACATGGATGCCTGTATCCATTCCAGGTCCAACCGCTTCATAAATTTGAGGACAGAAGGACAGGCTATTATTATATAGGGGATATTTCTACATATCTAAAATTGGGCAAAAAATTGGAAGTAAAATGATAAATTGAGAAACAAAATGTAATTTATATAAAGAAATATTTTTTTGAAAATGCACTGTTCGTTATTTATTACCAAATTCTGTGAGGATAAATAGGATTTTGGATTAATCATCACTAAAAAATGGCTAAACACTGCCGAGATGTCATCTGGGCCTTTAAGCAGCTGTTGTCGATCACATTAGGGAACAACTGATCAAAGCATTTTGAACTTTTCTTGCTAAATCTGTTAGATTTAGCAAGATAATGATGTTAGATAAAGTGCTGTCTTACCTAAAAGCTTTTTTAGAAGTTCATTTTTGGTTTCATGCTGAAAATAAAATTTAGATTGAGCTTTAAATTTTGAATGGATTCTCTTTTTTGGATTAATGATCACTAAAAAAATGGATAACACACACAATGATTCATTCAGATCACGTTTGTTAGCACAAGTATAAACTTAGCAAGTCTTAAATATGTTGACATAAATTAAAAAACGTTTTTAAAAACATTTATACCTATATAAATACGCAATAAATTCAAAATGGAAACCTATTATATATTTACCTACAGAATACAAACATTTAACCTTGTAATAAAGCTAAAATGTATAGTTATATAAATGTAAAATGTCATAAATATATGAAACTAGAGTATTTATGCATCGCTGGTGATATTTATAAAAGCTTCCAAAACATTTTAAAACTAAATTTTTTATCAAAGGAATAGTGAATTACACGAAGAATATACATTGATATGTTAATGGGATTTAAAGAAATCACTTTCGAGTAAACAAAAGTCTACACTGTAAATTTTTAAGAACAGAAATTACTAGCATCAAAAAGATAGATATGAATGGAATAGATGACTGTTTTCGATGCCATTTTGACAATATCACATATTTACTTATGGTTATTCTGAGTTCTTTAAATTGAGCTCATTAAAATAAAGCTTTTTCAAATTAGCGTGACAGACTGTAAAGCAAGAAAAAACATTAAGAATATGTTTTCTTCATTTCTAGACTCTAGTGTAAGAGTTTCTAGTTGTTCAGTTAAATTTGCTTGGGAAAAATAATAGATGAGCTGTCAAGCATAACATTTTACGCATCCAACATCCGTACAATTTTAGAGGGACATGATATTTTTTTTAAAAGAAAACAAGTTTATTCGACGTATTACAGTCAATTATGTAATCATTTCGTATTTTAGGATTCAATTTAAAGAAGGTCAAGAATATAAAGACTATTGAAACAAGTGCTTTTTTGTAATCTCTAAAACATTTTTAAAATATCAAGTATTAATATTTTTGCTTCAAAATCCTTTTTGAGACCTAGTAAAGCTAACTATAAGTCTGTAAATCAAATTTTAGATATCTATATTTATATTTTATGCAAACATTACTGATACAGTTAAACCAATCAATTTCTCTATTTTTTATCAACAAAATAAAGTCCCTTTTTGTTTATTCACAGTGTTATCCTATATAGTATAAGAAAGCTTTACACATAACGTACGCTTGTAGCTCCAACAGAAAAAAAATAGAACAACTTTAGACTTATGAATACATGGAGTTTTAAGAAAAACAAACATAGAAAAATACCTTTTATTTTGCTGATTAGTTAAAAAAGAGCTTCTAGAAATAAAATTACATGCATGAATTTAAAAACATTGAAGACACCGATTTTAAATTTCACATACATGTTTGTAATATGAGACAATTTAAACAATTCGTTATTTTTCAATTTAACATCCTTTTAAAGAGACTTAGTCGTGCGAAACCGGGAAAAACAGTGTACAAATTCACAAACTTTCTAGAAGAATTAATACGTATTTACCTTATGTCCGTTTGATAGATGGCCAGGGGAAACCTCGTGTATCCAAGAAAGAGAACCCCGTAGCTCTGAATGACACTTGACGAACTGAAGAGTGCTGATAAAATATGACACCAACATACCGCACTACCATTTAACAAGAGATAATAAAAAATGAAATTGAATCATCTTACAACTTCTTACTGTTCAAATCCACTTAAAACTGTTAATGCCAAACTTTCTGTACCATTTTCAGTTGACTGATGCAATATTGAGAACAAATTTCAATGTCGATAGATGTGGCAGCAAATTAATTATTTTGAAAACTTGCACCAGTATATTCCCTTTTTCAACAAAATTTAGAAATAACCGAAATGAACAAAAGTGTATAAACTATTATCACGGTATGAAAGCGTTATAACTCATTAGAGATCAACTACGCACTTAATTATAATGAATTAGTGGTAACCGTAAAGTCAAGGTTATGTCACGGAAATCAACTCTCTCGGTCAGTTTCAAAGATTTTAATCGTCGATTAGCTCTAATCGCTATTTAAGAAAGCCTTAATTTGCCACACCCACTTTGAGTTTGAATCCTTAAGTTTTAAATTAAAATAATAAATTTAGAATTTTTTAATAGGTGAAGCCATATTTTTTTTTTTATTCTGACGTTCACAGTCCTTTAAAAAGGTTCACGTTTCGCGATTCTTACTTTTGGTAAATTTCCGAATCATATATTGAAAATTTTCTTCATCGATAATATATGTGATGTTTTCTGTACATTTATAGGATCGTGTGTAAAAGATAAATTAGAACTATCAAAATAATGATTAAGAGTAAAACACATGAACACGGCACTTTGACATTTTCTCCGACTACAATTTTTCGAACACCTCCGAACATTGATATATTTATACCTCCAAGTCTGGGTTACAACCTAGCCCTACCCCTCTCTTTCAGCCTACCTCTACTATATTCTTCCATGGAAGAATCTGAAACTTTTTTCGACTTTATTTTAAGTAGAATAGAAAAAAGTAATTTTGAATTTTTTAATGACTTTAAAAACGTAAGAAATTTAAAATATATGGTAGAATATTGCAACCTGAAACTCTTGCCCATTGTTTTCGATTTTAAGAGTAGAACAGAGGAAAAGAGAACACTGCAGATGTACTTGCAAATTAGTGATATTTAGGCCAAGTTATTTTGCCGGTATGAATAGTGTATAGCCTGTATAAATTATGATAATATTTTGTTTTGATGACTTTCTTTTCTTCCAAATATCGTATCATTAATATAGCATAAATTACATAGAAATTTAATTTTTTAATATATATATTAAAAAAACTACTATAAGGAAAATAGTGTGTATTTTATTTCCAGAAGTCAGACAAATTGTCATTGAATTTAATTTTCAAATATTTCCAATTTATATCTCGAGCATTTAAAGCCCCTTTGGCGAATTTTTACATGTAAAAAATCACCAATGGGTTTCTATACTAAAGTTGTATTGGTTTTAAATAACATCTCCACGAATTATAGTCGGGAATATTCACATATGGTTAAATCAGTTTCGAATGCTTTTCAAATCTATGATAGACTTCTTGATTACCAAGGATTCTAGTTTATCAATGAATTCATATGAACCGGTATCTTTTACTTATTCTATTACAACAGAAATATTCAGTTCGCATAATTAAAAAAAATAAAATGAAATCATTTTTGTCTTACCATTTCATTGTTTTAGTTTCTTCAAAAAGAGGATGAACCTTTGCGAATTTGGTTAAATTATTAAGACCATTAACAGTAGGAATGTCAAAAGATTTCGTGTCTTTAAACATGAAATGCAGTAAAAGAAATAACAGAAAACGATAAATAATTCAATTAAAAGATTCATATTTGAAAGAAGGTAGTTTAATTATATTAGAACAATAATAACATTAGCAATAATGAATAAAAAATTATCAATCTGCCATACATAACCATACATAACAATAAAATAGCAAAACCTACATAAAGTTGGTGAAAAATACTCACATTTGCCCTGTCACCTTTTTCTCTAATGAAAAGACATTTTTAGTGTACCATCATTTATTCCGTAATTTAAAAATATAAGTTGAATAAAAGTATGATTAATTATTCTAAGAAAGTATAAAGAATAACATAAAAATATTATTCTACAGAACTGTAACAAAATATTCACAAAAGAATAATAAAAACTGATGCCATTCCAGAAAACAATTACGATTCTATAAAAAAAACATCAAGATCAACAGGGGTATTCAGGTGGACCCATCGCTGATCGCTGTCCACTGTATCACAGATCTAGGAAATAGCGATCTTAGCTGTCTCGCTGTTTGGGATTCAACTGCAACCCTCGCTTTAAGGCAATTTGTCGCAACGTCACGATATTCTATAATGCCTTCCCATTCATTTTTATGTTTACAACAGCCAATATGCAAACAATAAACTGCCCTTCCATTTGAAACTAAAGCCAGAATTGTCATAATTTGAGAATGTGCCCTACTGCGAGAGATCTTATTATCGTGCCTTATTTGACATAGCTCTCCGAGAATCACTGTTGGACTTCGGCAAAGTTCGGAAGATTTTTTCCGAACCCACGCCTTTGAACCAATCACTTTCCATGGTGCTCAAAACACAAGAAATTAGCTGGGATGTTATACAATCGTGATATTTGTTTATTGTTAACATATTTTCTTTTTTAATATTCTAAGTTCATCAGAAGAGAAAAAAAAGTGAAAGATGATTCAGCAAGTTTACTTATGGTTATTTAGTTACGAGTTATTATTATACATTCTGTTAGGAATGTATGGAATAAGTGGTTAATAAATATATATCTTAGATTCAGTTTCCACTTCATTTCCTACAGATTGCAAGCTGTAATGAAAATAAATGAGCAATGAGTTTTTCAAATATAACTGAAAGATATGCGCAATGATTTATTACTATACACGAATCTCAAATTAGTTTTGACTATTTTAAGTAAAATTTGAAACTCATTTAAAATTCTAATAAAAAATAGAGGGTTAGGGGAATTTTGATAGTTCTAATTTGCCTTTTACAGACGATCCTATCAATGTACAGAAAACAACACATATATTATCAATGAAGAAAAGTTTCGGAATATGATTCGGAAATTTTTCAAAAGTAAGAATCCTAAAATAATAAAGAAACGTGAACCTTTTTAAAAGCCTAAAAAAAATTACTGCTCCAATTATTAAAAAAATCTAAATTTATTCTTATTTTGAGTTAAAACTTAAGGATTCCAACTGAAAGTGCTTGTGGCAAATTAAGGCTGCTATTCTTAATCCCCTATCCCTGTATCCTTCAAGATATTTACGTAATACTAAACTCAGTGATGAAATGTCTGAAAATAATGCAGACGATATTTAAATAATTTAAAAAAAGAAATGATTCAATGAGATGGTTAAAGTAATGACGTTATACTGATAGAATAAATGTTATTTTTACCTATTTATTATGTGATAATTAATAAATTTATCGAATAATTTGTCAAATAACCGGGGAAAATAGGGCTCGAAATAATAGCATTAAACTGTCGAAAAGATAAAAAGGGATGGATTTTGAAAGTTTTAAAAACTTGCTTTGAATTTTGCTAACCCTAACTTATTAAGAATCCAATATAGATACCGCTATCCATTCGAGATCCAACCGCTAAATAAGTTCGAGGAGAGAAAGAGAGATAACTTAGGTTATTATTATATAGGGGATGAATTCTTTAAAACACCATTTATATATGTTTAATATTTTATTCACACATTAATTACAAAAAAAATTAATTCATAAATGTATACATTCCTCTTTATGAGTGGTTATATACAGCAAAATTACAGAAAACTGCCTAAAATAATATAACAGCCATTTTCTTAAATATAGCAATGTTTTAGAGGTCAGAAAAACTTCATGATATTTGAACAGGAGTCCTAAGTACTGTCAAGAAATAAACAACAGTATTGACTACCTTTTATTATTTAACTTTTATTATTATGTTTTATATGAATAGAGAAAATATAACAATATATTAAGACAAATTAGTATATTGATTTAAATTCACAAATGAAATCAAAGTGTTGGTATAAAAATGTAAAATAATATGTGTATATATCTTCAAAACTTTTACATTGGTCTGAATTTATACCAATATTCCGTATGCAAATATATTTTAAATATGATTACATAATAAATGATGAGTAATTATTATAAGATCTTAAAAAGACTTAACTAAAGAACTGGGTTCCCCCGTCAACTAGGCTATAATGGTTTAAATATGGTCGCCTAACATTTTCTCCTGATGTCACAGAGTCAAAACAATCTGTATCTATATTATAATTTATGATATTTGCATCCAACTCTCATTTTGTAACTCTTTTCTTATATATTGAAAGTGCGCAATGCTTAAAGAAAATTAGTTATAACAAACCATTAATGGTTCGCTATAGATGATTTTTAATAATTTGGAGCTGTTGCGTTTGTAAACGATTAAGGGATGAATTGCCCATAAATATAAATGTCCGGTTTTCATATCGTTTTCTTTAAGTAAGAGTATATAATTCAATTACAATGTCGCACTATGCATTAATTACAGTTGCCAGAAAAAGCAACAAATGTTTGGATGAATTACCTTTGTGTTTTTGTAAATATCGCCAATATTTTCACCAAATTTGACAAGGGGAACCCATTTCTTAAGTAGTACCCTTAAAAATAAGAAATAGCTAAATAACTGTCTCAATTATTTCTCTGCAATTAAAAAAATCTTAGAGTTAGCATGAGACAGTTTGAAAAATAAATATGTATGCAATGGGATTAATATTAAAAACCTTATTTACAAGCTGTGCACGTTAACAAATTAGCTAATAAATTAGGTAGTAAATTACGTAGTATTTGTTCTATAAAGAATATTACATTACTTAAATTTATTTACAATGGGTAAAATGATATTAATATGAAATATCAAAATTACTTAAATAAAAATCTTAGGTATTTATCAAATATATCAGTTGTCCTTTAGAAAATATGTTCATCTTAATGTTAAGCTACAGATGAAAGTAAGATAATTTCTTAATTATACTTCATAAGTTCAAAAGTTCCTAAATTATATATTCGTTATGTAGTATTAGCGAACGGAAGAAACCTAATAACAGCATAAAATATATCTACTCCAAAATACATTAAAAAGCTCTTAACATTTGTTAACTTATATCATTTTTACGACATTATCAATGACAAAACAGGTGAAACGATAAAAGTTAAAAAAAGTCATTACTACTTGTATGTGCTGTAAATAGACTGTATCATGTATATATAACGAAGAACAGCACGAGAATTTATTACATAAAAAATGGAATCTTGCTGTTAACAGAAGGCCTGCCATGTTACTCACAACACACTCTCTTCCGTTGTGAGAAAAACTCCCTCGGAACAAATCTTCGGGCATGCTCAGTGCGCGAGCATGGAACGTAACATTACTTACTTTACAATAATTGATAACGATAAATTTTCATACGAAACAACCAAAACAAACAGTCAAATCATATTAGCAATCACTCAGTGACTGGGATGTAGTCTCAACACTATGCCCAATTGTTCACCAGTTCCTGAAGGTGACCTTGAATGATGGTTCAAGGGTTGCATCTACACGCTGGGCCACTAAATGAGCCCAGCACGTGGATTACTCCATAGTGTCTATTACGCACTTTACTTGCGCATCTGGCTGCTTTTGATCTTTGGAAAAAAACCGCCTCCGAAGCTATCGCCAAGGCTAATTTATCGTCTGCCACCATCGAAATGTGTATTTGAATTAGAAATAGCGATCAGTGATGGAAAAAGGGCAGGCTGAATGCAACTGCAAAATAATTAAAACTTTAGGTTAATTAATATCTCCCAAATGGTGATTCCAAAAAGGTGAAACGTGCAATGAATTTCCAAAATTTCTTTAAATTCAGAGGCATTTACATCTTCAAACTCTCAATTGGAAGAATACCTTTGTGTAAAAATCCTCATTAAAAGAACTTACGTATGACGTTACAATTGACTTTTTACGCTCACCTTTTCTGAGAAAAAATGGCTAAAAGAATCAGCAATTTGGGTGGTTTTAAATTGATATCTAAGTTAATTTTGATCCTATAAAAATGGAACTCGGTGAAATAAATTTCCGAGAATTTTCGGAATCCGTGGCTACCTGTCTCGATTGCAATCTTTAAGCCACATAACAGACGTCTGGTAAAATTCAGATTTGAAATACTTTACCTATGACGTCAAAATCTGCTGATACTTGCGATAGTTTGATCACCAAATCGCAAATTAAGACTGAAAGAATCGCCATTTGGGGTGGTTTTTAATTAATATCTTCATTATTTGTGTTTCAAGAAAGATAAAATTTACAGATATAAATTTCTCAGATATTTTCCGTTCTGGCGATACCTGTCTTGTTCCTAAATTCCAACCCGTTAAAAAGAAATTCTGTTAAAAATCATTTAACTATGGATTCATTTATGACGTCATATGCAGCCAATTAAAGTGATCGTTTACTTATAAAATTAAATTCGGACTAAAAGAAAGAGTGTTTTGGGTGTTTTTTTAATGAATACTCCATTAACTTTGGTCGTACGAAGATGAGACTTGCCGAAATGGGTTACTATGAATTTTCTGAAGGTGTGTATACATACCTCGATCCCTAACTTTCAACCGTTTTTGAGGATTTAAAATCAAGGACAGACAGACGCGGTCAGATTTTAATATATGTAACATTAGATCCATTTGAAATGTAATTAAAAAAAGTTGCAAAAGGATTTGGGATGCTACCATATTACGGTCGACATATGTCACTGGTGACTTCTGCGTCATAATGACGTCAGAAAGGGAACTTTTTGGTACCGTAATTTCGCACGTATAAGGCAATTTCACGCAGTAGGGCAAATTTTCAAATTATGACAAATTTTGGCTTTAGTTTCAAACGAAAGGGCAGTTTATTGTTTGTCTATTGGCTGTTGTAAACATGAAAATGAATGGGAAGTGCATTATAGTAGTTCGTGACGTTGCGACAAATTGCTTCATAGTCCGCACCATCGTATAGTCCGCAGGCTAGATTTTTTATTTAAAAAAATTCATAAATCATCAGATAGTCTGCATCACTAGATAATCCGCTGACAATACATGAAAAATATGTATTTTTGTGTGATAGTATTAAATCATTTTAAGAATAAAAACCTAAGTAAAGTAGAATGCCAAAAAGTATGGATTAGACTCAATTAATTCAGCCTTGTAAAATTTGAAATAATCTCTTCTGCCATAGCCTGGGAGACGAATTTTACCTCAGAAACAGAGCTACCTACATTTCTCTGTTAGAGAACCCAGCTATGTAAATCGTCTTCTAATGCAGGACATTGTATTCTAATGCAGGCCATTGCCAATTTCTTACTGTCTTCTCGTCGATCTCAATGAATTACCCTATGAATTACCTCAATGAATCCCCTGAATTACTTTCAGCTTGAAATCAGCAGTAAAACTGCGACGATGTATTAAAGACATAATGAATGACCAATATTACAGCAAATCAAAACTCTGAAAACAAAGCATTCTGTTACGAGTGATCCTCGTGGTGAAATGACCTTCGACCCTCAACCTTAGATCTTGAACCCATCCACTCGGTGTTGTCAGTCGGAGATGTAAATAGTAACTACTGATATTTTTCCGTACTCCAGGACACAATTTAAGATTGCGCTACTTGCTACTACTGACTCGTTCTACTTTATGGGTTGTATTTTTTCATCGTTTATTACCGATACGATACGATGTTTTCTTGGCTGCGCGTGAGTCGTGCTTTAGTGTTCATTTGGGTCCTTAATCTGAATGTTGCGGTTCGGTTCGAACCTTCGTTGGGATATCACTTTCACGTTAGCTTGCGGACACTGTGAGAGCAAACGATCACGTCAAATTGACGTCACAACAAACATTCGAATAGACTCGCAACGTCCAGAGCAAGCCCCTCGATCATCGTCTGTTCGCTCGACGTGCTTTTTCTCCCCCTTCTTCCGATTTTGATAATTTTAGCAATGAACAACCAGCAGATAGTCTGCGGCTGAAGAAATTTGCTTTTTAAACACAGATAGTCCATGGACTATACGTGTGAAATTACAGTACCGAATTCCCATCTTTGGCGGTTTCTGATGTCATCATGACTCAAAAGTCACCAGTGACATTTGTGGACTGTAATATGGTAGCAGCCTTGGAAATGAAGGAAAGAAATGTGTTGCTATCATCATATAAGGCAATTTGTTGCAACGTCACGAGCTAATATAATGCTCTTCCCATTCATTTTCATGATCACAACAGCCAATAGACAAACAATAAACTGCCCTTCCGTTTGAAACTAAAGCCAGAATTGTCATAACTGGAGAATTTACCCTACTGCGTGAAACCGCTTTATTCTTGTCGAGACATGTCGACTTCCACGTCATAATAAAGTCAGAAGTCGTCATTATGACTCGACAAAGAGAGGAATTTCTTGGTTAATTTTTAAGTTCTATCTCTGGAGAATTCTAACTTCATTATGACGCGAAAATAGCATGTGATATATCTCGACAGCAATATTGTAGCACCCTAAAACAGAAAATATGCTTGTGAGTGGGCGAGAAATTCCGTTTTGATGCGATTTAAAATATCATTTTACCTATAGCCAAGCACACAAAGCAAACTGATAAACTTAATTCTAAATATTTTAATCAATCACTGGTATGATCTATGATATCATTTACGAGGGATCGGAATTCATCACATAGGTGTCAAAATATCGGTGTTAAATGAAACTTGCATTTTGCAATGTTTGAAGAACAAACAAAAAAAATCTTAGAGCATCTCAATTATGGGAGAAATAATAGAATGCTATCGAGCTCTTCTATGTTCAAAGTAAAAATAGGAAATATTAAACATATTTTGCATTCGAAACGATAGAGGGAATCAAGAACTGAATACATTTGTATATTCATTAGTTTGATAATGTAGAATTCAGTAATTTAGTTATTAGCTTTCAAAACTGATAGTTTTAAAAATAATCTTAATATTCATAATTTGGAAAACGACGTGCATACAAGCAAAATATCTTTGTACAAAACGATACATTCTTTGATGTACTTTTTATAATATCCGGGATATTTAAATGTTATGTTATAATTTCGTCTTTACTAGATATCATGGAAGAAGAATTTAAATTATTTTTCCTTCTGTTTTCGAAATATATTTAAATAAATTATCTGTAGTCAAATACATTTAAATAAATTATCTGTGGATTTGTCTGACATTAGGGGTACTACAATATTACAATCGATATATGTCACTGTTGAAATAGGTGTCATAATGATGTCAGCGAGGGAAGTTTATGGTACCAAATTCCCATTCCTGCCGATTTCTGATGTCATTATGACGTAGAAATCACCAGTGACATATGTCGATTGTAATATGATAACAGCCCAGGGTTTAGTATATTGCTTTTAAATCTTTTTCTAAAATTCATTTGGCTGAACGATGGCCGAATGGTTTAGGGTGCTTGCCTTTGGAACCGGAGTTCATGGGTTCAAATCCAACTACGGCATGGATGTTCGTAGCCGTTCGGAATCGGCTTTAAGCAGTAGGTCCCGGTCTCATTAGCCCTCGTGTTGCAAAAAGTAGATCGTAGCGCTCCAAAACCAAACCAAAACTAAGAATCATTTGTCTACTTAATGCCTTAAGCATTTGTCTACTTAACTACCAACAACCAATCATATTTGAACACTAGCTATGCTAATGATATGCTAATGAATGCTATATGCACTAGCTATGCTAATGAATGATATATGCTAATATAGCGTCATATGAAGGGATCAGTAAAATTTTTAATTTTCCAGAATTATAAAGTATCCTATAAGGCAGGTAAAAAAAATGGTTTGTTTTTTGACTGAGAATTATCTGGTTCAAGCTCAATAATTTGTTTATCTTTACTGGCCGTATGTTAGTAGCCAACTTTAATTTATCTTGTACTGTTACGTGATAGGTTGGATAGCAGTGGTTTTAATATTGACAGTGATTATTTGGCGGTATATATGAATGAAGTCCAGAATTCAGCGAATCGATTGCAAACCGTGTGGTTATGTATAAAAAAAACATACAAACGAACGAAATTTTGAAATTTCCAAGATATATAACTGAAACGCTAGATATTTATTTGTTTGTGAAATAGACTCCTAGACTTTTTTGAAAAAAATTTGTTAATACCGGTGATAAAATTTTCATTGCAACAAAAAAATAATCGACGATTAGATATAAAAGTATCGTATATGTACCCAATCTGTTATTTAAACCAAATATAAAAGAAAATTATTTACTTCATATCTATGTTCAGTGATAAAATGTAAAAAAATAATGCAGACGATATTTAAATAATTTATAATAAGAGTTGATTAAATTATATGGTTATAAAGAAATGACGTCATAACGCTAGAAAAAAATCTACTTAGGGCAGGTCTCACCAAAATCGTTTAATGACTAACCGTGATTAAATCTTGGCGCCAACCAATGAACGAAATTCTCCGTTTAAAGAGAGATTAATCGTGATTAGGCGTTAAACGACTTTGGTGAGACAGGCCCTTATAATGTGATAAATCGATGAATTTAATCACCTGCTCTTAACCGGGGAAAATAGGGCTTTAACTAATGGCGATAAACAATCGAAAAGAGGGGAATGGGTGGATTTCTAACGTTTTCGAACTCGCATTGAATTTTACTAACCCTAACTCATCAAGAATCCAATATTGATGTCGTTATTCATTCCAGGTTCAACCGCTTCATAAATTCGAAGACAGACTGTCTTAGGCTATAGAGAATCTGCGCTTGACGTCAGGTGCAGCAATGATTGCAGCTCAACTTCCTCGCTGTCAGAACATTTGGATTTTCTACGGATTATGCTTGTTATTAGGGTTTAAATTGTCAATTATCTGAAAATGGTAACAAGCTGTTATGCGTATGACTGTGTTGAACGTTTCAAAAAAGGCCAATATATTGGATCTTACTGTTTTCTTAAAGATCCTACATTGCGAATGCTTTGGATAAAATCTTTGAAAAGGCAAGACTGGACTCCAAGTTCTTCGAGAATTTCCACAAACATTTTCAGAATGGTAATAAAACATTAATCTTACTGTGATGTAATAAATTATATAAAATTATTATGCTGTAAGAATTTTCTTATTATTATTAAGTTTTTTTTATATTTCTAATGTATTTTCTATGCTTTTGTGAGAAGTACTGTACCTATAAATTTAATTATTTTTTTTGTCCATAAATGATCAGGTTTTGCACATTTTTATTAGATTCTTATTTATGTAATATTTTATTGTGCCTGTTCACATAATCAAATCAGTTATACTTTGATAGTTAATAGTACTGTGTAAAGTGTTTAATTTTTTTTAATATGTAATTTTGTAAGTGCTGAAAAAATCTATTTTGCTTTACTTTTCTAGTTTCTGATGTTTCCTTCCCCCTTCCCCTAACACTAGAATTACAGAAGATGTCCTTTTGACACCTAGCGAACTTTTATCTCTGACAGCTCTTCTATTTTTTTGCAAATATCTTAATCCTTTCTTGACTTTTCCTAAATCATTGTGATTTACGAAATAGTAAAGATTTCAAGAAACAGGTATATTTATTTTAGCCCTAACAAATTATTATACCTTGAAATGCGGCAGGCTATATACTGATGTTGAAGAAAAATGAAAACTGCATAATGACTTATTCACTATTTTATTAGAACTGGAAGCGTTCATAGCGTTGTTGTACGTAAGGGGGCATTAGCCGCCAAGGGCTTACCAATTCTTAGTTTGTGGTCCAAGACTTGGGGACCA
>CM063509.1:29187136-29199636 GCA_032207245.1 Pardosa pseudoannulata
AGTCAAGGAATGCTTGAAAGCAAATGAAAGTGGTGGGACTTCGCGTCAAAATTATTTTTGCCTGCATCGTAGCAACTACTTGAGAGTTACACGCGCAACCTCCGTCTAAAAAAACCCTTAGACTGTTGTGCACTTAAACATTTTAACTACTGTTTTGAAATCCATTCCAGTAGTGTTTAAGGTTTATCGCTAATTATACTTTTGGCTCATTGTTGTAAGCCTTTTCACACGCGTAATTTTTAAAGCTGAGTACTTTTTCAGTCATTTCTAAAATCCCATTAGAAAAGTAAAGGGTTGCGAATTATCAATGTAATGTTTCAGCACTTTGAGGAATGGTGGCTGGGGAAGTTCGAACGCTTGTGTGTCCATCTGCACCGTCACTCCGATTCCTCGTGCGGTTTTGACGATATGCGGTTTTCAACTGACAACAACCGGGTGCTCGACTAACCCCTATGTAGGGTTGGTTAGACCTGGCCGTTGTCAACATGACCGCTTCTGGTCGGGACCACTGAACATTGTTCCTTAGATCTGTACCTCTGGAGACGTCTTGAGCACTCGTTTAGTGGATGGTATCCGTTATCCACTGTTCCTCCTCCTACAGTAAGAGGATGTCCCTTTGGGGGACTGGATCAAGACCCTTTGTAGGTGAACCTGGGAGCATGACTTTTTTTGGCTTTCTGCAGTTTCAAACTGCAGTGAAGACAGGGGGGGTGTAGAGGTCACGTAGCCAGTAAGGCAGTCTGAGTGTCTTGTTCTTCTCAGTAGGGGTTAATTCTGGGGCTGTTCCGTAGATATTGCTTTAATCACCAGTTGATAGCAATTTCAAAGCAGAATTTGGAGTCTTAAGCTTTCATCTTCAGATATTTATGCTCGCAAGTTGAAAAAAGTACCATTTTCAGTAAAATGTATTAAATGTTTATTTTGATTTATATCAAATTTCTCTTTCTGTGGTTTGGCAATGACTGAAGTCACGTACTAGTAAGGGTTAGTGTCACAACATGGTTTGTTTGTGGGTACAAAAATAACGGTATATACAGGAAAACAAAGCCGAATGTTCTTGTCTGCTACATAGATTCTGGAAAAATATAGACAAATAAAAACTAGTTTTTACATCCAACAATGTGGAACCACAGAGCGGGAAAAAATTAAAACTATATACTACTATTTCTATTTGATTTTTCATATTTACGATACTATTATAAATTTATCCACTAAAAATATATTATTTGTTTACAAAAATGATATGATTGTTATTTAAATACTTCTATTTATGTAGTTGTTTTATATTTCATTATAAAATATGAAATGCTGGTTAAAAAATTAAATAATTTTCGATCTTTTGTGATTTAAACAAATAACTAAATTTACGCTTAAAAAACCCGCTAACGTTACAATTCCCCTGCGAAATGTACCCGCACATAATGTGTTAATAAAATTATTTCTTTGACTGGCATTATATATCATATAACTATTTCTCTACAATATTAAAAGATCATATTAAAAGCAAAATCTGGAAAACGTTTTTTATAGACATGTGGTTATTGCGATGTTAGACCTATTTTTTTTTTACATATGTAGATAGTTATATCTTAATTTTTGTGTTTTGTAAATACGTATATAAGATCCTTGAATAAAATAAAGGATTTGCGAAATTCAATTGACTGAGGGATATGAGATTTGTCATTTACTGTATCAGGTTGTATTAATCTTTAAAACTGCAATACATACCGTCATATGACGGTATCAGTAAAATTTTTAGTTTTCCAGAATTGTAATGTACCCTATAAGGCAAAAAATAAATTTGGGGCTGAGAATTATCTTGTACACGCTCAATAATTTCTTTATCTCCATACTCTTCTAAAATCTCCCCATATTTGTCTACTACATAGATTCTGGAACTATATACTACAACTTCTCTTTGATTTTCCATATTTACGATACTATTTTATTTACAAAATCTTACGGTTTTTTTTTTATTTACAAAAATCTTACGGTTTTTATTTATATACGAGGCATATTTTTTCAGTAAGTACCGTTTTGGAATTAAAAAAAGACGTGCAAAGATATCGCAATAATTTTATTTTTACATGAAAGCCTGTACCTTAATCTACTTTTCTACATAATTTCCGTGAATATTGAGGCACTTGTCATAACGTGGCACCAGTTTTTGAATACCCTCCTCATAAAATTCTGCCGCCTGACTTGTTAACCACTGTATCACAAATGTTTTGACTTCGTTATCGTCTTGAAGACGCTGACCACCCAGGTGTTTCTTCAAGTGCAGGAACAAATGGTAGTCGCTGGGTGCCAGATCAGGGCTGTATGGAGGATGATCTAGAGTTTTCCCATTTAAAAGATTTGATGAGATCTTTGGTCCGATTAGCCACATGAAGGACGCCCACTCCGTTCTTCATCATGCACATTTGTGCTGCCATCTTTAAATGCTCTCGCCTATTTCCTTACCATTCCATTACTCATAATGTTTTGTCCGTGAACTTCACAGATCTCACGATGAATATCGATCGGTTTTACGCCTTTAGCACTAAGAAATCGTATAACAGCCCGTACTTCACAATCGGCGGGACTCATGATTGTCGGAGGCATCTTAAACACTCAGTAAACAACGCATACAATGAAGAATCAGACTTTAATGGCGTCAGTGCGTAGACAAGAGATGTAGGTAACCAGCCCGCATGTGCGGAATGCCGACCGTAGCGCTGTGGTGGCGGAATCGTTAAACGGTACTTACTTGAAAAATATGCCTCGTATATGTTTATATATTTCAATACAAAATACGAAAAATTGGTTAAAAATGAAACAATTTTCGATCTATTGAGATTTAACTGAATAACTAAATTTACTCTTTAAACGCCCGCTCCTGTGTAATCTATTTTGTATAAAACTCCTTCACAAGCAGAAAGCTCAACATCTAGCAATAATAAAAATGGAATCGGGCCTCATGTTGAAGAGAACGGCACAAGTCTATTTGGAACTTTATTCCAGAGCAGCTACAAAGCACATCCATTCTACTGGACAACAAAGAAAAGCAACAGAGTTCACTTTGATCTAACAGAGGTGCACCCAAGAGCGAAGACAGAAAGAATTTTCCCACAGTAAAAAACGACTGAATAAGCGAATTAAATGCCATATCAGCAAAACGCAAAACCATTTGCCTGCGACTGCTGGGAAACGTGTTGAATAGACAGAAAGTTTACAGGTCGGAAAGGAATGTTTAGTGGAAAATACTCCGGGGATTAAACTATTTAGAGGCGGGGAAAAAGATTTACAGGAATTAGAATGGGACAGAGGAGATTTTTAAAAGAAATATCAGAGTTAAATAATTTGATATATATATATATATATATATATATATATATATATAGATTATATATATATATATATATATATATATATATATATGTATATATATATATATATATATATATATATTATATAAATATATATATATATATTATATATATATATAAATAAATATATATATATATTATAAATATATATATATTATAAATATATATATAAATTTATATATATATATATATATATATATATATATATATATATATCGCATCCCATCCCATCCGACAGGACATTTTGCTCAGTGGTTCGGCATCGACTGATGTAAAAACTAGTTTTTATTTGTCTCGATGTTTCCAGAATCTATGTAGTAGACGTGTACATTCGGCTTCGTTTTCCTGTATACACCGTTATTTTTGTATGCAAATATTTAAAACGCAGTAATTAACTTTTGATTTGAGTATAGAAAAACCCAACCATTATAAATAGAATTCTGAAGCCAAAATTTATAAAACAGTTTTATCGATATACGCAGCTTGCTGCGTACATGAATTCATAATTTTTATTAAGGAGTGAGATGTCATCGTAGTTACTATAGCTATGACATTTATGAATCAGATATGCAGTGTTAAGCGATGATTCATGGAATACGTGAAACTACCCTAAACGATTGAAATGAACAGAAGTGTAATGTGAATGCCCCTGATATCTGATGAATTAATGAATTTGGAGCATGTAATCGAACATGTCAAATCGAATATGGCTTAACTGGAATTGAGTAATGACTAGATCCGTCTGGGAGCTTAGTACTCGGATGGATTAACTTGGTACATGTGGTAAGATATAACTGTTAGAAAATCGATTGATCTTAATGCGTATTAGTCATATATCTATTACAGATATCTGAATTGTGCATTTGTGTGTGTATATATATATATATATATATATATATATATATAATATGTGTGTATATATGTGTGTTATATATGTGCATATATATATGTGTGTATACATATGTGTGTATATATATGTATATATAAGTGTATATATATATGTATAAATATATGTGTATATATGTGTGTGTATATATATGTATGTATAAATATATGTGTATATATGTGTGTGTATATATATGTATGTACATATAGTATGGATGCTTGCATGTATATCTATATCTATGTGTGCATATGTATATATATATATATATATATATATATATATATATATATATATATATATATATATATATATATTATATATATATACATGTATATATATCTGTATATGTATATATATATATATATATATATATATATATATATATATATATATATATATTAATATATATTATGTCACAGAAGTAAAGAAATTTTAACCGCATTTAGATGTCACCAATATTTTAACATAAAAAACAGATGTATTTATAAAAAGGTGTCAAAACTCAAAATTTATAGATTGTATGTGAATACTTTTATTCATGTATAACCATAAATTATATTACATGTATAAATGTTCACATTATCATATGACAGTATGATTTTTTTTATCCAAAATTCTGTACATTTTTTTTCGGTTTTTGGGTACTCAAAATATAAAGAGGCAAATTCCAAAAGAAATGTGATTTCCACACTTTTAATAGATACACTATACTAAAAGATTTCACAGAAAGAGCTTTGAAATATCAAAGTTTTAAACCTGTAATGTAGTTATTGCTTATTAAAAAGTGTATAAATTACGCCGATGTAACATTTTTTTATCTACACATATTTGAAAATATAAGACAATTTTACAAAATATTGGATTAGATTCATATTGTCTAATCTGATAATGTGAAATTTTATACGTGTGTCATAATATATAATTAAATAGGAATCCCATGCAAACTAATTGCATCCTTACTTTTATATTTTCATATCGTACAGTCCATAGATTTTTACATGCTATTTTAGAATAATATTAAAAATCTAGATTTTGATTCTAAAATTCATTCAATGGCATGTCTTATTGTAATAAAGATGTGGAAGATCACAATTTTCAGTTTGATCACGTGATTCAATCACATCTGGTTTATAAAAGATTCGTCATTTCTGAAGTCTTTGCCGCGGATTATTAGCAAAACGGTGTTTGAATGGTTAGAGTGCTGGCCTTCAGAATTGGAATTCGTGGGTTTGAATCCCACTCTGGCATGGATGTTCGTAGCCGTTCGGAATCGGCTTTAAACAGTAAGTCCCGGCCTCATTAGCCCTCTTGTTTCAAAAAGCAGAGCGTAAAACTCCAAACCAAAACCAAAACCCCCTCCCCCCCAAAAAAAATTGCAGAAAATTAAAAAAAATTCGTCGACGCTACAACCCACGTAGGACCAGGCCATATGTTGTTAATCTCCGTTTTCGAGACCAAGGGCCTTGGGTTAGAAACATATGTCCCGCTTAGGTGGTCAGCCTTACGCGGAACTCCCAGTTTTTAGTATTTAAGCATGCTCGCTTCTCAGTTTATCTAAGGCATGAAAGGTTGAGTCAACCTTCACCAGCTCAAAGATCGAACCGCTGACTTATATCGGGATACTCCGAAGCCGGGCTTCGTTCGCAGCATATACCTGTTATATAATTTGACTCTATATACCTTGTTATATAATTACCCTATTGGCAAAATCTGAATGCTTTTTGAGATTCTTTTGTTCAATGAGGATTTTTTTTATTTTATTCTGACTGAACGATGGCCGAGTGGTTAGGGCGCTGATCTACGGTACCGGAGTTCCTGGGTCCCAATGTGGCATGGATGTTCGTAGCCGTTCGGAATTGGTTTAAAGTAGTAGGTCCTTGTCTCATTAGCCCTCGTATTGCAAAATAGCTAACCGTAGAGCTCCAAACCAAATCAAATCTATTTAATTCTGTGATGTCTGAGAACATTTATTTTGTAAATTATTTAGTTAACGTATTTAATGAAAAATGTGTATTAATTAATCGTCACATTTAAGCTTGTTCATAGGCAAAATCATGTGGTTTCTGTTAATAAGTATATTAAGGTTGTAGAGGTATACTGAAGCGGATTGAAACTAATTGTCGAAATGAGCTTTTCATCAAAACGTTTTTGTTCAGAAACTGATACGTAAAACAAAGAGTAAAAAGAAAAGCATAAAAACATCAGGACTTTCATAACAATTGCGGGTTGCAAGTGACAAACAGTCTGGCGAAAATTTCTTTTGATCAAGCACGCTGATTCCACAGCTGAGAGTGAAGTGATTACCCTTCGACTGAGATGTGTTTCTAAATTTGCATAATATCCATGCTCTCGCGCGAAGTATCGAGGGAAATTTTGTTACCAAATATCCCATTCCTTGTAATTAAACTTCAAATCGTAATTTAATCTTGGTTACGTGATCTATTTTTTTTCTATGCTCCGTTGTTTTTTTTCAGTATGTAAATAACTTTAATGTTTACGAAATCAAGAAGTATAAAATGGGGCACTTTACGTCCAGCTGTTGATTTTGTTTTTGTTATTGCCTGGTGATGCCTGTTGCTTGTCGTGTTTTTGTGCCAATATAGTTTTTTCCCCCATCAGGTGAATTGCATTACGCCACACTTGCCAGAATGTTGAATTTGAAGGTTTAGTTTAGTATTATCTGCGATTTATTTTGAATGTTTCTGTTTAACTGTTTTATTTACGTTGTTTTTGAGAAAAGAAAAATAAACTTTGATATTTTTAAACTTGCTGATCGTTGCTTTAAAAAAAATTTGCATTCCATGTTCATTTGCATTTGACGGGAGCTTCTTCGACGCGGCTAACATCAGAACGCTACAAGGTAATAACTTTCACAGAGGGCTTACAAAGAGGTTACTACTAGTGTCATCCAACCAAGATAAATGAGATATCGAATGTTTTTAACAACGTAACCGGCAGAGTAGCCAAATATCATAACGATATACAGAGATCAACCTATCTCGGCTACGAAGTTGCTATCCATGTAGCACAATCCAGAGAAAACGAGGATTTCAACGGAAGCGAGGAATGTTGCTTCCTCACAATTTAGTGACAGCGAGAGGACAGTGGGGTTTGCCTGTCACTTTCAGTGGTGTCATTTAAATTTGGAAGACATTACGAAAAGGAACATACTTTACTGGGTCAATATGTCACCAATGAACACAATGGATCTTTAGTCGGCACAAGCTTCCAATCCATACCGTCTGATCTTGTAGCATTTGCTGATTGAGCTAACGCGGGTTCAGATATCAAATCTAAGACAATAAATCATGGAATACATGCAACTACCAGAAACTGTCCAAATCAACGAAAGGTTAATCGGAATGTTATAAATATCTGATTAACCCCTTGCCTATTTTGCCCGTACGCCGTACGGGCACAGCTTTCAGGCCTTTACAGATTTGCCCATACGATTGCACTGTTTCGGCTGTATTTTTTCCAATTTTAGTAACAAGTTATTCGATAGTTGTCCAGTAAATGATAATTTGCAGTTTTTTGTATTTTTTACTGATTGGTTCAAAATCACCGGTTTTTTCGCATGTTTTGTATCAGAAGACGAATTGTTATCTCTCACTGTATAGATCTCTGGTTATATTTTACTAACCGCTTGATAATTTTATTAATGTAAGAGTTGAATAATCTATTTTTACTTTTAAATAATGGATAATTCAGAGCAAATGGAGCTAGTGTCTTGTGATTCGAACTGTGACTCGGAATCAGAAACTGAATTATCTGTATATGATAGTAGCGAAAGTTTACTAGATGACCTGGATAGTAATGACTCTCATAGTAGTACAAATGGAATCAGTCAGGCAAAACAATTTTTTTAAATTAATTTTGATAACCCTTCGGATCCGACTCCTAGCTTTGCTTTCACTGGAATTCCAAAAATTAACTTGGATATCGATGAGACTAAAGATAAACTTCAGTTCTATGATGCTTTCATAGGAAGAAAAAAAGTTGTAATAAATGCTTAAAAATATTAGAAATGTTAATTTTAATAATATATCTTTACTTAAAAATGTAAAATGAACAAAAAATGCAATAAAAAAATGTGACTTTTTTTTTGATCGAGTTCTGGAAAAAAAAATGAAACTGTCAAAGGGTTAACCAATTTAGAATATGTAGTAGATATGTGAAAACGAATAAGGTTGATCTCGAATTGAGTACTTATTAAGTCTGTCTAAGGGATAAGTTGGACTGTGATATGATACAAAATATACTGTTTCCATTCACCTTTATATATTTTAGTCACATATTTTATCTCCTATATAATAATAACGTAAGATATCATTCGTCTTTCCGAGAATTTGTTAAGTGGTTGAGCCTGGATTGGATATAGGCATCCATAATGATTTTTGATTAGTTAGGGTTAGCAACGTTCGAAATCCACCCCTTCCCTTCTTTTCTAGCATTTGATGTCATTATTTCAAACCATATTTTCCCTGGCTATATGGTTTAATAATATAGCCAGGCAATTAAATTTATCAATTTATTACATAATCGATAGGTAAAAGAACATTTTTTTTCTAGCATTATGAAGTCATTCCTTTAATCATCTCATTTAATCATTTCTTATTTTAAATTATTTAAATATCGTCTGCATTATTTTCTTACGTTTTATCACTGAACTTAGATAATACGTAAATAATTTTCTTTTATATTTAGGTTAAATAATAGATTAGGTACATATGTGATAATTTTAGATTTGATCATCGATTATTTTTGTTACAATGAAAAGTTTATCAGAGGTATTAACAACAAATTCTATCTACCTCCAGGGTGTAGTGGAAATGATAGTTAATTCCTTTTCTTCCATTAATTACTGTGGCAAAAAATTGAGAAGAACTTAACGATAATTTCGATGAAGATAAGAAAACTTTGAATTATCGTTCTAAATGAACTGAACTTAATTCTAAACTACAATCACAGTATCGGGAGACTTTAGAGGAGTATAAAGGATAAACAAATTATGGAACTTGTACCAGATAATTCTCAGCCGGAAAACAAACCATTTTTTATCTATCTTGTAGGGTACTTTACATTTCTGGAAAATAAAAAAATTTACTGATCCCGTCAGATGATGGGTTGTATGCTAGTACATAGTGTCTTATCCAGCTTTTGCGGCTTTTGTATAAGTTTCAACACATGAAGAGTAAAAAGAAATTTTCTGAAAAAATGACATTTGATATCGTTTTGGAAATAATAAATTCTTGTATAACGATACATCGAATTTGCAGTATGAAAAAAAATATCATTTAAAAATTCTACAATGAAATTTAATACACGATTTTACCAATTTTTCTTTTGTATAACAATGTAATCAATCTGTCCATAAATTCCCAATAAATCGTAATATCAAATTTAAATTCCTACCATATTTTTACTTATTACTTACACATTTTATTACTTATATTACGAAAACAAATCCACTAAAATTAACCTCTTAAAAATAATGCAATAAGAAATACTTATAAGAATTAATACGCTAAATAAAGTCTGAAAAGAAGATAAATGGACACATGTTTTGACAGGTTGATCATTGTCAAATGGTATGACAGTTCGAATCTGCAAACATCTCCCACTACCAGTAAACAAAAATTGAATAACCGAGAAATGTCATGTGAATTTATCCTTTCATCTTTAAAATAATAATTTCGGTCAAATTGTATTTTTAGCTATTTCGCTATTATTCTGGCATTTCCTCTTTTAAATGTCTGTGGAATTTGTTTCTATCTAATAAAGAACAAAAGTTATGGCTGTTTTTATGATTCAGAAGCTGATTTTTGAAACTGGGATTACGCTTTGACATTCGGGCATTCATTAAATTATTTATTAACTTGATAGTTTTCTTGTAAACATTCCTTTAAGGTTGACACTTTTTGTACATAAACATTTGTAAATATTCTTTAACCTATTTAATAGTTCTATCTGGTAATATATTTGATATGCTTAAACTGTTGCCAGTATAGAATTGTTTACATTAATTTTGTGATTTCTATTATTTTCTAAATATATATTTTATTGAAAATTCTTTAGCCGAACGATGGCCGAATGGTTAGGGTGCTGGACTTCGGAACCGGATTTCGTGGGTTCGAATCCCGCTATGGCATGGATGTTCATAGCCTTTCGGAATGGGTTTTAAACAGTAGGTCAGGGTCTCATTAGCCCTCGTGTTGCAAAAAGTAGACCATAGCGCTCCAAAACCAAACCAAACTTGATAATTATTTATGAAATTGCAATTTTAAGTATAAATTGTTAAAAATATTTTTAAAAACCTAAAGGATATTTTTTTGGAAATTGTTTTAATAAAAAAAGCTAACAAACGTAAATTTTTAGATAAACCAATAGCAGATATTATCTCCTTAGGAGTGAAAACCAAATTACATTCCATTAAGTGGTAAATTTTTTATTTAGAAATTCAAATATGAAAAGCAAACAACATTGCATTATGTGGTAAATTCATGATTTAGAAATTCAAATATGAAAAGAAAATAACATTCCATTATGTGGTAAATTCTTGATTTAGAAATTCAAATATGAAAAAAAGCAAATAACATTCCATTATGTGGTAAATTCTTGATTTAGAAATTCAAATATGAAAAGCAAATAACATTCCATTATGTGGTAAATTCTTGATTTAGAAATTCAAATATGAAAAGCAAATAACATTCCATTACGTGGTAAATTCTTGATTTAGAAATTCAAATATGAAAAGCAAATAAGATTCCATTACGTGGTAAATTCTTGATTTAGAAATTCAAATATGAAAAGCAAATAACATTTCATTATGTGGTAAATTTTTTATTTAGTAATTCAAATATGAAAAAAAATAACATTTCATTATGTGGTAAATTCTTGATTTAGAAATTCAAATATGAAAAGCAAATAACATTCCATTATGTGGTAAATTCTTGATTTAGAAATTCAAATATGAAAAGCAAATAACATTCCATTATGTGGTAAATTCTTGATTTAGAAATTCAAATATGAAAAGCAAATAACATTCCATTATGTGGTAAATTCTTGATTTAGAAATTCAAATATGATAGTTGTTTGACGGTGACTAGCCTAGTGTTATTACTGTTGGTTTATGTTGTTTGGCTTGCTTGGTTTTGGAATGCTATGATCTAGTTTTTGAAACACGAGGGTAATGAGAGTGGAAACTTCTGCTTAAAGCCTATTCCCAACATATATCCATGCTACAATGGGATTCGAACTCTCGAACCTTTAAAAATTCTTTCTCGGTCAGACTCCGAAGAACTTAAAGTTAAAAAATCAAGGAGGAATGAAAAACCTCCAGAAAGTCTACGCTTTTATACCAAACAGAATACACTTCGGAAATTAACAACTTGTAGGAATCTATACGACTAATTTGATATTAACACTTAGCATGCGGGTATACTTCATCGCAAACTTAACCTTTCAGCGGGTTTTTTCGTGAATAGCGAGAAAGTTTAGTTATTCAGAATTAAATCGAGAACTACTTTGTTTTTATGAACGAAATTTTTTTTTCACTTTAATATATACTGTATGATTATTTAACAAAAAAAAAAACTAGTATTTTTACGAAATTACAAAAATAAACGATTTTTAAAATTAAAGTTCGATAATATGTCAGAGCATATTTCTTCATCACTATCTTTGTCACAACTGCTCAATTTTGTATTCAAGAATAAAAAAAACCAAGCTTCAAATTGACAAAACACGACTTGTACGTTCTGGAGCTAGGAATACGATTGAAGACGAAATAACGCAGCAAAAGACCGAGTAACTCGACAATCATAACTTGTGGAAAGAAAAAATACAAAGCTTTGCATAGCAACTCAAACAACACGCATATAATGTCACACATATAATTATACGTATTTATTAGATTTGGGGTGGTTAGCCGGTACAACCACAAATCTACTCATTACGTATTTTTACTTGACCCACGCTCCAGTGAGAGACTGCAAAAAGCATAAAATTACGTTGCCTTCAAGTGAAATGTTAAAAATACAAAAGGTACGGCCAAAACAGTAAGAAAGACAATGAAATCATTTATGCCCGTATGCCATAAGGGCAAATCATTGAATCCACTTTAACTACGACCGTACGGTGTACGTGCAAAACAAGGGATGGGGTTAAATTGCTACCAGTTTGTTATCGAGCTAGATTGAAGATATTTAACACGTTGACAGACACTTGCGTTTATAGGCGTCAAA
>CM063509.1:29204636-29209636 GCA_032207245.1 Pardosa pseudoannulata
TAATTTGCGTAGATTTACTAGAAGACAATTTCATTTATAATTTCTGTTTTTGTAAACACTAATTATTGGATATGATTTCCTGACTATTTAAATTAAAAAACAATATTTGTAATATTATAAAAGGTGATTAAATCTTCCAAACATCTGAAATGATATTAAAAAAATTCCATTACAAATATTATGAATACTAAATGAATTAAACAACAAAATAAAAATGTAGGTAGAGTTTTATCGTAAGTCTATAATGTATTTACTGACAAAATTGTAAATCAATATTTACAGTAGTTTTATTTAATGTAGAGTGTTCACAAGTTGAAAAAATACCGTTTTTAGTAAAATGCATTAAATGTTTGTATGGGTTAATATAGTTAAAATGTTACATACAAAAATTGTATAGATATACAAGATCTAATAAGAATATTTCAATGTGGTTTGTTTTAAAATATATAAAACTTCAGATTTATAGATATAAAAATCCAAAAATCGAATTTGTGAAGATTCAAAGTTGATAATGAAAATTAAAGACACTTATTCAAACAACGTATGTTAAAAACGTCAAAAACACGTATTCAAAATTATTTATATAAAATTGCGAGACTATGTACACTAATGCACTGAAAGCAAAATTAAAAGGTTTGAATTGAGAACAAGTTTACAATCAATTTAATTTTGTAGTTCAATTTTTCAAAATTATTTTCATTAAGTTTCACTAGATGATTAATTTAAAGTTTATCATTTTATTTATATCTTAATTTAACCCCTTCCGGTACGATTTAATAATGAAAAACTGTGCGTGAAGTAACCATTTATTTTTTATTTAAAAAACTTGTTTTATTTTACAATTCTTACATATTCTTAATTAAAATCCACTTTTTACATAGTGTTAAGTATCAGAAACGGTAAAATTAAGATAATAGTCTTCAAGCTAGTGGTACTTTTCAAAACAAAGTGCAAAGGAATTCTGAATTGTTTACATCGCCAGGGAGTCTCACTTCTAATTTGATTCTTGTAACACACACGGCATTTCTTAGTAGGTTTTCTTTTATTCTGACTCATCAATTTGGCAGTGACTTGTACCAAGAAACTTTAAATAAACAATATGTAATAGTGACCTGGGCTTTCCACAAGTAACAAAAGTGTTGCTAAATTCAGTACACTAGAAATTTTAAACTAAATTAATTATCATATTTATCAGTAACTTTAGTCGCATGACGAGTGTAGCTCGTCATTGTGCGGTATGGAATGAAAAACCAATGACGAGCTAGACTCGTCATTTTACCGGAAGGGGTTAATTTAAGAATATATTTTTAACATATTTAGGTATTGTTTTAATAAGTTAAATGTTAAATTCAAAGTAAATGTTTTGTTTACCTGTAGAATTATTAAAAATTTGAATATCTAAATTTAAATTAACTTTCAATCATCTAAATGAAGGCGAAATTTTAATTGGATTGTTAGGTTTATTTTACTATGTATTAAAAGTATTCGGTAAACGCTTTGTAGGAATGTGTGAAAAAGAAGTGTTTAGAACCCGTATTTGCATGAATTGAATTGAATCAAAAATATTAATTAATCTTAAGAAAAACTTGAATGTAGTCAATTTATTACTATTCAACTAATACGGCTGCAAATTTTTCTAAGTGTAATTAATTTATAAATGTAATAAAAATTTAATAATTTATGAAAAATTAATAATTTAATGATTTTTAAAATAAATATAATATAATTTTTTAAAATATATTATAAAATATTAAATAATTCATTTCATAGAACCAGTGTTCACAGTTCTTTAAATTCAACTATGTTTCCGCTGTTTTGTTTCGAAGAGGTATATTTTAAAATTAATTATGAAAGATTTATTAAAATTTTAAAGTGAAATATCAATTACATTTTCAGATATTTATTATTTGAAAATCAGCTTTATTGAAAATGCACCAGGCACATTTTTTCGAAGCGTAAGCTAGTTTTATTTGTAAAATACACTTTAGATCTTGAAGTAAATGTGAATTCTTACCATAAGTAGTCAAAGAAAATTTCAGGGAGACATTTAATTGTGAAAATATCCATTTTTCCCCAGTTTAAAAATCAGCAACACTAATGCAGCTTGTTTGTTTAACAGCAAATTAATTTTAAATAAAATTTCTCGTATACTGAAATGCGTAGTTAAAGTAAATAAATTATAAATGTTTTGATGACAAATTGACAGTTTTAAATGGAACTGAATTTTTAGAAAATTTTAAAAGATTAAAAAAAATGTTTAAAAAGCATTTGAAATTCATATCTGTATTAATAAAGGGTTAAGGATTTTTCCTGCATGTCCTGGCAAAGTTTTGGTACTGTGCCAAAGAAAAGTTTGTCAACATTATAAATCGCATACTGTACCAACCGGTAACAAACTTGATACAGAGGTCGGATACATCGTGTGTTAGAGAACGTAGTAGAATGTACTACATTCAATTTTGAGTAGCCATTTTGTACGAAAAATTGACAAAAATAAGTCACACAACTGTATGTCTATTTTTTCGTAATCGTCCAACTATTCTCTGATTGTTGGAATCATTAAGATATTGTACAAAATTGTTCGCACATTTTTAGACTATTTTTGTTTGCGGTATTAAAATATCTTTTGTTGCAAAATAAATAATTGAAATTGTACTTTCTGTTTAAGAGTCAAAATTATCGTCTGTCTCTTTAGAGGTTTGTTTTTTTCAAATTGGCGTTTCTAACGAAGCAGTGGTTAAAGGCTATATTTATGCTCTTTTTGCAGAGAAGTATTTAGATTCCGTTATCCAAAAATGCTGTGAGATTTATGGTTTTGTGATATCTAAAGCGTCGATAGGTAATATCGTCTTAAAGAAAGAAAAAAACGGCAAATTTGGAGCCTCAAGTGGGACAAAAATCCAAACAAGTATCCAAAGAAAAAACGAACATCTTCGACTATTGCAAAGGTACGTCGTTTAATGTTAAAAGAAAATCCCCCTAGTCAAAGAACAGTTGCAAAATCATTAAAATACTCGGTGTTCGCTGTAAATAAAATGATAAACGTTGAATAAAATTTTAAGAAAGCGACAAAACGCAATGGGCATCGTCTTTCTTTAAAGGATATCGCTGAACGCAAAACATGCTGTAGAATTCTGTATGAGAAACATTTAGCCTAAGAAAAATGGAAAACAATTGTCACAGTTGATGAATCATGGGTGTATTTAAATGATTGCAACAAAAGAGCCATTTATTATCATAAAAGGGGAGAAAAAATTTAAGTACATGGTTCAAAGAATCGAAAGAAAGTTTTTCTAAGAGATTTATGATTGTTGATCGTTCTCCTATAATGATAGGTTAAAAATAGAGTTGAAAAAATGTCAAGATTAACTCCAAATACTATCAGGAGCATATTTTAGAGCCACTTTTTTTTGAATGAAACAGCATCGCTTTACCCTCAATGCCATCAATCAATGGAACTCCATCAAGACAAAGCTATCAGTCACACATCAAAATCCAATGTAAATTTCCTAAAAGAAATGGAACAAAATACCGATATCAAGGCCATGCCCTAGAGTGATATCCCTGCTAAATCTCCTGATGTATCACCTATGGATTTTTGAGCTTTCGGACTTTAAAAATCTGCATTATCCAAACGTTGTCCCACAACCCTTACAGACTGTGCAAAAATGTTCAGGATGAATGGGATAGAATACCTCTTCTGACATTCAAAAGGCATTTTTATCCAGGAAATGGTGGTGTCACAAGATAATTCAAAATAAGGACTATCAAATTAAACATTTCAAACACAAGAGTTTTATGTAAAATAATTTTTGTGACAACAATATACATCGTCTAAGAAATGGGTGAATAGCCTCTGTATTTAGTACTTTATTTTGGTGAACCAATTTTTACCTTTATGATATCTTAGTAAATATCTGAAGTGGTGCGAAATGTTAATATCTGAAATATATCATTCTTCATTTGTGAAAATAAGAAATTTAAAAAGTTACATAAGTAAATTTTAGTTTAGAAAATAAAGCAACTGAAAAAAACAAATATATACTTTAACCACTAGTCTGTGGAATATATTTGATAAAAATATACCAAAATTGGAAGAATTTTTCTTTTTAATTTTAATCGTTATTATCAAAATATTAAAAATAGATTATTTTGAAAAAAGTGCAAAATTTTAAACGAAGTAACTACTACATTCAATATTTTCACATATATGGGAAATATTAATGGATGAGTCTATTTCTCGAATTACAGAAAAATTAATACAATGATATAATTTTAAAGATTAATATAACCTAATACAGTAATATTATGTACATTAAATGCCCTGAATTTCCTGTCCCTCAGACTTAATTGAATTTCTCATATGCTTTATAGTATCCAAGGAGTTTTTAAACATATTAACAAAACACAAAATTAAGATATAACTATCTACAAATGTAAAAAAATATGCCTAACATCGCAATAACCACAAATCTATAAAAAATCTTTTTCTAGATTTTACATGCAATATAGTAATTTAGTATTGTAGAAAAAATAGTTAAATGATATAAAATACATTAGGTCAAAGAATTAGATTTCTTAACACATTGTGTTAGAATACATTTCGCAGCGGAATTGTACCGGGAGCGGCTGTTTTGCGCATGAATTTAGTTATTCCATTAAATTTCCGGGTTCGAGTTCCGCTGCTGGCATGGATGTTTGTAGCCGTTCGGAATCGGCGTTAAACTGTAGGTCCCGGTCTCATTAGCCCTCGTGTGCAAAACAGTAGACCGTAGCGCTCCAAACCAAACCAAACCATTAAATTTCAATGTATCGAAAATTATTTAATATTTAACCATCTTTTCATATTTTATATTGAAATATATAAACAAAAATATAAATAGAAATATATAAATAACAACCATAAGATTTTTGTAAACAAAAAAAATATATTTTTAGTGGATAAATGTATAATAGTATCGTAAAAATGAAAAATTAAATAAGAATAGTAGTATATAGTT
>CM063509.1:29214636-29219636 GCA_032207245.1 Pardosa pseudoannulata
TCAGAACAAATAAAACTTTAAGTGGAATGCACCACATTTCGAAACTTATTCTTTATTCCAAAATACTTTTTTTTTATTCATCATTAATACAAATTTTCTGCTGGTTTCAGTACATTAAAAAAATTATTGACTCTCTATCTTTGAAACAAGTATATAAATGTTAGAAATATGTCAAGAAATGTATTTTTAATATAATACAAAAAAGACATACCAAGTGATAAAAATTAATTTCAATTAAATGCTTGAAAACTTTAGAAATATTAATTTTATTAGTTAAATATTTATATCACATTAGAGTATAATCTTTTCTTAATATCTTTTTAACTTAAAACTTTAAATGTATCTTACTTTAAATATGGAAAAAAAACTAAAAACTGTAAAACATTCAACTTTAATCAAACTAACCTTTATCAAGCTGTAATAAAAAACAATTATTTTTATTAACAAGACAAACGTTTAGAAAAAATAAAAAGAAATAATAAAACAAATATCAAAATTTTCAGCTACTTTAAAATTTATTTTTTTAAATTTTAATAACCCTCTGTCTTTGAAATAAGTATTTTATTTTGACTTTTCCAAAATTAAATGTTTTTAACGTAATGTAGAAAATATACACTGAGTGAAAAAAATATTTCAATGATACTCGTGGAAACTTTAGAAACATGATTAGAAACTAAATTTTTATATATGATATGACTCTCTATAACACCTCCTCATCCCTCTCCTCTCTCTCTCTCTCTCTCTCTCTCTCTCTCGAGTGGGAGATTAAAGTTGAAATAAAGACAAGAAATCTTAAATGAAAATTTTAAGTAATACACGTCATTATGCTGTAAAACGAAATACATGTATTAAATTCATTAAGGTTTACATAATGAAAAAAAAATATTTATCTTCTATTTGATTAAACGTTATTCCTTTCCTATTTACAAATTTCAAAATTTATTTTTAAGTGAATTTCCAATTTTTTCACTTAATGTACATATTTTAAACAGCTTATTGTTCCATATAAACAAATAGTATAACTTTTATAAAATTAGTATCTTTTTAATCATTTAGGAAAACTTTTATTTGAAACAGAACAGTTCATTTTATATTAATCTTAAATAAGCTGCTGTAATGAATAGCTTTCAGCTCTAAAGGTACTCTGTCACTTGAATACGGATATTTTAGTAACATAATTAGGACAGTTTACAGAAGAATAACGTAGCTGGTATAACAGCTCTGATCTCACCCCATACGAAGTCTAGCTGTTTGTTCAGTTTATGTAACTACTAAAGTGCCCGTATGATGATGGCTAAATGGTAGGACGTTCCTCTTTAACGAGGTCCGTGGGTTTGAATCCCGTTGTTGGTACGGGTGTTCGTAACTATTCAGAATCGGATTTAAGCCCGTTCTCATTCGGAATTCATACACATAATTGATGTTCCCAGAATAAATTTAAAAATTTAAGTGGTATTTGGTATAAAAATGTATCCTGTTTTTTAAATTTTAAAGTATTTAAATTTTTAATGTTTTTAATATTTAAATTTTAAATTTTAAGTTTTTTCGTGGGTTAATAAATTTCTCTTCTTTTTTCCCTTTTATTTTTTAAAATCTATTGCTATTATATTATAAGAAAACAGCATTTTAAGATAAATGCTTATAAATAACTTAATCATGAATAAATCATCAATAAAAATCATCGTAAAAATCATCAATATTTTATACTCAATCAAGTATTGTTTCAAAGCCTTAAGGAAAATGCATGGATACTTTGTTTGAAAACGAGAATGTTTCAACGGATTTTTATTGGTTAGGACTGACGTGTCGTAAATTCCGTAATCGGTTGAAAATAATCAGTATCACTCAAAAAAAAATGCTGACATTCTAACAGAAAAAGAAATGGAATGTATTGCTCAGTAAGCCAGGGTAATTAAAATTATAGGGGCTAAAAGGAGTGCGTGCGTGTGTGTAATTTCAAAAGCTAATAATACCTATGTAAGTAAACATTTTTATTACCCAATGTGAATGTATTTTTGCTTTTTCTGAGAATGAGCCCCACTCACGATGGGCGAACAACATATAATTATTTTCTCACAAGAGGCAAGCTGCATAAAGACTTCGGAAACCGTTGGTTAAAAGGGAGTTAGAGGTCACGTTTACCACACATTTGGGTTAACAGCACCAAATCGGAAAATAAACGGGAAAGTTCAAGGACGGACGTTAATGCTTGAAAATTCTTTCAACATAGGAAGGATACATATTTGAAATCGTACTAAATTGTACGTACATTCGTGTTGTATAGCATTAGTTGAATGACTGCAATTATAGAATCAGAAATTTCTGGATCGTACTTATGACTGGCGAAATTGATGATTTAAATCACATTACATTAGGTGCAATGGTATTTTACTATCAAAGAGGGGTAGACACAACCGCAGATACTGGGGAGATGAAGGACGTGACAGAAATTTTCTTTCTAGCCGCAAAATGGTAAATAATTACGCCATGTTTCTCAGAGATCTTGCGATAGCCGTAGAACTTTGAAATATTTATTTTCCAAATGCCGAACAATTAATGGCTAAGCCACTAGTTCACAGGCTCTCCGATACTTTTTAGCAATGCCTTCATACTTAGAAGAGCGATGGCCGATTGGCTAGGGGGCTGACCTTCGGTAGCGGAGTTCGTGGGTTCGAATCCCACAGTGGCATGGATGTACGTAGCCGTTCAGAATCGGATTTAAGCTGTTGGTCCCGGTCTCATTAGCCCTCGTGTTGCAAAAAGTAGACCGTAGCACTCCCGAACCAAACCATACTGAGAAAGTACATCACAATTATTCAAATGTTCTAAAGTCATTAGATGACTACACAAAACACAGTACGATGAATCTATCACCCCAACTGAGAGATGGTCTTGTAAACAGTCATGTCCACTCAGACCCTTGAAAACGGCCACTACAGTGTTTCTTGGAAAACTGGGAACAGCTCCTCATCTGCTGATTTTTTGTAGCACGTTAAACTATATCTTGTTTAAGAGTTAAGAATCAGATTAACAACCGATTGAGTTGTATAAAAGGAAAGACGGTGATTTATTCGTTAATCTATCAACATTTTTTGAAAAAAAAATTGAATACAAGATTTCGGTAATTTGATACCTCTGCAAAAAAAAAACATGTAACTCTCCAATACTTTTTATCAATGCCTTCATACTGAGAAGAACGATGGCCGATTGGCTAGGGTACTGACCTTCGGTACCAGAGTTCGTGGGTACGAAACCCACAGTGCCATGGATGTACGTAGCGGTTCGGAATCAGCTTTAAGCTGTAGGTCCCGGTCTCATTATCCCTCTTGTTGCAAAAAGTAGACCGTAGCACTCCCGAATCAAACCATACTGAGAAAGAAGTTATTTAAATGTTCAAAAGTCATTAGATGACTACAATCACACAAAACACAGTACAATGAATCCACAACTCCAACTCTGTACAGATGGTCTTGTAAACAGTCATGTTATTTCAAACTCTTGAAAATAGTCACTGCAGTGTTTCTTGGAAAACTGGCAACAGCTCCTCATCTGCCGAAATCCGTCATCTCTTATTTGTAGCTATAACTATATCTTGTTAAACTATATCTTGTTTAAGAGTGAAGAGTCAGATTAACAAACAATTGAGTTGTATAAAAGGAAAGACGGTGATTTATGTGTTGATTTATCAATATTTTTGGAAAAAAAATTGAAATAAAGATTTTGGTAATTTGATAACTCTGCAAAATATACATGTAATATTTGAATACTTTATTTACATATTTTAGTATTAATTTAATAACTTTTGTTCATGAAGTTCATTGTGGGTTTAAGCGGTCATTCTGATTTTTCCCTCTAGACACGCTATAGACTTAATTCAGCCTCTGTCTGTAAGATTTTAGCCATTAGTTAGCGCGTTCTTTTTAAACATGAGTACTTTTGTCACGTGATCAATTGTGCTTAGGGATTATTCAAAGTTTTTTACCTGAGAATTATTTTTACATGCTATAAGTATCTATAGCATCATTTAAATCATCTGTAGTTCCAATTTGTGTCACATTTGGACCAATAGAACTTATTGTAAAGTCCTCAGAAGTGGGGAACTTATTTTTCCTAATCCTGCATTTCCAATTTCTCATAATGTAAAGCGGTGTACCAAGCTCTAAAGCACATTTCTCACAGGAAGAACCGGCACTTTATAGTATGCATAGACTCAGTGTACTAGATTCTCTGAACTCGGATGAGACGCTGCACCCTGTTATTAATGATATTAAGAAGTTGTATACCTCTCTATATAAACGAGGCTTTACAATTTTATTCTGCTGGGTTCCAGCGCATGCGGGGATCTAACGAGCTTGCGGATGATGCAGCGAAGAATGCCAGTACTTTAATGTCATAAAATATTTCTGACTTGAAATGTGAAATTAACATGCATATTATGTGAAGAACGAGTACTTGTGTGTCAGCAATAAGCTTCACAATTTACTGAGGACATCTTTTTATTAATTTAGTCGTAAGAAATTTTAATTACTCGCTTGCGTATTAATCGTCAAACATATTTCTTTCTAATGAACAAAACTGTTTTTTCTGTTAGGCTAACTATTTTACATTTACTTACATTGTAGTCAGTTCAGCTGCGTATGTCTTATTTTTTAGCTCGGCATATTAACGGAGTTACTAGATGAAAATATCTGATTTTATCTTTTTTAGTTTTATAGGATATTTTGGTCTATAACTTTTTTCTATGAAGTGTTTTAGTATTTTTTACATCTTTTAATTAAAATTTATTGTGCTTTTAGCTTTCAATGTTTAATCATTATTAGCTTTACATCTATATGGTATAATTGAGTTTTTAACTGCAGACTTTTTTATAACTTTCTTAAACTGGTACGGTTTTACCTTGTTCTGTTATTGGTTAGGCTCTTTTTATCGAGCTTGTTTTTATGAAAACATTTGTGCTGGCGCTTATGTCTAAACGGAACTTGTGCCGAAAATAACCAACC
>CM063509.1:29224636-29247136 GCA_032207245.1 Pardosa pseudoannulata
AGGAATGTCAAATGTCAGTTACGACTTTTAGAAATATTAAACGTATAAAGCTTTCCTGGCATGTGGTAAGAATTTTCCAATCTTAATTCGTTAAAATAAATCTGTTTTTGATTATTTATAGTTTTAACCTTTCTGTAGTAAGAGTAGCTGTCAGGTTGTAAAATAAAGACGAAAATACTTTTAAGCCTTTAACAGTTTCATTTTTCTAGAAATAGTTAAAAAAAGTCACATTTTTATTGAATTTTAATATTTATTTTACGATTTCTAATCGATTTTTAAAAATACTATTAAAAGTAACATTATTAATATTTTTACTTCAAAGAAAATACTACTCTAAGAAGTACATTACATTTACACTTTTAAATGTAAAAACTACAATGACTTTATAGTTGTTCGATTACACAGTTACATTCTCTCTATTCTGGATTTCAGGATTATTATAGTTAATTTAACCCTCTAAGCGATTTGCAATAATTCCGCCAGTTGTCACGTACAATTTTCGACATCCAAAAACGTTCCGAAAATGGATGTAATGTACATTTTTGCCTGTGTGTGAGGTAGAAGGGTCAGGTCGATTGATTAGAAACTACATCCCTCTTTGACTGACATTTATTGAGGGATGCACTCCTACTCTCTTAGGCACAAAGACGCTGATAGCTTTGCGTGGCTTTGTAAAACTCTATTTAGAAGTATTTCGTTTGCAGTAACAGATGTATCTCTAATTGCACCTCTTAAATATCTCTGATGCCTTTCGTAAAAAAGTATAAATAATCCTCTTAAAGAATATTTTTATTTGTACTTTTAGAATCCATTATTTCTTATGGAATGATTTTCGAGACATGACGAGTTTTATGAGTATTAAAAATTAATAATCTATAATATCTCTATATATATATATCTATTTATAACCGGAAGTAAAGGGACAATAACGAGGGTGGGTTTCCCGTATTCCATTTAGTCGACAAACGGTGAAGTAAAAAATCATAGAACGCTTTGACCATTGACACAATAAAACTTTCGCGTATTTTTTGGAGACTTTCTTTGATTGGTGTGTTACACTCGGAGGGTTAAGCATTTGCATCTACTTCAATGAAAATACTACTCTTCATTTTAGAAGTTGTTTTTCCTATATGACTATCAAAAACAAAGTTACATTTACACTTTTAAATGTAAAAAGCACAATGAATTTATAGTTGTTTCGATCACACAATTACATTTTCTCTCTATTCTGGATTTCAGGATTATTATAATTAATTAAAAAAATTCCCTTGGTTAATTGAACCTTTCTGTAGTGCACTGATGTGCAAATCTTAAGCAGCAGGTGGGTTTATTGCCATAAGTCCACGAGAAATCATGTGAGAGACAGGAAATTCAGAAATGAGGGAGAGTATTATGTACGTAAAGGATGACGAAAGCATCGGCTCTGAGAAAGAAATACAGTGCATACGGTATGGAATCAAACAAAAACAAGTTTTATTGAACGCATAGTATCGTGATTCATGATTGTGTATCTTAGAGAAAGAACAACAAGCAGACGCTCCATAACATGGGATGTGCTCTCCCCTAACTGCATTGGTTGCATCGCACTGTCTCCGTATACTCCGAACCAGCTGCTGCAACATTTCTTGCGGTAGGAGTGCCCATTCCGCAACCAGCATCTTTTTGAGTTGTTAGGTGTTATCCGGAGAACATAAGCGTGCTCCAATGCTTCTCTCCAAAGCATTCCACACATCTTCGATGGGATTTAAATCAAGGCAGAACGCTGGCCAATCCATCACGATACTATTCGTTCAATAAATCCTGTTTGATTCTAAACCGGATGTATTCTATTCCTTTTTCAAAGCCTCTTTTTTCATGCTTATGTCATCTTTTAAGTACATAATACTCTCCCTCATTTCAGAATTTCATGTCTCTCAATCATTTTTTTTTCTCGTATAGTTATGGCAAAACCCCACCTGTTGCTTCAGTTTTGCACACCAATCGAGTATTAAAATCACTAACAACAAATTCCTATAGTAATATCTCTCTGCAGTGAGATACACTTTGTTTTAAATTCTGATTTTGTGTCACAGTTAGCTGCAAAACTTTTCTTTTAAAGAGTAAATAAATTACAAAGATATAATTATTAAGGGATTTGTAAAATAAAAGCAAAACAAGACTGGAAGATGGAAATTCGTTTAATGCTACAAAACAAGTGAAAAAAAAACCTGACACAGTTAACGATACCTCGCTCACGTAACACATTAAAAAGGAAACTATCATTTAGTAGTCATCTAAGCGAATTATTTGATATTAAAAATAAATACATAGGTAAAAACTGTGCATGCAAGAAAGATACAAGATTCCCCGTACGGCGTACGGGCAAATCAGTAACGACGTAGCCCACGATGCTCGAAGAGCATACCCCAATCTAGCAAGAGGTTAACAAAAGCTTCGCTATAAACAAGCGTTAGTCATTTGAAGGCTCATAAGACTCTTATATTTCTTCTCATCAAAGATAGTACAGAATCCACAGAAAATCTGAATCGGACAGTGCCAGAAGGCTCTCTGCGTTGATTTCGGAATGCCAACCTCGAGCGAGAGAGAAAAAAACTATCTCGTGGGGTACAGTTACTACAGTTTAGGGTTAAAATACTGAGACATCAATTAATATCTTAAAGTGAGTAACTTTTGACTACAGACGTCTATTGAAGTGTGGCTTTCAGGATGACTATTACTGTTGATCGTTACAGATTTTTAATGAGAGAGTTATTACTTTCCTATTAAAAAGCCAGCAATATAAATTTTTATCTTTGAAAATCTGGGAAAGAATTTCGGGGTGCGGTTGAAAGAATGGAAATCCCGGCGTGAAATTTGATGGCTTTGAAAATTGTATTAATGTAAAGAGGAGAAATTAAGATTTAGAATAATGAATGGGAAAAAGGGATAAGTTTGGATAGATATTGATAGATTTTGCTTAGATGTTGATATTATTACAAATGTGTGTGTGCAATATATCAAAAGTTTTGCACCTAAATTATCTATCTAAAATTTTCCATTTTCACATTCTAGTTTTTAATATCCTTTTATAAAAGTTATCGCTTCTTTATATACTTTTTAGGTAAATAACATAAAAATGTTAATTAGGATTATATTACTACTAGCATATATCAGTAAAATTTTTAATTTTCCTGAATTGTAATGTACCCTATGAGGCAGGTAAAAAAATGGTTTGTTTTTTGACTGAGAATTATTTTGCAACAAAATATTACCTTAAGAAAATTATTTACGTAATATCTAAGTTTAATGTATGGAACTACGTATGGCAATAATGCAGAAGATATTTAAATAATAAAAATATTTGATTAAATGAGGCGGTTAAAGGAATGACGTCATAATGTTAGAAAAAAATTGTTTTTTTTTACCTATTTATTATGTGATAAATTGGTACATTTAATCGCCTGCTCTTAAAATGGGGCTTGATATAATAATGGTAATACTTGAATTTAATAAAATAAAATAATAAAAATCATAAAAATTTGAAAAATGGTAAAAGTTTATTTTAAAAGTAATAAAATAACTTTAGGAATAAGAATTCAAAAGAAAAAGCAGAAATTATTAAATTAATTAGACATTTAGAAAAATTCGGCTACGTCGGTGGCAGAACCATCAAACCGAGAAGTACGACGATCAAAGGGGCAGCACTCTACCCCATGTACCAGCCTACACGTGGTGAAAGAAATGATTAGAATATATAAGGGTCAAATAAAAACAGACCAGAAATTTAAATATTGCGCTCCACCCTCGCCATCGTATCAATAATGAATTTAGTATAGAATAAGAGGGAGAATAAGGCTTGAAATAATAGCATTAAACGCTCGAAAAGGGGGGGGGATGAGGTGAATTTCGAACTCGCTTTGAATGCTGCTAACCCCAACACACAAAAAATCCAATATTCACAGACGGACAGACAACATAGGCTATTATTATATAAGGGTTTTTTTACAAAAAAAAGCTTAAATGTCACTAGAATTAACAGGTATGTCTGTTAGTTTAACTAAACAATAACTTAGCAACTATTAATTTATATGATCGTAAAATTTTTTGTAATGGCTTTTAAATTTTTTGTAATTATAGCAAAATGTTGCTACACTTAATCAGGATACGTTTTACTAAATTATGTCTAGCTAAATACTGATCAGAGTGTACTTTCAGTTCTATTTTATGAAAAGACAATTGAATGTGATTACACTATGCACAACAGTGGGAATGTTTCATTAGTTTAGAATCAGGATAATCCCAAATCTACCTTAATATGTTTTTTCGACAACATAAGAATCTGCCAATTGCCATATTTAGTGCTTTTATACGACATAATTTATCTAAAATTAAAACAATCCGCAAAGTGTTTTGAAGAGACTACGTGACTTCACTAATCATATAGATCTAGTTTGAAACCTCGCCGCAAAGCGGATATTTAATAAATTATAAAAACATTCCCAGCGTTTTACTCTAGAACCATCCGTCACTTTAAACATTTTTCAAACTCCAGTACCAAACTATTTTTAGTTCTGGAGATTAATTATGCACGAAGAAGAGGTTATGGATTAATTTAGAAGCTCGCAGAAATAAAAACAGTTTTTGTTTTCGAGATTATTAATATCTTGCTGTAAGATTTTTAAAGTAAATAGGAGTCTATTTTTCTTAGCTCTGTCGATATTTTGAACAAACAAGATTGAGTTTTCTCGTAAGGCTTTTTGCACCTGTAAGAATATTTTACCGAAGTTTACTTCAGGTTATTTATCCGATAATTTTTCAAAACTTTGTGTCCATTTAATTACTATTAAAGGGAAAAAATATTTTTCTTTAATTATAAGAATCGTGTGATAATTAATATTTTGAAGTTTAACCACGCCAAAATATTGATGGTAAAAAACATACTTTTTATAAAAGTTCACAGGTTTTGAAGGTAGTTTAGTTTTTAGTTTTTTTTTATATATGTATGAAAAGTAGCAAAATTTAATCTACCGGTTACATGAAATTGTAGTCCCTATTGTTTTTACCTGTATGAGCTACTGGGCAAGGAGTAATCTAAGTGACATTAACTAAAATGGAATCTGTTCGTTCCATAAAAGAGAAGCAGAACAAGTCGAATGTGCAGCTTAAACTTTTATTTCAGAGCTACGGAAACGATATATATTACTCTGTCAAAGGCAGAAGAAATATAATGAATATATTTTGCTTTTACAGACAACACTGAGAAGAATTCCTTCCCAGAGAAAGTAGCTTTGTCAGTTGTTTCAACAGGAAAAAGGAACTTAAATCAATGGAAAAAGTTAGCCTGGGACAGCTAAAAAATGTGGCTAGTGGATAGAAACATTTGCATTTATTTTTAAAGAAAGCTTTGGGAAATGAGTTGAAAGAATTAAAGCCACGGACGCTCTTTTTAACACATTGTATGCGGGATGCGTACTGGTACGCTTTCTGACGATTGATTCTTGAGCACGGGTGACATACTAATAAGGGTTAGTGTAAGCACATGGTTTGTTTGTGAGAAAAATAACGGTATATACATTAAAACGAAGCCGAATGTTCTTGTCTATATAATTCTGGAAAATATAACATAATTCTGGAAAAATTTAGACAAAAAACAATTAGTTTTTACATCAGTCGATGCGTAACCACAGAACGGAAAGGTTGATTTAAAAATTCAATTTAGATTTAAAATTAATATTTTATTTATTTGGTTTATATATTTATATATATATATTATATATATATATAATGTGTGTGTGTGTGTGTGCATATATATATGTATATTATGTATATATATGTATATATATGTATGTTTGTTATGTATATATATGTATGTATATATATATGTATATTTGTATGTATATATTATGTATATATATGTTTGTATATATATATGTATATTTTGTATTTATTTATATATGTATATATATGTATGTATATATATATGTATATATGTATGTATATATATTTGTATATATTTGTATATATATATATATGTATTCTATGTATGTATATATATATGTACATATATGTATGTATATGTATATTGATGTTTGTATATGTATATATATATATATATGTATGTATATGTATATTTTTTGTATGTTTATGTTTGTTATATATGTTTTGTATATTTATGTATATGTATATATATTTATGTATGTATATATATATATATGTATGTATTGTATATATATATGTATATATATATGTATATTTATATGTATATATATGTATATATATATATATATATATATATATATGTATATACATATATATATATATATTTTATATATATATATATATGTATATAAGTTTGTATTTATATGTATAAGTATGTATTTATATGTATGTAAGTATGTTTTATTGTATGTATAAGTATGTATGTTTGTATGTATGTATGCTATGTATGTTTTTTGTTTGTATATATATGTTTGTTTTATGTTTGTATATATATATGTATGTATATATGTTTGTATATATATGTATATATATGTGTGTATATATATGTATATATTTGTGTATATATATTGTTTTTATTGTGTATATATATATATATATATATATTATATATAATATATATATATATATATATATATATGTGTGTGTGTGTGTGTGTGTTTGTGTTTATTTGCATATTTTTTTATATCTTTCAATATAAAATACGAAAAGTTGGTAAAAAAAATGAAATAATTTTCGATCAATTGAGATTTAACTGAATAACAAGATTTACGCTCAAAACGTCCGCTCCCGGTACAATTCAGCTGTGAAGTGGATGTGCTAATATATTTTATCAATGGGAGAATAGATTTGAAGGAATAATAAGAAGAAAAATGATAATTTTTAAGAGCTATTTTAAGCATAATAATTTTGATATATTACATGTATATGCTGAATATGTTTTTAATAATAGCCTAATTTCTTTTGTTAGTTGAATATTATAAATTGAAAACGATAGCTTTAATAATTTGAAAATGACTATGTTAATATCATATTTCTATCTAGTCTGTCGATATGAAAAAGGAAATTATAAAAGTAAAAGTAAATTATTCAATTATTGGTATCTAGATTTATAATAGAGTTATGTATTATCGCAAATTAATGAAATAGCATTAATATAATCATTCGTAAACATGAAGATAAACACTAATTATTATTCATTAACTTGTCTAATTAACTTTACTATAATTATTTCATTCCAAAACCTAAGAATTTATATAACACTGTATTGAAACACTAAGTTCAGTGACATTGTACAAGGAGCATCCAGAAAGTAAATTTCTCTATTTAAAAGAAAAAAAAGAATTCAGGCTTCATATTTATTGGCAACAAGTACAGCAGTGTTTGAGCTATTTTTCAAAATAGCCACCACTAGAAATGACACACTTGTCGTATTGTGGGTTCAACTTTTGTATAACTCTGTCATAAAACTTTGCCGCCTGTAAATAGAACCAGTCTTCCTGTCTTAGTCCGTGCAGAACCCTTTCCGTACCGACAGTGTCTCTTTGAATTTGGTCCTGACCGAATATACTTTATAATGCCAATGCACTGACTGCTGCTTCGTTTCCGGGGTAAAGAGCGAAATCCAAGTCTCATTTCCCTTGACGATTCTGTCGAGGAACTCGTCGCGGTCATCGTGATACCGTAGCAGAAATATCATTGATGTTCCTAAGTGTTGAATTTTCTGTTCGAGTGTCAGTTTTGGCTCATAAACCATACAGAGTTGACGATGAATTTAAATTGGAGCAATGCTTGGTGCATTCAAAGTCACCGACCGAACCTTGCAGGCGGCGGGAGAAGGAATTAGAGTTTCCAATTCGTACCACTGCTACACCGCTACTGGTACGAATCGGGACTTGTCCACCTTGCATATGGTTGATACGTCATATATCTGTTACGCACGATCAATTAACACGGCTAATTACCTTTACTTTAAAGGGGAAATCATCTGGAAACTTATTTCCTGAATGCACCTCGTAAATTAAAAAAAATCGTGAGTATTACATTTACCTTTGATTTTCTTATCCAAAATAGCATTTACTTGTTATAATCTTAATAAAAAAAAACCACTTACTATTCAATGACATTGTCAGCCCTTCTGCATCAAAACCTAATATTGAAACACTGTTCAAGGATATCGCAAAGAAATAAAAATTATATTTGAACATCATTCTTTTGTTGAATTAAACATAGCTTGTCTGATCTTGATTTAGATAAAAAAAGACTTATTGTTTAATGACCTGATCTAGTACATTGTGTTTCCAGTATGAAAATAAGATTTTAGCTGCAGTAAGAACTGAAGAGTAAAAATATAAAGTAGAGTAAAAAAATCAGCTTGTTTGTCATTAAATAATTATCCAGAACCGTCTAGACTATTGATTTGATGTTATCCATTTTAAAAGTGGAATTCGAAATACTTTTTGAAAGCCAATTATCTAGGGAAAGCATCATGTTTAGTTTGGCTAATTAAAAGTTGTTTTAAAAAGCTCTAATAGATTAATATATCTCTTAATTTTGTTTGTTTCGCTTAAAGAGGGATAATTATTTTGTCGATCGATCTATAATAACTGTAAATAAACACTAAAGTCATAATTTATGGTATCTTGCAAGCTTGTAAAAAATAATGAAATAGGGAAGTAGAAAATAATAAATTACATAAATCAAAATATGTAATAAGTCTTTCTGTAATTTTATTTTCTCATTTTATACACAGAGAGTGTTCACAGATTTTTTTTAAGGATTTTGTCCTTTACTATGATTTTAAACTTATATGTTGAAATAAAAACACGACTGATATCAGTGTAAAAGAGGGTTAAAATATGAAATCTAGCATTAAAAATAGTTTGTGCTTAATAATTTCGCTAGCAGAGATGAATAAAAAGCTAATTTTTTTCTTTTTCCACAGAAAAATAAACTTATTCAATTTTTTAAAAAGAACACAGGACGGAATATTTGGACAAATTAGTATTTTTAAGAACAAAAAGTACGAAAAATAATTTACACATTGTGTGCGGGTACATTTCGCAGTGGAAATAGATCAAAAATTATTTAATTTTACACCAGTCTAAGTTTTTGTCTATATTTTTCCAGAATCTATGTAGTATACAAGAACATTCGGATTCGTTTTCCTGTATATAACGTTATTTTTGTATTTACAAATAAACAATTTTGTTACCCATGGGCATTTTTTTATCATGTGATCAATTGGGCTACGGGATTATTGGTAGTCTTTTAACCTGAGAAATCTCTACTTGAAAAGTGTGTGTGTACAGGATCACATGGTCTATGTGCACGACGTTGTAAAAGTGCTTTCCTGTTGTATGGATTTCACGTATCTCACCAGAAATAAACTGTGTTGTGATTTTGAACGAGTCTCGCCCATATTACATATATTTAAATACAAATATATACACACACTATAATTATACACACACACACACACACACACACACATATATATATATATATATATATATATATATATAATTTTCGCAAGGATAAATAAAAAGGGTTTGTTTATATGTTTATATATTGAAATATATAAACAAATATATAAATAGACAAATAAACAAATATATATATATAATATATATACATATACATACATATATATATATATATATATATATATATATATATATATATATATATATATATATATATATATATACATATATACATACATATATATATAATATCATTTTAGCAAGAATAAATATAAAGTTAATTTTAAATCTAAATTGATATTTTTAATCGACCTTTCACGTTCTGTGGATCCGCATCGACTGATATATAAACTAGTTTTTGTCTAAAGTTTTCCAAAATCTATGTAGTAGATAAGAATTTTCGCCTTCGTTTTTCTGTATATACAGTTATATTTGTACCCACCAATATACTATGTTGTTACACTAACTTTATACGTACTATACTAGACACTCACGTACTATACTAATACGTGACAGCGCTCAAGTATCAATAGTCAAAAAACATACTAGTACGTGTCCTGCATAATGTGTCAAAAAAAAAAAAAAAAAAAAAAGAAACATTAAAACTTACATATGAATGGTAGAAAGAAAAAAAGAAAATAGAAAAATAGCCTACCCATTAAAGGACGTACATCTTTTATTAAATCAAAAGTAGCATGTGATGTTTTAATACTTTAAAGGACACTTGCTTCTATAGATGTAAAAGCGAAATTCAGTATATTTCTTTTGTCTCTATGAGAAATTCACTATGCTTCTTTTTGGCATGACGGCAATAGAAGTCCAAAAAGAAACGTTCGCTTTTAGACACTACGGCTGTAAAGACACAAATGATTACTTACCGGAGTACAAGTAGAAGTTTAGTGTCACGTTTTGGAAACAATTTTTTAGGTTTAATTTCATTTTCCACCTGTCCGTTTTCCACACCGAAAATAATGTGTAATAACTATAAAATTATAATAATTTTTTTCATTTATTTATTTTTGTTTGATTATAAACTAACATTTCGTGTAAAACTCCCAAAAATATTTCGTTGTACAGAAAAAAATAGCTATTTGAGTCATTAAACCTGTCATTGACGTTTTTAAATTTTGGCTATTATAGCCGCCATCGTCCCATTATTTAGTGACTAGAGTTCGCTGGAGCCATGACGGTTATAGCCGTAACCTAATTAAAGGTGCGGAATTAATCAAATTTAAGTTTATTTAATACTTCTAATATTCTAAAAATTATAAAAACATACTGTCAGTTTTCGAGCTTCATTTGTGTCGTGTAGTCCTCGTTTTTATTTGAGTATTAACCTGTGATCAAATGTATAGTGGGATTTTATTTTGATTGCGTTGTGTAAAAGTATTTTTGTACTAAATTTAACCACAGGTTCTGAGAAACTACAGACATAAGATCTGAAACTAAACTAAAAGCTAAATTAACAGCATCCGAAACTAGATTAATATAAAAAAATAAATTTATTATAATATATATACATCTATGTACATACAAAACTGATGATAATTTTCATAAAATATGGTTTATCAACATCTTCTAAATTAGTTCTGACAATAATTTTTAATCCTTAAGTAATTATGTAAATATAAGAGAGAGGACCTAATCTCAATTTCAAAATGTATGTAAAAGGGAGTACCTTTGGGGAGTTAATATAGTGTGCCCGGAAAACTGCTGGTTGATTGGTATCTATGGAACTTTCGTCGGTCTGGTCAGGGGCTTCCTCCTGAGTATTTGGGGTGCGGCCGTGATATTTGATGCAGGAACACTTCCTGTCGGACTTGGCTGGACTCTCGAACTCGTTCCGTCGGACTCCTCTCTTCGTCTGGACTACCGAACACCTTCCCTCGGACTTCCGAACACCTTCCGTCGGACTTGTCTAGTCTATTCGACTCCCGAACCTCTTCTGTTGGACTTTCTCCTCGTCTCGACTATCGAACACCTTCCAACTTTTAGATTTTTCTTATTTTATTAATTTCATCCTTGTCCCCTCTTCCTTCTTATCGTCCAATCGGAATAGTTGTAAGAATCTAATTGGTCTGCTTAAACTCCGCTTTGAGACCACCAACGTGGAAAACCTTATCCCTTCTAACTGGGCACTGTCTCTTAGGGACTCATAAATAACTCCACAAAGGTACATTCTTATTTAATTTAAAGTACGGAGACGGGATTCTAATCTGGGACTGGGATCAGAACCCTTCCCGAGACCACCGTACGAGACAACAATATCCATAGAATATAATTTTATGGTCCTCTGTCTTTTTACAAAGATGTGATGAGGTCAGATTTAGATCGAAAATTTTATTTCTTGTATGAATGAATCAATTATATAACTGATCTAAATCGCCTCATCACAACTTGTTCCTACTATCTGTCAATTTGTTAAAAAAAATAAACCCCTCTCTAACAATGAGCTATCACAAAATCGTTCATCATCTATATAGGAACAATGAGTAAAATTTAAAAATTCTAATTTGGAGCTAATCAATACAGAACGAAACGAAACAAACATGATGTCTATTGCTTGCGCCTGAACATGCTTCTTAAAATAAGACACAATATGCAGATATAGTTACAATTTATATGGCTTTATAGTTGATTCAAATAGAAAAGGAAAAAATAGATAAACAAGGGACTTGTTGGGGATGACTTGATGTTGGACTTGAGGGAATGTTTGTTAGGTAGTGGCGTGCGGTAGGTTTTCATACAGGGTGTGCAGACAACATGGATTTTCAAATAAATCTTTAATTATTGAGACATCTGAGTTCTCCATTCTGAAACGGGTTATTTATTATGAATATAAATTTAAAGAATACAATAAATAAAATATTTACCTACGAGTAGTCGAGTTATAACTATAAAAACAGCTAAACTTATGAGAATTCTACTAGCACTGAAGCAAAAATCACGTCTTTTGTTGTATGGTGTCCTATCGGCGTCGAAAAAGCAACGCTTCGGGCTTCCACGAAAAACTTATATGTTCAGCAAATGTAGCACCATATGGCCGTTGCGATGCCCCGTCCGGATGCTCATGGGTGAACGTCTATTTCCCGTTCGGTCAGTGGATTAAATTATATTTATTAATTGTTTTTGACATTTGGAAATCATATAGTCTGCGAAAAACATCTTGATAATTTTTAAACACAAAACCAGTGATATGGTGTTACAGATATAATTTATATACTGTCTGTAAGACACAATGAATGGTAAAATTTGGACTGTTCTGCTAAAATTTGTTTCTTTAAAACAAAACAGCATTGTTTTTCAGCTAATTATTTCAATAAATATAATACGTCACCGAAATTAATTTACGACACTAAAACATTTCATTTTATATTGATGAAATACATCTTTTATATTTCCATGAGAACAAAATCTTAAAATATATAAATTTAAACATTAACCGTCTGCAAAATCGTATATCCAGTTAATCAGCTAAAAAACCAAAATCGCTTTAGCAAGGAAGTCCCCGCTTTAATACAACGCTTAATAAACCGTAACTTCGAAAGATTCTGAATCCCAAGTGCAGGAAAAATAGCTGTACTTGCCTCAGTGCCATAGTATGCTGTTCTTCAGTAGCACATATATATAAAGCGTGATTTTCAATTTAGTGCGCAGTGTGTACACATCAGACCTTCTTATGTTCGTTTGCGCGCTACGTGGTGCAGCACCTAGTACCACACGCACATCGGGAATACAAGCAAGCAAATCAACATAATATTTGAATATATTATAAATAATATTTATTATATACATATAAAGATAGGTAGACATAGGTGCAGAAAATTATAATCCCTCATAATTTTGTCAGGGTGTGCAGTGCACACCCTGCACATATGGACCGTACGCCACTGTTGTTAGGAGAATCCAAGGAAACTTTTAAAAGATTTTTAAGTCATTGGTCCATTTTAATTGAACTACCCCAGTTTCCTTCTCATGGACAATATATATATATAACATTGAATTTACAAATAAATCTAGTTTTATTCTTTTTATGCTGGATGTGAATTCATTTCCTTCCTTTTTGAATATGAAATTTTATTCTATTTGGTAGCTATATTTAAACGGCACAAAGAGTTTTTGGGAGAATATGCAATTTATAGAAAATTTAATATCAGAAACCGAAATTAAATTTCATGTTTTCTAGCTGATGTTTATTTAATTTAGTTATAATGAGCTTCCATTTAGTTAGAAGCTAATGGCCTTGACTAGAGGTATAAATAGAAAAGGCACTGACAAAAATAAAATTCACAGAAATACTAATAAAAAGCATTACGAATGTTTGGAATCATATTAATTCAATTTATTTTGTATGCAACAAAATATTTCAAATGCCATAACACACACAATTACATATATTAGTTTTCTGTAATGTATTTTATTTTTAAATGGCTTTTCACACTAAATTATCTATAGATCACTAATTGTCAAAATTGTGTGGATTCTGAGATAGCAAATCGAATTTCTAAGAAATAAATGAAATTTAATAAATTAGAAATTATACTTCTTGAAAAAAGTAATTCATGTTCTTTGTGTGCAAAACAATATTCTATACACCATAACTCACACATTCACATATTTTAATTACCTTTAAAGTATTTTATTTTTAAATGGCTTTTCACACTAAATTATCTAGATGTCTTATTGTCCGAACTATGAGGATTCTGAGATAGCAAATATAATTTCTAAGAAATAAATGAAGTATCATTAGTAATAAATTAGAAATTTCAAATGAAATTTTCCTTAAACTCATAAACTTGAATGAGAAGCACCACAAAATAAAGTTTTGTCTATAACAAGTTTATTAAGTTGGTTCTGAACCTACCGTATTATTTTCTTCTCCTTTCATGTTACGCTAGGAGAAATATATAATTCCTCTGGCTGCTTAGCATTTTAAAAAGTTTTTTTTTTTAAATATACTTCGTGAACAGCAGAAAATTCCCTAGGATGCTGTCTAAGTTATAATGTTATAATCACTTTATAATTAAAATAAATATCGCATTTATTAAATTTAATTTCATGAAATTTGTTAATCTGTTTCATCTACAGTTTAGCAATCTCTGTTTTAAGACACATATGCCGAATGCTGCTGGCCGATTGGTTAGGGCGCTGATCGTCGGTACTGGAGTTCGTGGGTTCGAATCCCACTATGTTATGGATGTTCGTAGCCGTTCGGAATCGGCTTTAAGCAGTAGGTCCCGGTCTCTTAGCCTTCATGTGCAAAACAGTAGACCGTAGCTCTCCAAACCATATCTAAGACACGCATAAAATTAGCCAAATATATTTTAATTTAAAAAATTTGTTTAATTATAATTACTTTTCTGTTGAAACGACATAATACTTTATAAATTATATATAGATATTTATCTTCACTCTAGATTTATAATCAATTTTTGCCACAGAAGTAATTCATGTTCTTCTGGATAGAATACGTGCTTACTTAATAGAACTTTAAGGAAACACAATCTATAACACAGGTTCTAAATATTGCACCTGCCATTTTAACCATTCCTACTATGACAGCTCCATTCACATGCAACACAAACATACTCAGTAACTTCTTTTAGAATCATCCATCACGTTCGCCGTTCATCAAACTCATGTTCCGAACTATTTTTAGTTCCAGGCATTTACTATGCAGAGAGAAGCGGTTATGGATTAGGTTGGAAATAAAAAGCAAGTTTTGTGTAAGAGATAATTAATTTCTTCAGTAGACAATTTTTAGTGAAAATAATAATATTTTTCTTAGCTCTCTCGATAAATTTTACAAACGAGTTATATTTTCTGTTAAGGTATTTTTACATATGGGAAAATCTAGGGAAAAGTTTTATTTTACATAGTTTATCTATCATATTTTTTTCAAAATATTTCAGCCAAAAAAAATAATTACGTTAATTTTACTAAAGGATAGTGGTATTTAAAAACTGATTTTTCAAATACCACTTGAAAATTTAACATGATATCAGCAGTTAACACAGACGTAAGTATTTACAATTTTATGGTAAAATATTTCAAAAATTAATAGTTTCGAAAGAAACATTATTGAAAATATTTTGATATTGGTTTCAACTCTCTCTCTCTCTGTCTGTTTGTTTGTTTGTTTGTTTATTTGCTTGCTTGTTTGGTTGCTTGCTTATTTGCTCGTTTGTTTGTTTGTTTGCTCTTTGTTTCTTTGCTCTTTTGTTTGTTTGTTTGTTTGCTCGTTTGCCCGTTGTTTGTTTGTTTGCCCGTTTGTTTGCTCGTTTGTTTGTTTGTTTGTTTGCTCGTTTGTTTGTTTGTTTGCTCGTTTGTTTTTGCTTGCTCGTTTGTTTGTTTGCTTGCTCGTTTGTTTGCTTGCTTGTGTGCTCGTTCGTTTGCTCGTTTTGTTTGCTCTTTCGTTCGTTCGTATATAAAAATATTTCTCAAGTATAAATAAAAAGTTAATTTTAAGTCTAAATTGATTTTTTTAATCATCCCGTTCTGTGGTTCCGCATCGACTGATGTAAAAAGTAGTTTTTATTTGTCTCAAATTTTCCAGAATCTATGTAGTAGACAAGAACATTTGGTTTCGTTTTCCTGTATATACTATTTTTGCATCCACAAACAAAACCCTGTTGTTACACTAACCCGTACTAGTACGTGTCCCGCCCTCAAGTATCAATCGTCAGAAAACGTACTAGTACATATCAAACGCTCAAGTATCAATCGTCAGAAAAACGTGCTAGTACGTGTCCCGCATACAATGTGTTAATAATTTCCATACATTTTCTGCTTGTTAAACCTCTGTCCCGAGCCTTAAATAGTAATCATAAATATACATTAATCGTAACATGTATTTATCATGTATATAACAGCTGACAACCTTCCAAGTTCAGCGCCATTTTTATTCAATAAGAAACAAAGCAGTAGTTTTGGTTGAAACGGAAGAACAATATTGAAATTTTCTATTTCCCATGGAAAAAATTAATAGATTTTTCTTTCCCCTTGATTTATAATAAGTTTTTGTCGGAAATGTGATTACTGTTCTTTGGTTTCGAAGGTGCGTAACTACTCGGACCTTTAAGAAAACAAAATCTATATGTGGAGTTGCTAAATGTTGCACCTGTCACTTTAAACAATTCTACCAAGTCAGCGCTATTCAAAAACAGCAAAAACATTCCCAGTCACTTACTTTAGAATCATCCATCACTTTAATCGTTAATCAAACTCCAGTTCGGAAGTATTTTTATTTTCAAAGATTTATTAAGAAGAAAGAAGCGGTTATGGATTAAGTTGTAAATTCTGAGAATGAAAAAAAACTTTTGTTTTAGGTTTGTAGCAAAAATCATACATCAAGAATTTCATTAGAGCATTTTACTTAAATATTTCGATAATTTTAGCAACAAATTATGTTTTTCTGTTAAGTTCTTTCTTTTTAATTGTAAAAATATTATTTATTAGTTAACGTTACTTAATATTTCAAATGTATATAGCTGGATAAATGTTATTAAAGAAGACATGCTTATTTTTATTAAATTGTACGATACTCATGCTATATAAAATAAGGTCTAATAATCTCGACCAAATGTACTTCGTATGCATCAAAGGCATCAAAGGTGGTGATGCAACTGGACCATATGAGCCGAGCCCGTCAATCCAGAGGTTTCTGTCAGTAAGCACAAAAATGACAGCGAGCGAAAATAAACACATAAAAGAGCAAAGAGATAGAAGGGTGGATTCGTGAGTTCATAACACAAAACTAGAGAGTAGAGAGTTTAGGGATAAAAAAACATAAAATATTTTTGTGGTCAGTGACATCCGTACTAAAAGTACTTCATATGATGCTGATGATATAATTAACATGAATAGTTCAATATTATTTTTCCGCAATTTGTCACATTTTGTGGCATTTCTTTCAAATTTAAGCCTTGAATATAGTTTTAATAAATTTGAATGTGCTAGCATAAAGGATGTTCGATCCTTACTACCTTCCCATTTATATTAAATGAAGACAATAATGTGAGATATTTCTTATAAATCCAGGTGTTAAATATAGTGTTACGAACTTCCAGAACTAAAACTGCTGGGTTCAGGGATTGAATGGACTTTAAGCAAGCAAGCAAGACTGCAGCACGAAGACAAATACTTTATTGGAAGAAATACAACGTCAAAATCTCCGCGGAACAATTTTGAGCCCAAAGCCGTCGGCTCACGCAAGACTTTCCGCATCAAGCACAACACACCGTGCGTACTCCTCTTATACCGAGATATTCTCTTAACGACTCTCTCTCTCATGGGACTCCGTCTGCCTTATATAGGCTCACAGAAACTGCCAGAACACTCCAGAAGCCGGAACCGGAAGTGGCCACGTGACGCTACACTTGGCGACATTTGGCGACACTTGGCGATGAACTTGGCGACAAAAATAGGTTGCCAAATCCATCGCCAACGAGCCGATATCTCGCCAATTTGGCGAGATACCCATAGAGTCCCATGCTAAAATCAAGCAATTTTCGCAAATTCGTAACAATAGTTTTAAAATTTAATGACTTAGAACAGTGGTCGACAAAGTGCGGCTCGAGACCCGTATGTGGCTCTTTGGCTCCTTAACTGCGGCTCTGGAACAAATATCCACGGAACTCGCAATAATATTTCCATTTTAAGAATAAACTTGGTAAAAAAAATTACATCTTATTTTGATAAATAAAAATTCTTCTACAAATTGAAAACATGTATAATTTGTTTAACATGTTTAAGTTAAAAGATAGGACAAAATTTTAATTACCTATCTATCTTATTAAAAAGTTGTATTTTTCATCTTAGCTGTACATCTTAGGTATTTTTATACGATTTTATTACACCTGCTATATATGTTTGTTGTTCCGGTACAAAATTTGTAATCGATTTTTGGATAACTTCTATTTGTCCAGCCGAACGATGGCCGATTGGTTAGGGCACTGACCTTCGGATCCGGAGTTTGTGGGTTCGAGTCCCACTGTGGCATGGATGTTCGTAGCCGTTCGGAATCGGCTTTAAGCAGTAGGTCCCGGTCTCATTAGCCCTCGTGTTGCAAAAAAGTAGACCGTAGTGCTCCCAACCAACCAACCAACCATCTATTTGTCCAAATGTTGGAATTTTCCTTCTATTTTTAGTCATATTAAAAGTTTTGTTATTTTGATGATGAAAAAAATTATTTTTTAGTGCAGTTACATATATTAATTAAATTGTATTTTTTTTTAATTTTTATTTTTATCAATTTAATAATGATAATAATTTTGTACTAGTGGCTTTAGAAAAAAATATATTTGGAATGCTTTTATTAGTAAATAATTATAATAGTAATTATGCTAATAATAATTTTACTAAACAAACAGATTTGGCTCCAAATTTTTTTTTAAATTGTTGTAATATTAATAATTTGGCTCTTTGGCTAATAAGTTTGCTACCACTGACTTAGAATAAAGGTCATTACATTGTTATTTATGTCTGTACACAATATGGGTATAATAAGTGTGATGAGGCGATTTAGATCTGTTATATAATTGATTGATTAATTCATACAAGAAGTAAAATATTCGGGATCTAAATCTGACCTCATCACATCTTTGTAATGAAATGGAGGACCATAAATTTTTATTCAACGGATATGTTTGTCTTGTACGGTGGTCTCGGGCGGGGTTCTGATCCCAGTCCCAGATTAGAATCCCGTCTCCGTACTTGACATTAAATAAGAATGTACCTTTGTGGAGTATTTATGAGTCCCTAAGGGACAGTGCCCAATTAGAAGGGATAAGGTTTGGCACGTTGGCGGTCTCTAGGTGGGGTTGAAGCAGACCAATGAAATTCTTACAACTATCCCGATTGGATGACCAGAAGGAGAAGGGGACAAGGTTGAAATAATTAAATATGTTAAATCTAAAAGATGAGATGAAGGTTCGGAGGTCCCAGGGAAGAGGTTCAGAGGTCCCAAAGGAAGGTGTTCGAAAGTCGGGAGTCCAGTCGGGTCCGACGGAAGTTGTTCGTGAGTCCAGAGGAGAAGGTGCTCGATAGTCCAGACTAGAAGAGTCCAGCCAAGTCCGACAGGAAGTGTTCCTGCACCAAATAGTACGGCCGCACCCCAAAGACTCAGGAGGAAGCCCCTGACGAGACCAACGGATGATATATAGATTCCCTCTCCTGATCAGCCATAGATACCCTTCAACCCAAGTGTTTCGGGCCCAACATTTTAGACCCACAAAGGTACCCAAATTTACATACATTTTTGAGATTGAGATTAGGTCCTCTATCTATTTACAAAATTACTTAAGAATATAAAATATTTGTCAGAACTAATTTAGAAAATGTTGACAAAGATTATTTTATGAAAATTAGCATGAGTTTTATATGTACATAGATGTATATTATAAAAAAAATTTGCTTTTTTTTTATATTAAGCTAGTTTCTGAGGCTGTTAATTTAGCTTTTAGTTTATTTTCATATTTATGTCTGTAGTTTCTCAGAACCTGTGGTTAAATTTAGTACAAAAATACTTAACACAATGCAATTAAAAATAAATCACCACTATACATTTTGATCACAGGTTGATACTCAAATATAAACGAGGACTACACGACAATAAGTCGTGACACTCCTTATAATTCTAGACCTCAAATATAGTTTTAAATTTGAATAGCTTAAACTAAGGGTCATTTAATGGTTATTAACTTTCCGCTTACTTTAAATGAAGGCGCTAATTTTACAAAATATAATTTTAAAATCAAATTAGCATCTTACATATCTTAAAATTAATTTCTAATTGCTTATTCCAAAACTACCGGATGCCGCTGCAGGCATGACTGTTCCTAGCTGTTCGGGATTGGCTTTAAGCAATAGTTCCCGGTCTCATTAGCCCTTGTGAGCAAAACTGTATACCCCACGCCCCAGAAATTAACGAAACCAAAGATAATTTGCTTGACTAACGTAACAATTTTTCAAATTCAGGATATCCTACCTTATATCCATATTGTCAAAGTTATTCCTCTGAAAACTATATCAGAAACTTATATTTGTTTGTATACAGCGGTTCCACCCTTCATAAAAAATGTCAGTATAAAACATGTTAAAACTACATTTATGAACAATGAAATGGATGGATGATTTGGAGGACTACGGATTACTTTTTGTCACACCTACTCCTTAAATCCGATACTAAAAGTCTTAGAACATCCATGCCAGCAGAGAAACTCCGGTATTAACCCCTTCCGGTATGATTTAATAATGAAAATCTGTGCAAGAAATAACCATTTAATTTTTATTTAAAAAACTTGTTTCATTTTACAATTCTTACATATTTTTAATTAAATTCCACTTTTTACCTAGTGTTAAATAATATCAGAAACAGTAAAATTAAGAAACTATCAAAGCAAAACGTTAATAAGGTATACAGATAATAGTCTTCAAGCTAGTGGTACTTTTCAAAACAAAGTGCAAAGGAATTCTGAATTATTTACACCGCCAAGTAGTCTCACATTTAATTTGATTCTTGTAACACATACGGCATTTCTTAGTAGGTTTTCTTTTATTCTGACTCATTAATTTGGCAATGACTTGTACCGAGAAATTCTAAGTAAACAATATGCAATAGTGACTTGTGATTTTCACAAGTGAAAAAAGTGTTGCCAAATTCAGTACACTAGAAATTTTAAACTAAATTAATTATCATATTTAACAGTAACTTAAATCGCATGACGAGTGTAGCTCGTCATTGTGCTGTATGGAATGAAAAACTAATGACGAGCTAGGCTCGTCATTTTACCGGAAGGGGTTAAAGTGCTGCATACTAACCATTCGGCTCTCGTTCAGCTATTCAGTGTATAAGTTTGCATTTAGTGACATATGTATATAACAGGCATACGAAATATTTCATATGGTATCGAAATGAGTATTTTGTATCTTAAAATACATTAAGTAATTTGTGTATTACATCTGTTATATCATCAGAAGTTTGTAACGTTTAATACTAAAAGCCAAAATGGCATCTTTACTAGTGTTTATATACTTGAGTTTATATTTCATATTCTGTCATGTTCTGAGTACTTCCAAGTCCTAATGGCGTTTTTCGGTAGTGCGTAAACTTTTTTTAAAAAATGGAGGAATTTATAAGGCGTTGTAACATGCATAAATCACTCCGTCCTATTTCATACGAATGTTTTTATTTGAAAGATGTAAAAAGTATTTTGAGTTCTAGGAATTGGTAGCTTGAGAAACGTATTCTATCATGCAAAACACAAGGTGTAGAGAAATACTTCTTTGGAAAAGTCAGAATGTTTGACTTAATGATCAACATTCTGTGACCACTGAATGTAAATTTATGTTTCTAACTGCAGAGGGGGATTTTAAAGCTTTTACAGATTTTTAAGGTTGCATAAGAGTATTTTGAATGACTTACGATTAATGGACTCTTAAAATGTTTGAGGGAAAGCTTCAAATTATAATAAATATATTACAGAAATTTCCGTGTCGTTTTCAAATTTCCTAGTTGTTGGTTTTGTTGTGTATCAAGTCCACTTTATTTAAAGGAACATATTACCTTTAAAATTAAAAAAAAACTCAAATTTTTTCTGGTATGAATTTTTCAATCTTAAGCTGCAAACCACATAAAAATAATTCTAAAACTCAAATTTTAATAAATAATAAAATTATCGAATCGTATACTTCATATCATTTGGAATCGAATGACATTCCACTATTAAATAGTTGTTTTAAAGTGATATTACTAAAATCATATTTAAACAACTTACGTGCATCATATCATATATGGCTGTATAAATAATATGTAAGGAAAATTCTCAGGAGTTTTCAAACGTAAAGTCAAGGGATAAAAAATTCCAGCACTCTTTTGCAATCCCCTTTTTAACCCCTAACCTAAATTGACCACTAGGGCTACAGTTTACGCCCTCAGAGAAGGGGTCTGACCAATTATAACTCTACATTGCCCTAGTAGACAATTCAGAAAATTCCCAAACAGAAAGGGAGATGCACGCTGTCGGATGCAGATTTTTCT
>CM063509.1:29252136-29257136 GCA_032207245.1 Pardosa pseudoannulata
TTATATGCTCTATAATAATGTATATGTAGCTATTATATGCTGTATAATACTGTATATGTAGCTATTATATGCTGTATAATACTGTATATGTAGCTACTATATGCTATATAATACTGTACATGTAGCTAGTATATGCTGTATAATACTGTACATGTAGCTAGTATATGCTGTATAATACTGTATATGTAGCTAGTATATGCTATGTAATACTGTATATGTAGCTATTATATGCTGTATACTACTGTATATGTAGCTATTATATGCTGTATAATACTGTATATGTAGCTAGTATATGCTGTATAATACTGTATATGTAGCTAGTATATGCTATTAATACTGTATATGTAGCTACTATATGCTATATAATACTGTATATGTAGCTAGTTTATGCTGTATAATACTGTATATGTAGCTAGTATATGCTGTATAATACTGTATATGTAGCTAGTATATGCTGTATATTACTGTATATGCAGCTAGTATGTGCTATATAATACTGTATATGCAGCCAGATTTTTGCTTTGGTAAGGTTTCCACACTAACGGTTAAATTTCATACTATGTATGTTTTTTTAGGTGAAAACTATGGGCTGAGAAAGAACCTAAAAATATTCAACCATTGGCTTCATTGCACATTATATTCCCATTCATAAAAAGGCAATCGTTTCTTTTTCAACTTTTTAAAGAAGTCTTTCATTAACTATATTTTACCGACATTTATAATGATCCTTTCAGTAAATTCTTCATCTTTGACTCGGTAGATTCTAATAACAGGAAACATCATAAAGAGCAATTATTTTAAACTTTCCATACTATAGTTTTTTTAGGCAAATTAATAGAAAAAGAAAACATTTTTCTTTTTTTTGCATGTCTAAAACGTTAGGTTTTTATGGTATGGTATTTTTTTAAATGTACTGTATCATTTTTCTCTATAAAAATGTACCTTTTACATTTCTCCCCTAAGCTTAAAAAAAGATGTTTTTTTGTTACCAATTTATCGGCAGTCCGCGAATGACTGTTTTTCTTTTTCAAACAGTGTGCATTATTTAGTATTTTCTTTTTCGGTGTACCTTACCAAAAGTTATTTTCTTTCTACAATATTATTTTTGCAATTATCTTTCCATTAATATTTTCGACGATATTTTGTCTCTGTTACATTTATCATTGCTATTTCATTTGAGGAATGCTTATAACTATTTTTAATATGCGTTCCTTCACAGAAGTTTTTTTTTAAAAAAGCTTCTATTTATTATCTTCATTACTGAGAGACTTTTGCCCAACAAAGCTTTAATTTGCCAATCCCAATTGATGGAAAATAGGTAGTGGAGATTTGGTACTTGGGATTTCAATTTGCATAATTATAGTATAATAATAATGTAAATAAAACACAGCTAGAAAAATATTTTCCGATTTTTTCCAGATAACTACATTTAAGAGCCAAATCATTATGACCATCTGTCAACAACCAGTTGGCCCAACTTCGGCGCGTAACACACCTTCAATTCCACGACCTTTTTCTTTGATAGCTTGTGGACGTCCAACACCATGTCGTCTACTGCTGGTTTCACCGTCATTCATCCACTTTGTATAAGTACTAACAACTGTAGATGGCGAACAACCCACGAGTCCTGCAGTTTCGGAAATACTTGTACCGAACCTTCGAGCCATTACAATCTGCTGTAGCGTTTACCATTTCTATTCATTTTTAGGAATATTTATAACTATTTTTAATATGCTTTCATTTGCCGCAGTTTTTTTCAGAATGCTTTTATTTACTATCTTTATTACTGAGCGATTTCTAGACATATATTTTTGCCAAATAAAGCTTAAATTTGCCAGTCGCCATTGGTAGAAAATAGGTAGTGGGGATTTGGTACTTGTAATTTCAATTTGCATAATTATAATATTATAATAATATAAATAAAACACATCTAGAAAAATATTTTCCGATTTTTTCCAGGTAACTACACTCAAGAGACGAAACATTATGACCCCTTGTCGATAACTAGTTGGCCCACATTTGCGAGCAACACAGCTTCAACTCCGAGACCTTTTTTCTTTGGTGGACGTCCAACATTATGTCGTCTACCGCTGGTTTCACCGTTATTCATCCACTTTGCATAAGTACTAACAACTGCAGATCGCGAACAACCCAGGAATTGTGCAGTGTCAGAATACTTGTACGTTACCTTCGAGCCATTACAATCTGCTGTAGCGTTTACCATTGCTATTTATTTTTAGGAATATTTAAAACTATTTTTAATATGCTTTCCTTTACCGAAGTTTTTTTCAGAATGCTTTTATTTATTATCTTTATTACTGAGAGACTTCTACACATATATTTTTGCCAAATAAAGCTTAAATGTGCCAATTGGTCGCAATTGGTGGAAAATAGGCAGTGGAGATTTGGTACTTGGGATTGCTATTTGAATAATTATAATATAATAATAATGTAAATAAAACACAGCTAGAAAAATATTATCCAATTCTTTCCAGGTAACTACACTCAAAAGCCAAAACATTATGACCACTTGTCAATAACTAGTTGGACCACCTATGGCGCGTAACACACCTTCCACCCTGCGACCATTTTCTTTGATAGCATGTGGAAGTCCAACAGCATGTCGTCTACTGCTGGTTTCACCGTCATTCATCCACTTTGCATAAGCAATAACAACTGTAGATCGCGAACAACCCACGAATTGTGTAGTGTCAGAATACTTGTACCGTACCATCGAGCCATTACAATCTGCTGTAGCGTTTCTCTTTGTAGCGCTTACCATTGCTATTTATTTTTAGGAATGTTTACAACTATTTTTAATATGCTTTGATTTGCCGAAGTTTTTTTCAGAATGCTTTTATTTATTATCTTTATTACTGAGAGTTTTCTAGACATATTTTTTTGCCAAATAAAGCTTAAATTTGCCAGTCGCAATTGGTGGAAAATAGGTAGTGGGGATTTGGTACTTGTGATTTCAATTTGCATAATTATAATATTATAATAATGTAAATAAAACACAGCTAGAAAAATATTTTCCAATTTTTTCCAGATAACTACACTCAAGAGCTAAAACATTATGACCAACTGTCAATAACCAGTTGGCCCACATTTGGCGCGCAACACAGCTTCAACTCCAAGACATTTTTTCTTTGGTGGACGTCCAACACCATGTCGTCTACTGCTGGTTTCACCGTCATTCATCCACTTTACATAAGTACTAACAAATGTAGATCGCGAACAACCCACGAATTGTGCAGTGTCAGAATACTTGTACCGTACCTTCGAGCCATTACAAACTGCTGTAGCGTTTACCATTGCTATTTAGTTTTAGGATAGTTTACAACTATCTTTGATATGCTTCCCTTTGCCGAAGTTTTTTCAGAATGCTTTTATTTATTACCTTTATTACTGAGCGATTTCTAGACATATATCTTCTACTGTGAATCTCTTTGTAGCGTTTAACTTTGCTATTATTTTTAGGAATGTTTTTTTCAGAATGCTTTTATTTACTATCTTTATTACTGAGCAACTTCTAGACATATATTTTTGCCAAATAAAGCTTAAAGTTATCAGTCGCAAGTGATGAAAAATAGTTAGTGGGGATTTGGTACTTGGGATTTCAATTTGAAGAATTATTATATAATAATAATGTAAATAAAAGCACATCCAGAAAAATATTTTCCGATTTTTTCCCTCATAACTATACCAAGAGCCAAAACATTTGACCACCTCTCAATAAGTAGTTGGACGTTCTTTGGCGAGAAACACACCTTCAACCTCGCTACCTTTTTCTTTAATAGCGTGTGGACGTCCAACACCATGTCGTCTACTGGTAATTTCACCGCCATTCATCCACTTTGCATAAGTACTAACAACTGTAGATCGCGAAACAACCCACGAATCATGCAGTATCGGAAATACTTGTACCAAACCTTCGAGCCATTACAATCCGCTGTAGCGTTTCTCTCTGTAGCGTTTACCATTGTTATTTATTTTTAGGAATGTTTATATCTATTTTTAATATGCTTTCCTTTGCCGAAGTTTTTTTTTCAGACTGCTTTTATTTATTATCTTTAATACTGAGAGACTTCTAGACATATATTTTTGCCAAATAAAGCTTAAATTTGCCAGTCGCAATTGATGGAAAATAGGTAGTGGGATTTGGAACTTGGAATTTCAATGTGTATAATTATAATATAATAATAATGTAAATAAAACACAGCTAGAAAAATATTTTCTATTTTATCCAGTTATCTGCACTCAAGAGCCAAAAACATTATATGTGACCAATTGTCAATAACCAGTTATCCCACATTTTTCGCTCTACACATCTTCAATCCCGCTACCTTTTTCTTTGATAGCGTGTGGGCGTCCAACACCATGTCGTCTACTGCTGGTTTCACCGTCATTCATCCACTTTGCATAAGCAATAACAACTGTAGATCGCGATCAACCCACGAGTCGTGAAGTTTCGGAAATACTTGTTCCGAGCCTTAGAGCCATTACAATTTGCTGTAGTGTTTCTCTCTGTAGCTTTTACCATTGCTATTTATTTTTAGGAATATTTACAACTATTTTTAATATGCTTTCCTTTGCCGAAGCTTTTTTCAGAATGCTTTTATTTATTATCTTTATTATTGAGAGACTTCTAGACGTATATATTTGCCAAATAAAGCTTAAATGTACCAGTCGCAATTGATGGAAAATAGGTAGTGGGGATTTGGTACTTGTATATTTCAATTTGCATAATTATAATATATATAATAATATAAATAAAACACATCTAGAAAAATATTTTCGGATTTTTTTCCAGATAACAACACTCAAGAGCCAAAACATTATGACCACCTGTCAATAACTAGTTGGCCCACATTTGGCGCGCAACACAGCTTCAACTCCAAGACATTTTTTCTTTGGTGGACGTCCAACACCATGTCGTCTACTGCTGGTTTCACCGTCATTCATCCACTTTACATAAGTACTAACAAATGTAGATCGCG
>CM063509.1:29262136-29264636 GCA_032207245.1 Pardosa pseudoannulata
AATATCTGTGTTTAATGACTTTAAAAGAAAGTAAAAACGAAAAAAAAATAATATTTGACGTAAGAATTGCATTACACACGACAACTAAAAACGCCATTAAAAGGATAAAAATTGAATTTTGACTGGCGAGTATTTTGTAGTGGCGATAATGATATTAAATGCTGCTTTTTCAAACTCCTCTCTCTATATAGTGATTTATTTTTTACTCTTTTTTTCCTTGCTAAGTCGTAAAATATTTCTTGAATTAATGAGATGTAAAAATGAAAAGTGATAAAAATACTTTCATTTTAAAATCTTTCATTTATAATTTCAACAATTATAAGCGATTTTAATGGGGGAGGACCTAATGAGAAATTTCCTTGGTATGCATTCGAAATTTCGATTTTGTTTGCAACCAGTATTCTTAATCATTAAGAATACTGGTTTTATATTTATATTCTTAAGCATAAAAATACTAAAATACAACTATAGTAAGACTCTGATTTTTTTTTTGTAATTGTCATTTTTTCTCCTATAAAGATTTCTGTTCATTTTTCCTGTCAACCAAATCTATCTAAAAAAAAGTACTTATAAAGTTACATATTCCATTTCCTACCATGGAAAAATTCTGGGTTTGAAAATATCTGTAAAATACTAACTATAGGAACATAAAGTATATAGTATATATTAGCAAAGTATATAATATATAGTTATACATAATTATTTTAATTACCGGATTTTATGAAACTCCGATATATCAGGCATATTTTATCCGATCTTTTTCCACATTAGGCCAGAAGCTGGGGAATGTCTCCTCAAGTTCTAAATTATTGTAATTTAAATACTGTATACTTTTAGGATCTAGGATTAATTCTTCTGGTTAAGGAGACCCAAATTTGTTTGTTTTATATTTATTGTTTAATTATTATGCGTATGTATTTTCCCGTTGCTACTTCATAACTAATTATGAGTATTATAAATATCCGTATTGTTTTACTTGAAAACTGAACTTTGAGCTGAACTTTACTTGAACCTGAAAACTAAACATTTTCAGGTTCTTTTGGAAGAGAAAGTTATAACATGCATGATCCTGAGTCTGAGGTTCTGTATGGGGTGAAGTCTGACTTTTCAATCCTCTATCCGAAGTAGCATGTAAGTGTATGCAAATGATGAACACTTCTTGTCAGATACTTGCACTTTTAATGCTTACATTTTAATATTGTTACAACGTTTACGCAACATTAGAAATAAAAACTTATACAGTATAACCTTACCGCAATATTCACGCTTTTCCGTAATTCATTTTTAAAATCTAGTATTATGACAAGGTTTGCATGTTTATAAAGAAAGAAAACTTTTTCTTGTCAATGTCGTTAAAAAATTAAAATAATCCTTTTTAAAATAATTTTTTAAGCTGTTCAATATAATGGATACCGGAACAGTAAACTACTTTTAAGTACTTTGATTTTTTATTTTATTTCTAAGGTGACCTTAATCGGGAGTTAATACTGATTATTTTAATCATTAATACAGACGGTCTTTATAAATGTAAAAAAAAAAGATTTACGTAAGGTTTTAATAAGGTTACATTCTTGTCGCCTACATACTTTGGAAAAGGTTTGCATCCTTTTACATCCCTTATACAGTACAACCTTACAGCAATATTCACTCTTTTCATTCATTTAATTTTAAATTCTAACATTATGACAAGGTTTGAATGTTAGTAAACAAAGAATAATTTTTCTTGTTAATGTTGTGAAAAAGTTAAAGTAATCATTTAAAAAAATTATTAAGCTTTTCACTATATATGATACGGGAACTGAAGAACTCATTACTAGTTTTAAGAAGTTTGATTTTTCATTTTATTTCTCAGGTGGCTTTAATCGGGACTTAATACCGGCTACTATAATTAGTAGTTCAGACCTTCTTTTTATATGTAAAAAAGGTTTGCTTAAGGGTTTAATAAGGTTACAACCTCGTCGACTACTGACATGGAAAAATGTTTGCATCCTAGTCCTTATTAAGGTTGAATCAAGGTTGATAAAATTATGTATTGTTAACTGGGAAGACTTTATGTAGATATAAACCCTCTGTGGTTGGCAGTGTGTATGTATCTTTTTTCTGTTTCCCTCCTTCGTACATGTTGTTGTATATCGATTTTTGTACTTGCCATCGGGATTTTAAAGGTGGTTTCTTCGGCTATGACTGTAATATGCAGTTCTGTTTTAAGATGATTTTGAAGTGACCAAGTGTAGTGCACAAATCAAATAACAGCAAATATTTCATTAAAAATTACATAAAAAATATATCTATTTTATATAAATTCTGTGCATATATGCGTCTGACATAGGCTTTTTAGTATATATATATATTAATAGTATATATATTAAGAGATTATACGACTCTTATAGAAAAATATGTAAGTGTATGTGTATGTATATATGTATGTGTATCTTATATATGTATGTGTATGTGTATATATATATAAATATATATATATGTATGTGTATATATATATATA
>CM063509.1:29277136-29279636 GCA_032207245.1 Pardosa pseudoannulata
GCTGAAAGATAAGTTATTAAAAGAATAAATGTTTCAATCTTTTCTCTGCGATCTTTTATAATGATAATGATATTAAATTCACATTTTTTTTCATACTTCGCTTAATATTCCCACTTATTCTTTTACTTATTTTCTTTCTCCCGAAAGACGTAAAATGCGTTTTTTTCTAAATGAGATGTAAAAATGGAAGGTGATAAAAATTCTTCACTCTTTGACTCTGACATTTGGATTGTTGCCAAATAAAGTCTTTTTAGGTTTTCGGGATATTTTCTTCTCTAAATATGTGGGGAAAATTAAGTAATAAAACTTTTTTCAAATTGACTAAAGATTTAGGCTTTGTTTCAGCAATTTCTTTTTTACTTGGTAGTATGGATAGGAATCGGTTTCAGTATTTAAGGATACTTAGTGCCTTGCGAGAATTAAATTCTACATTTTATAGTATCTTTTTTCAAATTAGTTTCAATATCTCTATTTCAATATCTTTTCTTAAAATTTCCACATCGAACATACGGGGATTCAATCCTGGGACTTCCCGATCCTGGGGTTGACCACTTCACCACAGATGCATTGGCAGCGAAAGGTTTCAAACGGCATTATAATTATTTCCATCCACCCGCAATTGTGGATTTTTAATAAATATTTTCTATCAGATCAATTTTTAAATCTAAACTATTGTCGGTTGAACTTAATTACTTACACAAAATTTTATCAAATCCAATCGACTAGGATGAGTTCTATTACAAAAACATGGATAGAGGAATTTTATACATTAAGATACCTATTTTAATTTTGAACATTTCTTATATAATATTTTGGTAACAATATCAACATAAAGTTCCAAACTTTTAAAGACATATCTAATCTAAATTATAAAATAAATTTTAAAATATAGTATCTTTTTTTTCAACTAGCCATAAAATATCCTTTTTTTAGAATGGAATTTTGTAAATTATTAATACAGTCTTAGCTTTCGAAAAATATTTATCTTCACCTTTTCTTATTAAAAGGTGTAACGACTCTTAAATCTCTAAAAAACGAGTGGCCGAGCGATGGCCGAATGTTTAGGGCACTGGCCTTCGGATCCGGAGTTCGTGGGTTCGAGTCCCACTGTGGTATGGATGTTCGTACCCGTTCGGAATCGGCTTTAAGCAGTAGGTCCCGGTCTCATTAGCCCTCGTGTTGCAAAAAAGTAGGCCGTAGTGCTCCCCACAACCCTCTAAAAAAGGCAAAAAAATTATCATTTTCCATATCTAATACCTTAAAAACTTCCAGATTTACAAACATATTTTTTTATTATAATTAGAACTAATTATTACCTTTACATACATATCTCATTCATTTTTGACACATAAAAAATATTTTTGTTAGAAAGTTTTAAATAAGAGACAATTGGTTGTTAACAAAAATAATATTGAAGCTATCGCGAATGATTACTAAAAATATAATTCAGTTTAAGAGAAACTTATTGCTTTAAAACATACTACAATATCTCAAAATAACTTTTGGACCTAAATTTGCATATATTTAAAAAATATCTAAATTTAAAAAAAATATTTGATAATTAAATATATATAAATTTTAAAAATATATTTGAAAATAAAATATATATATAATTTAAAAAAAATATGAAAAAATTATATTTTTTTAAAAATAAAGATTTATTATAAAAAAAGTGTTTAGATGTGGAATCGGTTGAAAATGATATTGTATACAATCAATAAAAATTTCACGAAAAATTATTGAACACTTTTTGAGAAAACATGAGCATTACAACAGAAAAAAACACAATTTGAGAAAAATCAAGTTTAAATTAGTTTACAGTATACAGCTAACAGGTTCGTCTCATCTCACCATTGGAAATTGTTTGCAAATATTATTTTAAAATGTTCAGAACCGAATTCCTTTTTCACATATATTTTTTCAGAAAAAATCAATATTTTCAATCGAATCAACTATTTTATGACCCCTTAAATATATATTAAACTACACAAAAAAATAATGCAAACAAATGACAAAATTCACTCACCAACATTAGAAATATTGAAATACATACATTAGAAACTAAAATGTACTTATCTTTAGTTTTCTACTGTACGGATAAGGCAAGATGTCAAGGATAATACCATTATTCTGGAACCCCAGTGGGCAGGTACAAAGGTTTTATAATTATTCGAGAGTAAGAACATAATTTAATAATCTATAAAACAAGGCAAATCTAAATGGGAATTTCGACTTTATTTAATAAATGTCTCTCCATTAAACTTTGATTAAATTAAAAATCTGGTTAGTAATGATTTATGAAATAAAGGCGTCTTTTATACCAGTTCTCCAAAAAATAAGCAATAAAATTAAAATTTTATAATTTTAGTATTTAATGTATTGTAGCCTTTTGACGTGTTTTGATGTATTGCTTTTTAAACATGCTACTTTATAATATTTAAGCCATTACTCACGTAGATTTCTCTTAAAACAAGGTCGATGTAGAGAAAATAATGGATTT
>CM063509.1:29287136-29302136 GCA_032207245.1 Pardosa pseudoannulata
CTAGACCTTCCCTATTCTCCTGACTTGTCACCAACTGACTACCACTTATTTTTTGAGTTGAACAATTCCCTCTGTCAGAGAATCTTTGATGATCTTTCTGCTGTGAAAATTGCCATTCAAGTTTTTGACTTGAAACCACCGGGCTTTTACATCCATGGGTTTATGTCTTACCAGAAATAGGGCAAGAGGTCACAGCTAAGAATGGGGAATAGCTATGCACAATAATAGGTACTGTTCAGTTTGCCTTTATTTGCTCCTCTTTATTGATAAGGAGAAAATGGTTAAAAATTTTGCACTCCCCCAATATTTTGTGTTTTTCCCACTACAAACATATAAAGTTATCTATGCTAGATAATATGTAGTTGTTAGGCTATGAAAGAAATCTGCAAAATTTTTAGAAATAAAACTGTTGAGTTTAATCAGACTGTCCATCTTTAGCTGACTCCCTTCAAAACATTTTACTTTCTCTTACAAATTGAAGACGCGAGGAAAGAAGACAATCAAAGGAGTAATCAGTTGTTTCGAAGTGAAGCTAAGTTATATAAAGGGTTATATAATATTAGTTGAATTAAGCATGATTATATTTTGGTTGTTTCAAAGGTGCCAAAAAATACCACAATAAAAGAGAACAACACTCGGCCAAATTTGTAATTTTAAGTATAAAATCAGGAGAGATATCTTATAGAATAAAGTTACAGTTCAGTTGGTTAATTTGCAAAAAATAGTATCGTGTGTGTGTGTGTGTGTGTGAGAGAGAGAGAGAGAGAGAGAGAGAGAGAGAGGGAGGGAGTGGTAGAAGAAGAGAGGGAGAAGGAAAGCGAGAAGAGCGGGGAAGAAGGAAATGGAGTGGGGGAGAGGAAGTGAGTAGGAGTTGGGAGTGAGGTGGATGGCATGAGTGAAGGAAAGAAGGGGAGGAAGGAGAATGAGTGGGAGGGAGGAAAGGCGTGAGGAGCGAGAGGGAGTGATTGGGAGATATAAGGAAAGAAAGAAAGAGAGTGAGATGGAGATATATTAAAGCTGGAGAAATAACATTGATCAACCCAGTACACAGTAATAAATTAATAAAATGCAGTACAACCTTAATGAATAATAATTTATATTTTACTTAAGGAACTAAATATCAACATAAAATTTAAACATAATATAACAAGAATTAAATAAGGTTGTTAAAGCATAAAAACACATCTTTCAGATGAATGTACAGTATGGCCACAATAAGCGAACATAAATTACATTATTAGTAATAAAACCTATATAATGGATATTTACACACATTTATTGAAAGATATATTCATGGTTAAGCATAAAATCACAATGAAATGATGTTATCTGAAATTTAAAGGGGGTGACGTTGTTTTCAACTATTATTCAAAAATATAATTAATTATAATTTTTTTCAGAAGTTGATATTTGAAAAGTTAACTCTAAGAAACTTTTGAAGCAAATAAACTAAAATTAAAAAATATATATATATAATCAATGACTGCATCGATACTCTACATTTCCTGGAACTACCCTAAATATTTTTATTTCTAATGCAGCAGCGTTTTGGGCATTATCCTAACGCCACCCCTCTAAATAAGCAAAAGCATAATAAATATATTTACATTTATCTGCATATATTTACATATATTTTATGCATAATGAGAAAAAAGAACACGAAATTTTAATATCGACGTTTTGAGAAAAACAGAATAAAATTTACAATAGAATTTAAAAATAATTTATAAATCATTCTATTTAATAAAGTTCTGATTTTTAAAATTACATAATTATATATTTTTCCTTGAAGGCAATTTCAGTTTTTGTTTACTTAGTAACCCCTTAAATAACCAAAAAAAAAAAAAACCCTTGAAAAATCAGAACTTTATTAAATAAAATATTTTGTAAACTTTTTTAAATGCTATTGTAAATTTTAATTTTTTTTCTCAAAACATGGATATTAAAATTTAGTGATTCTTTTTCTCATTATGCATAAAGTATGATAATTTGAAGGTTTTGTAATACCCTTGTTGTATCTTTACAATTTTAGCAGAGAGATTTGAAAATTTATATAAAGCTTAATTAATCCGTGGATAATATTATAAAATATTTAATTATTAGTATTACATACAGTTAAAATTAAATTTAAATTAATTTTCATTTAGAAAGAAAATGAGGTGTTAAAATATAAATAATCAGGTATTTCTTTGAACGATAAAAATTTCCGTTTTTATCTCTCTTAACCTTAGAAATAAGCACATAAACGATACCTGCAACAATACCCTACACTTCATGGAAACAATCTATATATTTTTATTTCTAATGGAGCAGCGTTTGAACATTATCCTAATGCCACCCCCTAAGTAAACAAAAACATAATAAATATATTTACATTTATCTATCTATCTATGGATATATATATATATATATATATATATATATATATATATATATATATATATATATATATATATATATATATATATATATATATATATATATATATATATATATATATATATATATATATATATATATATATATATATATTATACATAATAAAGAAAAGGAACACGGAATATTAGTATCGATGTTTTCAGAAAAACAGACTAAAATTTACAATAGAATTTAAAATACTTTATAAAACATTCTAATAAAATATAATAATCTTTTAAAACTACATTATTATTTATTTTTTCTTGAAGGCAATTTCAGTTTTTGTTTACTTAGTAACCACGTAAACAACTAAAAAAACCTAAAAAATCAGAATTTTATTAAATAAAGCATTTTGTAAATTATTTTAAATGGTATTGTAAATTTTATTTTTTTTCTCAAAACATGGATACAAAAAGTTTGTGTTCCTTTTTCTCATTCTGTATAAAATATGATAATCTGAAGATTTTGTAATAAGATTTTGAATTCTTACTATTTTAGCAGAGGTATTTGAAAATTTATGTAAAGCTTTCTTAAACCGTGAATAATATTATAAAATATTTAATTTTAAAACGTACTTACAGTTAAAAACTAAATTTAAATTAATATTTTATTTAGAAAGAAAATGAACTGTTAAAATATAAATAAAGGTGCATTTCTTTGAATGATAAAAAAAAATTCCCTTTTTATCTCTGACAGTTTTAGAAATATGCACAATAAAGTTAGTAAATATAATACGGCAGAAACAGTACTTTCCTGGTTTTTTTAAGTCCACAGTTTTTTTTTCATGCTAATTATAACGATTTATTCTTTTACATTTATTATCTCCGGAAACGTAAAATGCATCTTACTAAATGAGATGCACAAATGGAAGGTGATAAAAACTATTTTCTTCCAGACACTGACATTTGGATAGAGGCCAATTTAATGACTTTTTATTTATACTTTTCCACTTAAAGTGCGACTACAAAATTAGGTAATGACTTATCTTCTTTAAATACTTGGAGATATTGGTATCACTGATAGTAAATACTCTTAATAAGTTCAAGTGACATAAATAGTTTGTGTTCAGATTCCCACTTAATTCTTTTAAGTAACCGATACGTTCATGGATTTTAAAAGCTCGTTTCTTCAGTTATTTATTTCTTAAAAAAAGTAGAAATTTTACTGATTATAAAATATGAGAAGTTATTTTTTTATATGAATGAAGACCTAAACACAGGTTAATGTGTATTATCTTTATATACAGGGTTTTCCAAAACGACCGCATAAGCTCTGCACAGCTGGATTCCTCGTTGGAAGTATATAAAAATTGTCCAAAGAAGCATACCTGTACGATCTATAGTTTAGGATAAAAATACGAATAAAAAGTGACCAAAACAAAGGTTAATGTGCATTATCTTCATATACAGGGTATCCCAAAAGACAGCATAAACTCTGCACGGCTAGATCTTCGTTGGGAGTAAAGTTCAATCTGGCCAAAATTGTCCGATCCCGCTATTTTATGTTCGTAGCCGTCAAATGGCTTTAACAGTAGTTAATGTTATTATTGTTTCAAAAAGAGTACTAAAAATCAACCAAACCTCGTTGAGAGTACATAAAAACTACCCAAAAGAGTACATGTACGATCCATAGTTTACGAGAAAATACGAAAAACAAAGCGACCTAAACACAGGTTAATGTGTATTATCGTTATATACAGGGTGTCCCAAAGGACAGCATAAACTCTGCATGGCTAGATTCCTCGTTGAGAGTACGCCGAACGATGTCGAATGGTTGGTACCTTCGGAACTACAAGGTTCGAGCCCCACTGTCATGGATGTTTGTGCCTACTTTAAGCAGTATCAGGTCTCATTAGTCGTGCAAAAAAGTATACCGTAGTACTCCAAACCAAAATAAACCAAACGTCTTTGGGAGTACATAAAAGCTGCCCAAAGAAGCGCACATGTACGATCTATAGTTTAGGATAAAAGTACGAAAAACAAAGTGACCTAAACACAGGTTAATGTGTATTATCGTTATATACAGGGTGTCCCAAAAGACAGCATAAACTCTGCATGGCTAGATTCCTCGTTGAGAGTACATAAAAACTACCCAAAAAGCGTTCTTGTAAGATCCATAGTTTACGAGAAAAATACGAAAAGCAAAGTATGACGTCACATCTGGTGTTATTTGAAATGCATAAAAACAAATATATATATTATATCATAATATGAGTTTATTTATCTCAAATATTATCGAGTATGGCATTCTCCATGCGATATTATTACGGTACCTAATTCTGCTTTTAGTGCTCTTCTTTCTAATTTACGAATTCTTAGATAGAATTTTGTATGCGTTATATATAGAAAATGGTGCATTTTAACACATTGTCAGGACAGTACTAGTATTTTCTGCGTTTATATTAACGCACGTAGAAGTACGTTTTCCGACTATAAATTTGAGAGCGGAACACGTACATGCTAGTGTACAAATGGTTTTGTGGAATACAAAAAATACCTACAAAAAGAAGCAATGTTATTGTCTTTTGCATAAGTATGTATTATTTAAAAATAGTGTAATCTAATATTATATTATATATAATAATAAATAATATTCATTCCAAAAGCAACGCATAAAGCATCTTACAAACTTTGTTTTACAAATATGTAACTTAATACGTATACTACATTTTTTAAAAGCATGTGTTTCAGTATGGACTTTATTAATCTTCTGGTTAGCTTAGTAGAAACTTCATGGAATTTCTGATTTAAAAACTATTTTAAGGGTGTTAACATTGTACAAAAGTACTAAATAAGTTTTATGACATTATACTAGCAGGACGTACTAGTACGGGTTAGTGTAACAACATGGTTTGTTTGTGGGTACAAGAATAACGGTATATACAGGAAAACGAAGCCGAATGTTCTTGTCTATAGATTCTAGAAAAATTTGGACAAATAAAAACTACTTTTTACATCATCTATGTAAAACCACAACAAAAAAAAATTAAAATATATTACTATTTCTATTTGATTTCATATTTACGAACTAAAAATACCACTAAAAAAATATATTTTTGCGTGCAATATCATTGTGTATATACATTTATATATTTGTTTATATATTTCAATAAAATAGAAAAAGTGGTTTTAAAAATGAAATAATTTTTGATCTATTAGATTTAACTGAAAACTAAATTTACGAAAAATCCCGGTGCAATTGCGGTAAATGTACCGCACACTAGAACATTGTAACAAAACGAATTGAAAGTGTATGACAATATAACTATAATTATTATTAACAAAACGATGTACCTTTATGATTCTTTTTGTACTGATTAATAGATAATATTGTTATTGATACAGTTACTATATAGACTGTGTTTATCTTCAACTTGTGTAAACAACCCAGAATTAAGCACAAAAAATTAGCAATAAACTATTAATAATTATGAGCAAATGTATACTTATAACTTCTTTTATTACTGATGCTATAACATGTTTTTGATACATTACTATTGTAGTTTTTATATCTTCAACATTGAAAACAACAGATTGAAGCACGATACAGACCTCAGCAATATAACTGTTAATAGATTATTCTTAACAAAGATGGATGTACTGCTTTTATGAACTTCTTTCTGATTTACTGATGAGTAGATAGAACATTGTTTTTGACACTGTTACTGTAGTCAGACTGTGTTGTATCTTCAACATTGTAAACAACCCAGAATTGAAGCACGAGGGAAAGACCTCAGCAATATAACTGTTAATAGATTAATCTTAACAAAGATGGATGTACTGCTTTTATAAACTTGTTTCTCATTCACTGATGAGTAGATGGAACATTGTTATTGATACAGTTACTATTGTCAGACGGTGTTGTATCTTCAACATTGTAAACAACTCAGAATTGAAGCACGAGTGACAGACCTCAGCAATATAACTGTTAATAGATTATTCTTAACAAAGATGGATGTACTGCTTTTATGAACTTCTTTCTGATTTACTGATGAGTAGATAGAACATCGTTTTCGACACAGTTACTATATTCAGACTGTGTTGTATCTTCAACATTGTAGACAAACCAGAAGCGAAGCATATGTGAAGCAATTGAGTAATGTAATTATATTAATCCTTTGCCTTAAAACAACGTATGGGAGACGTGAGATCGTACTTCTGTACCTAAAATGACAACCTCGTATCACACACGTGATGATTCTGTCCGCCCCAAAAGTGAAAAGCTCGTGTCAGACATGTTATTGTGTTTAGGCGATAAAGTGTTTGTTTTGGCGTTATTTTTTGTTACAGTTCCAATGTAAGAGTTGGTTGTTTATTCTTAGGCGTAATTGCAATAGAGTGTTATATTATATGCAATAAATAAGTAACTGTTGGTGCTTAAAAAATTCTTTAAAAAACTTAACCTAAAGGCAAAAAGGAAAATTGATACCAATAACGTTGCTGGAAAGTGTCCTGATTACACCTTAGAAACTGAAACAGATACCGATTTGGATACATCTGAAGAGAGCATTGTAGTTTGTCCTGTAAAAAAAACTTGTTCAAAAATTAGTTAGTGATGAAACTGCTTCTGGTCACGATGCATGAGAAAAGCTTTCATCGAAATTGGCACACAATTGTCGCTCGATTCATAAGGCAAGAGGTTAAACGAATATTAATATTTTATTCTAAACACAGAATAATTTTGTATTTTATGTTGAATAACAGTTTGACTGACTTAATAGAAACAACTTTTTATCAAAAGGCACTATGATTCTGTAACAATATTTTAGTCCTCGTGCTGCTAAAAAAGTATACCCTAGCACTCCAAACTATATCCAAAATCCTGTATCTAAATTACAAACTTAGAAAAAAGCATTAATATTTCAAAACAACTTTTTTAAAAGAAATTGGGTTTTGGATTAATTTCTGATTTTCTTTAAACTTTCTCATCTTTTAACTGTATTTTAACACCAGAAATCCTATTAGGTTTAAAAATACAAATAAACTCTAAAACGTTTCTGCTCAATAAGATTCGCCAAACCAGGTCTCGCTCTATATAAATTTATCAAAAATAGGGATTAAAATTAAACTTTTATAACTTTAGATCGCGCAACAGCTTTTAGATATTATTTAAAGCATCGCTTTTTTGATGAAAGATTATTTAAAGCTCAAGTCATTATTCATGAATGCTTCCATTAAAGCAATAACGATGCAGAGAAAATAATGGACTTTTTAAAATCACTCGTATGGGATTTATTAACAGACCTTGAACAAACCTTAAATTTAATTATTTTTAATAAGATTCATTCCTTTTTTTTAATCAATAACTCTCAGCAATTTTATTTTCCAAGAAAAAGGTCTAACAAGTACAAAAAAAGAAAAGTTTAATCTATTTTTATACTCTTTCATGTAAGCAACTGTAGTTTCATAATCCAATTCTTAACATGGTCGTTATAACATCGGCGTGCCTGCGTCTTCTCAATGAACTTCACACCTCGTCTATTTTTACATTAATAGATATTGTGGATTAGATGAATAGTCCGTCTTAACGACAATTAAGCCTCCGAGTGGAACACACCGCTTAAAAAAAGTCTCTAAAAATACGCTAAAGGATTATTGTGCAATGGCCAGAGCGTTCTATGATTTTTTACTTCACCCTTTGTTTAGTGGAATGGAATACGGGAAACCCACCCTTGTTACTGCCCCTTTTACTTTCGGTTATAAATAGATATATATAAATAGATATTATAGATTGTTAGTATTTAATACACATAAAGCTCGTTAAGTCTCGATCCTCCTATAAGAAATAATGGATTCAAAAAGTACAAATAAAAATATTCTTTTAGAAAATTATTTATATTTTTTTACGAAAGTTATCCGAGATATTGAATAGGTGCAATTAGAGATACATCTGTTACCGCAAACGAAATACTTCGAAATAGAGATTTACAAAGCCATGAAAAGCTATCAGCGTCTTTGTACCTCAAGTAAGTGCATCCCTCAATAAATGTCAGTCAAAGAGGGATGCAGTTTCTAAACAATCGACCTGACCCTACTACCTCAAACACTGTCAGAAATTTACATTACATCCATTTTCGGAACGTTTTTAGAGGTCGAAAATTGTACGTGACAACCGCTTTGAAGACATCATCGGTTTAGCGGAATTGTTCATGCGAACCGCTTAGAGGGTTAACTGCAGTTATTAACATTGAACAAACATTTATTATATACAAAGTACAAAAACATAAAGATTACACATTAATCTTAATACATTTTGCGGTACATTTTAACGGAATTGTACGAACTTTTGCGTAAATTTACTTATTCATTAATAGATGCTACCGCAGATTTATTGCTAAAATAAAGAGTCTATATATTATATCTTTTAAATTTTACTCTGACTGAAAATCCATTAGAATAATTAATTTCAGAATTAATGTTTTTCGACATACTTTGAATTTAATATATGAGCCTCTCAGTGCACACATTGCCTAACTCCATTTAAAAAAAATTACAAATATATTATAAAAGCTCTAAAAGGTGCCAAGAGTAACCTATTCGCCTACCCACTGACCGCAAAAAGCTTTCATTAATCCATGTTGATAACTAAAATTGGAGAATATTGGTTTGAATGAGAACTGGGTGGGATATTTTGTGCATTGCCGTTCTACTTTAACAATATCCAAAACAGAGAGTTAGTCAATGTGTGCGCTAAACGGCTCATATTATGCTCCCTTTGCATAACAGATAACAGAAAGTAAAATTAGTTTTATAAATAACCCACATGATAGGTAATTCTAAACACAGTTCTGAATTCTTATATTAAGAACTTTTTTATCTGTGAAATAATATTACACATATGATTTTCCTTTTAGTTTAACAAGTAATTATCTATTTAACTAACAACAAACAAACAAGATTTCAATGTATTGTCATGACAGAAGATTTTCGTCGTTTATCTTTTTCAGAACGAAACGTTCCATCCTGACGAACTCTATGGAAATTCCTGGCTAGAAGACTCATTTTTATCAATCTACTTTTTATAGAATAAATAATTTCAGAATTAATGTTTTTCGACATATTTTGAATTTAATATATGAGCCTCTCAGTGCACACATTGACTAATTTCATTATTTAAAAATTAGAAATATATTGTAAAAACCCTTAAAAGTTGCCAATAGTAGTCTATTCAACGACCTAATGACCCAAAACAATTATCATTAATCCATGCTGATAACTAAAATTGGGGAATATTGGTTTGAATGAGAACTGCGTGGCATATTTTATGCATTGACTTTGCAATTTATCAATATCCAAACAATGGAGTTTGTCAATGTGTGCACTGAACGGCTCATATTATGCTACCTTTGCATAATAGATAACAGAAAGTAGAATTAGTTAGAAAGTAGAACAACCCACGTGACAGGTGATTCTAAAAACAGTTCTGAATTCTTATATTAAGAACTTTTTTTATCTGTGAAATAAAATTACACATATGATTTTCTTTTTAGTTTAACAAGTAGTTATCGATTTAACTAACAACAAACAAACAAGATTTCAATGTATTGTCATGACAGAAGATTTTCGTCGTTTATCTTTTTTAGAATGAAACGTTCCATCCTGACGAACCATTATGGAAATTCCCTGGGCTAGAAGACTCATTTTTATCAATCTACTTTTTATAGAATAAATAATTTCAGAATTAATTGTTTTTCAACATACTTTCAATTTAATATATGAGCCTCTCAGTGCACACATTGACTAATTTCATTATTTAAAAATTAGAAATATATTATAAAAGCCCTTAAAAGTTGCCAATAGTAGTCTATTCAATGACCTACTGACCCAAAACAATTATCATTAATCCATGCTGATAACTAAAATTGGGGAATATTGGTTTGAATGAGAACTGCGTGGCATATTTTATGCATTGACTTTGCAATTTATCAATATCCAAACAATGGATTTTGTCAATGTGTGCACTGAACGGCTCATATTATGCTACCTTTGCATAATAGATAACAGAAAGTAGAATTAGTTAGAAAGTAGAACAACCCACGTGAAAGGTGATTCTAAAAACAGTTCTGAATTCTTATATTAAGAACTTTTTTTATCTGTGAAATAATATTACACATATGATTTTCCTTTTAGTTTAACAAGTAGTTATCGATTTAACTAACAACAAACAAACAAGATTTCAATGTATTGTCATGACAGAAGATTTTCCTCGTTTATCTTTTTTAGAACGAAACGTTCCATCCTGACGAACCATTATGGAAATTCCCTGGGCTAGAAGACTCATTTTTATCAATCTACTTTTTATAGAATAAATAATTTCAGAATTAATTGTTTTTCAACATACTTTCAATTTAATATATGAGCCTCTCAGTGCACACATTGACTAATTTCATTATTTAAAAATTAAAAATATATTGTAAAAGCCCTTAAAAGTTGCCAATAGTAGTCTATTCAACGAACTACTGACCCAAAGCAATTATCATTAATCCATGCTGATAACTAGCATTGGGGAATATTGGTTTGAATGAGAACTGCGTGGCATATTCTTTGCATTGACTTTGCACTTTATCAATATCCAAACAATGGAGTTTTTCAATATGTGCACTGAATGACTCATATTATGCTACCTTTGCATAATAGATAACAGAAAGTAGAATTAGTTAGAAAGTAGAACAACCCACGTGACAGGTGATTCTAAAAACAGTTCTGAATTCTTATATTAAGAATTTTTTTATCAGATAAATAATATTACACCTATGAGTTTCCCTTTAGTTTAACAAGTAATTATCGATTTAACTAACAACAAACAAACAAGATTTCAATGTATTGCCATGACAGAGGATTTTCCTCGTTTATCTTTTTTAGAATGAAACGTTCCACCCTGACGAACCATTATGGAAATTCCCTGGGCTAGAAGACTCATTTTTATCAATCTACTTTTTATTTATTAACTTTTTATTTTCATGAAAAGCAGTAAAACACGATTTTTTTTCAAATAAAAATCACTCTATATGTAAAATATCCGCTATATTTTATGAGATTTTAAATTAATTGCTGATATGATTTACGAGCACAGTGCATAAAATTCCGCTAGAGTGAATAATTTAAATAAGAATTCATTTATCACTGATTATGAAAGTTAAAGAATAATTAATCAAGAATTTTTAGCATATTTCGTTAGAGCAATTAAAATCTTGAAATGTTAACAGCATTTGTTAGTCAATGGTTTAACCCTCCGAGTGGAACACATCTAGAAAAGAAATTCTCCAAAATAAGCTAATGTCAGTGGCCAAAGAGTTCTATGATTTTTACCTTCACCCTTTGTCGACTAGAATGGAATATGGAAAACCCACCCTCGTTATTGTCCCTTTACTTCCGGTTATATATAGATATATAAATAGATATTATAGATTGTTAATTTTTAATATACATAAAGCTCGTCCAGTCTGGAATATTATCCCATAAGAAATAATGGATTCTAAAAGTATAAATAAAAATATTCTATGAGAGACATATTTATACTATATTACGCAAGTCATCCGAGATATTTATGGGGTGCAATTAGAGATACATCTCTTACCGCAAACGAAATACTTCGAAATAGAGATTTACAAAGCCATGAAAAGCTATCAACGTCTTTGTGCCTCAGGGGGTAGGGTTGCATCCCTCAAGAAATATCAGTGAAAAGGGGTGCAGTTCTTAAACAATAGACCTGATCCTCCTACCTCCATACCTAAACTGCATGGGAAAAAGCACTGGCAAAAATGTACATTACATCCATTTTCGGAGCGTTTTTGGAGGTCGAAAATTGTACGTTTTGAAGTCATCATCGGTTTGGCGGAATTGTACGTGCAAACCGCTTAGAGGGTTAAACATTAAGAATGTTATTCTTTGGCGAAATGTAAGATATTGAAAACAAATTCATCAGACTGAAGTGCAATTTTTACATTGATAGTACCTGTAGTAATATATGCATAATGACCACTTTGTAGTTTGACGTTGTTAATTCTTCTCCATATTTTTGATTGTTTCCTTATAATCTTCCTTCTCTTAAATTTGCATCCCAAGTTTGGGAACTTGGAGGACATAGAGATCACAAACCTGTTTTAGTCGCTGCCTTAACCGACTGAGCTACCACTTCTGAAATCTTAAATATGAAAAAAGCTAATACAGTAATCTTATATAATTTTTTTATTGCAGAAGCTCTTGACTTTACATCATTTATTTCCATACGTCACAGATGCACGATATTGGAGTCATAAATAATTACAAAATGTTAAAATGGTAACAAACTTCATAAAAATTACAATAAAAATCATGAAGACGAGCAATAATATATTCAAAAGATTAAATGAAAAATAAAAGCAAAGACATCTGTGGGTGTTTCTCTTGCCTCCCAATATCGCTTGCAGAGGTTTTCTTCTTTCAAAGATGGACACTTTGCAACGTGAAAATCTTATATAGTAATATTATATAGTCGTAGTTATAATATTATATCACCAGATATAGTAATATTGTGTAGTACTCCAATATAGTAATTATATAATAATTTGGTTGTTGCTGTTGTTTTATGCCAATTGGTCAAACCAAGCACGATTGAGTCATGTTCTACTCGTATTATGGCAAAGGGGTGTGCCTTTCGTTTTTAACGATCACCACAAGTGTGAATGTTCGACTTATGCTCAAGTGGGTAATCATAATTTAGAAGCGGTGACCAAGCAGAAGACCCCAAGGCTTGGCCTGCCACCTCCAGAGATATTGATCGAGACCTTAGAGGACAGTGACCACGAACCAATTTTACGTGCCCCAGTATCCTTTATCAGCGGATGTTTGGTCGTCTTGGGCATCGAACCCTCAACTCTCCACCTACGAGAGCGTTGCCTTTACTGAGTGAGTTACAGCGAGGCTCTAATAGTTTGGTAAAATGTCTTACGATACACATTTCAAAATTTGATAATTTGGTGGTATGTATATTTACCACAGTCCAAAGATCCCTCCACACTATGGTCCACTGCAAGCCATTACCACCGTCTGCGGGTTGCATGGCTTATCATGATCGATGGTGGCAGACGATAAAATAACATTGGCGAACGAAAGCTTCACAGGCGGATTTTCTCCAAAGATCAAAGGCAGCAAGATGCGCAACTAAAGTGAGAAGTAGACCCTATGGACGAATCCAGGAGCTCGGCTCATTTAGTGGCCCAGTGTGTGGATGCAACCCGTAAGCCATCGCTAAAGGTCACCATCAGGAAGTGGTGAACAATGGGACATAGTGGAGTCTGCATAAGACAGATTTACAGCAGAATCTGAATGGCTATAAAAAAGCATGCCAACAGTAATTCAAGCTCACTCCCGTACCAAAAAGTAGCACTCTATGCTTTCGGTTACCGTTCGGTCAATTTATTTTTGATGCTAAATTAATATGATAATCGCTCAAGGTCACATCAGGAAGTGGTGAACAATGGGCCATAGTGGAGTCTGCATAAGAAAGAGTTACAGCAGAATCTGAATGTCTAAAAAAAGCATGACAACAGTGATTCAATCTCACTCTCGTAACAAAAAATATCACTCTATGCTTTCGGTTATTGTTCGGTCAATTTATTTCTGATAATACATTAATATGATAAACATTCAATGAATTAGATTTAAAAAAATAGCGGAAAACTAATTACAATATTTAGACATATATACAGACATGTAGCAGAGAATGATTCAAACCGCTTAGCATATTATTCGTCACACAATAGTGGTTTAACAAAATTAACTTCAATCTGGTGACATAAAAACATATATTACTCTTCCCAATCTCGCATTAATATATTTCTCTTATTACAGTAACTTCAATATGAATATTTCAAGAAAACAATATTTAAAAAGAAGAATTTTCATTTGAAATTGTTTAGCAATTTTAGCTAGCGTCCCCCATCTTCACAAACCACAAAAATGAATTCCACGTGATACATTTCCTATGTTTCTAATATCTTTTTGATTTCCCGATAAATGAAAATGTTTACTCTATCTAAGAGTTCACTGGTTTCAAGAACTTTCAAAAAGCAATATTCTTTCCCGACTTGAAAATAAGAAGGATTATGGGTAAATTTGACTGAAATTAAAAAGCGAGAAAAGCCTTTCCCACTCGACGAGTACAGTGTTTTTAAAGAAATTCCAATCATGTTTTTCTTTCGAACTTAAAACCTTCGGCACAAATTTTTTTCGAAACGGAGGGTGGGGTGTTTCGAGAAGTGTTGTAACCTTAATAAAAATTCAAGATTTTTTCAAAGAATGAAAATATTGGTAAGGTAAACGAATTTTGTGTAGTAAATTATTTTTTGATCTCATACAGAATATGTGGGGTAGTCAAATTATTGTTTTTTGGTAATTCTACATTTATTAAAATTATGTTTTATGCTATTTAGGATTTTTCAGTTGAAGTAAATAAAATTTGAGGATCAAACAGTGTTATTAAATTTATTTGTTGTACAGCTCATGTATATATATATATATATATATATATATATATATATATATATGTGTGTGTGTATATATATATTATATACACACATGTATATATATATATATATATATA
>CM063509.1:29317136-29329636 GCA_032207245.1 Pardosa pseudoannulata
TGGAAATTAAAGCGGGACCTTGTATTACGAATCACTAGTAATAAAACCAAAATTTTCTGCAGTTAAAACACAAAATTCAAGAAGGGAAATATTTTCAACTGGCAAAATTTTGTTAGAATTGGTGATCACAGTTTACCAAATAGCAAGACATAATGAGACCAAGAATATTTTCCGTTCGAAATATAATCTAAATGGATGTACTACATAATTATATGCATATTCAGTAAGTTATCCAGTTAGATATTTTCAACTAATAGGAATTTTGGAGTGCAAATGGCCGAATTACATTCTTTGTATTACTTTCCTAACGTTTGGTACATTCAGCTTTTTTTTCTGCTTCCAGCAGTTTGTGAGGATATAGACATAAATACTTAGATGTAATCAATATTTAATATAGAATAGCAGAACGTAGCCAATCAGTAACCGGAAGATAAACTTCTACTTGTGTTTGCCGGAAGTAAACCAAAAGTTGATAAAATACTATAATTTTTTTATTATATAAGCATTCAAAGTCGGTACTCTCTACGCCAGGTTTTTCGATGTATCGTGTTCACATATAAACACGCACACATATATATAATTCTAAAATGGATATTCGGTCAGAAATTAGTATTGGTATTCGTGATATTTCAAATGGATAAAAGATTCTTCAAAATTCGAAGTTTAATTATTAGACGGTAACATAACCTCGCCTATACTACACATAGAAGAGAACACACGTAGAAGAAAATGAAACAAAAGAGAAGTTGAAACTAGGTATGGTATTTTAGATATTATTTAGGTAATATTTAAGTTTTCACACATGCATTATTACAGGTATATACTGATACAATCTCGGGCATTCTACTCTTGGGAGAAATATTCACGTACAGTGTTTCCTCACCACTTCAAGTTTCATGTTTTGCGGCTTCAGCGCTTCCCTTATTTTTCCAAAACAGTCATCAAAAAATAAATATGAAAAAATACAACAATGTCAGCAGCCACATTGTGGTAAGGAGCTTTCTTTCATTTTGATGCGTGACAGAGAAGGATCCATGCATGTCAAACAAAGAGATGAGTTGACTCAAACTACATACCACGGGCTCTTGAGATGAAAAAGTTTGCATGTGAGGAGAACAATGAATAGGAAGATGAAAAACAAACTGAAAAGCGTGGTCTTACTACGAAGTAATCTACAACAGTTTTGCAACATGGCAAGAATTTGCACAACACATTTGCTGTGGTGTAGTACATTGCTGTTGTTATTTCAAAGCCACTAACCCAAGATTGCTTTATGTCGTCTTTAATTATAGTAAAATGCCACTGATCTCTATTACAATGTTCAAATATAGAACAAAAGACAAGGAAATATGCTAAATAAATTAAAAAGTAAAAAAGCACTATTTTCCTTCCTTCTGAACTACTCCAGCAACCCTACACATTTTCCATTATCCTGTGGTGATGCGTTCGTTGTTCCATTGTCCTGTGCACAATGCTTCCTTTCCCGGCTCTTTCCAGAAGGACCGGGACTCCAATGATGGTCCTGAATCGCCTCCTGGAGATCAATCACAACTCTCCAAAACTTGTTGAAGTTTAAGAACAATCATTTTCACACCACACGCTTCCTGGAGTCGCGAAAAAATACTTGGGCATGCAACCCACAACGTGTGAGTGCGGAAAGCAAATCAGTTTCGCAAACCTTATGTAAAACATATTTGCACTCTCACAGCATTGACGACAATGTGGTTCGAGCTGTCAAGTTCAGCAATCGGGTTGACGGGGTTATATCCTTGTACTGGAGAATTTTGAAGGAAAAGGTAAAACAAAGACAACAACTAACCATCACCATGTTTCTCTCCAAGGTAAAACCCCCTGGCTCTACCGTCAGCGCCTCTAGCAGAAGTGTCTCCGAGTGAGCCTAAAACATCTACGAGTCAAGTGAGAGCCTCTCTTCCGCCTCCAACACAAGACTCTTCGCCTCTCTCGAAAAGCAATGTTGATTAATGTTTGTTACTCTATAAGGCTTTGTAATTAACCCTATTAATTAGCATTGACACGTTTAAGTAATTACGTGTACTGTTGTAATTTTAAATATGTAAAGTATAAATACTGTTTACATATTTAAAACATTCGTGTTCCCCCATACACGCAAATTCCTAGGAGCAAATCCTACATCGAGGTTTTTCAGCTTTCGCGGAAGGGTCTGGAACCCCTTAACCGCGAAAAACGAGGGATCACTGTAGTATCATTCTTCTTGCACAATAAATATTTAACCAACGTATTTTAAGATCTAAAGTTTTCTATTAATGCTTACCTCTGACGCATAAATATTGATTGAATAAGGTGTCACACTTCGGTATGAAAATTCATGGGTTCAAATCTCACTGTCTACATGGAACTTCTTAGTAGTTATCTAGTGTATAAAGAAGGTCCTTGTCTCATTAACCATCCTTCATAAAAAGAGTAGAACGTTTCCAAAACTCTTACACATTCTGAAAAGCAACATATAGAGAAGAATATTCTTAAAAACTAAGCATTAATATTACATTTAATCTAAACCATAAATTATTTAACATGCAAACAAATTTCGCAATGGTAAACAACATTAACTTGCGAGACACTTCTTTGCGATATGTTTTTCATTAATTAAATATGTTTCCTTAAAATTAATTAAACCATTAGTTCTTAGCTCAATTTCAAAAAAATATAATTTATAAAGTTAAGTATTATTTATTAAATTTATTCCTTGTTATTGTAGGAAAACATGTATGAAAGCTAGGAAAAATGTGTTTAATAGCGTAATTTATTTCAACCTATAATTACATTAGGTAAACACTGTGTTTTTTTCATGAGCCATAAATATATTAATTATTTTTATTTATTAAACTACCAAAATGCATTTCGTGAGTGTATGAATAAATTTAGCCTAGAGGAAAATGAAATTTTTCACCTATCAGATATTTAATTTACTTTACAAATTAAATTTTTAGTGAATATTAATTTTTGTAAACTTATAAATTGTCTTAACGTTACAAAGTAAGAGAAAATTAATTGACTTTTCCACAGGATTAATTTTTTGGTGTGACTTTTCCGACAATTACTTTATTTAAAGAAAAATAAATTTTTCTGTCATAAATACATGTTTAATTCACCCCCTAACAAGTGTTTTCTGATTAATCATGCTTTTAAATGGGCATGTTACATTTCGGGATTTAAATTATATTATAATACACCTTTGTAAAATCATCTATATCAGTGATTCTCAAGCTTTAAGCTACCGCCCCCCTAAGGAGCCAAAATGTGTTTGACGACTCCCTCTGAAAAATCCAGTCATTTAAAGTTTAGTGTAGTAGACGTACTCAATTGTAAGAGGCAAAATGTTTAAGCAGTTTTATTCAGTAGAGTTAAGTCGAACGATGGCCGAATGGTTAGGGTGCTGGCTTTCGGAAACGGAGTTCGTGGGTTCGAATCCCACTGTGTCATGGATGTTCGTAGCCGTTCGGAATCGGCTTTAAGCAGTGACACATGACTTGCACTTTAAGAAACCCTCTGAAAGATCCAAGGAACTCTGGGCAGAGAGCTTAATTAAAAACCCGGTACTGATAAGGAAGGCCGGGAGCCTGGTTGACTGGCTCACCGCTAACCAAGGCGCCATCGTGAGGCCATGAATTTAACCTAATACCACACCGCAAGAGTCAAAGTACCCCTTCACGAATGGCCATCACAACTGCCCTGTGCAGATATTGCTTCCCTCGCTAACACTTGCTCTCATGACAGAAAGTATCATGCAGTACACCGGACTTTTACCTGGGCAGGACTCCTGCGGAGTATCCCCCGCACTTTCGTAAACTGCATTAATTGTACCTTTTAGTCTAGTTTTCTACATTTATATGTTTATATTTATATATATATATATATATATATATATATTTTTTTTCTTTTGTTATTTTAAATATTATGGGCTTGCTTGCTTGGCTTAATGCTGACTTGGACCCTGCGTAACGCATTGTTGCCGGACGGCCAGACCGAACCAGCAATTCAACACCCTACACCCGACTTCGGGTGGGTGGCTGGTTACAGGTAGTACACGGCTTTAAGCAGTAGGTCCCGGTCTCATTAGCCCTCGTGTTGCAAAAAGTAGACAGTAGCATTCCAAAACTAAACCAATCAATGGAGTTACAAATCAGTATTTTGTTATAAGACATGCTGAAGCAACGCTCAAACGTATGCTATGACCGAATGTTTAAGGCGCTGAGCTTTGGTTCCGGATGTTCATGGATTCGAATCCCACTGGGGTATAGATGTTGGTAGCCATTCGGAATTGGCTTTAATTAGTAGGTCCTAATCTTAATAGCCCTCATTTTGCAAAAGTGTAGACCGTAGTGATCCCAATCAAACTAAACGGATGCTGGTCATTAAATATATTTTCTCGGAATGTCGGTCCAATTTCGCGCACGGAACGAAAATAACTGGTTCTGGTACCACTACGTAAGTTTGTTTTATTACTGGTAAAAATAGTGTGTTAGATAATTAACACATTATATGCGGGACACTTACTGGTACGTTTTCTGACGTTTGATACTTGAGCACGGGACTCGCACTAGTACGCTTTCTGACGATTGATACTTGAGCACGAATCACGTACAAGTACGGGTTAGTGAAACAACATGGTTTGCTTGTGGGTACAAAAATAACGGTATATACAGGAAAAAGAAGCCGAATGTTCTTGTCTTCCATCTTTTTTATAATGTAAAGATAATTATATATAACATAATTCGAAAACATTAAAACTACATGCTACTATTTCTATTTGATTTTCATATTTACGATCCTATTATAAATTTATCCACTGAAAATTATATTTTTGGTTTACAAAAATCTTATGGTTGTTACTTATATATCTCTATTTATATATTTGTTTATATATTTCAATATAAAATACGAAAAGTTGGTTAAACAATGAAATAATTTTCGATCTATTGAGATTTAACCGAATAACTAAACTTATGCATAAAACTCTCGCTTCCGGTACAATTTCGCTGCGAAATGTACCCACACACAATGTGTGAATGTAATAAATTTATTTAGTATTTTTAAATTATGCTTGAAACCATAAACCTGCTCACTTCGCCGCCCTACACAATTCAAGTTTACTGCCCCCAGCACCGTCTTGCTGACTCCCAGGGGGACGGTAATCTCCCCATTGAGAACCTTTGATTTATATGCATAAAATCATTTGAATGCATTTTTGATATGCATTCCAAAATAAATTATGAAATTTTTTAAAATGTAGTATTTTGAAAATCTAAGATGATTTTAAAGAAACCTTTTAGAAGTTACTATTAATCTGATATAAAAGGAATAAAATTTATTTGTCTATGCCCATCAACTTATAATAAAAGGGAATTTCTATTATTAGATTGCCCATCAGGAATATTAACAAAAAAATTGTTATTTTCACAAATTTAACGCATTGCCTGTGATGCTCGAACTCATTTAGATTAAGAGAAATACAGTGATCCCTTGTTTTTTGCGGTTAATGGGGATCAGAACCTCTGCAAAAGCTACAATACCGCTACGTAGGATTTTTCCCAATGAATTTCCGTGTAGGTTCGTACACGAATGATTTAAATATGTAAACAGTATTTATACTGTAACGTCGCAACATACATACACCTCTGTGTTTGTGGGGGCTCAGTAAAAACAATCGTTTAAAGTCCTAGACTTTATTTATCTCTACTATCTACAATATATACATGATATATAACAACATCGGTTGGGAGAGAGAAACAACCTTCTCCAAGCCCCCAACAACTCACTGCCTTGTTCTTGAAACACCCCTCGCAAAAAGAGTGGGGAGAAAAAAGGGCTGAGAGCAAGGGAGTGGTCAGCGGATTGGACTCCTCAATGATAGCCGGCATTCCACACAGATGCATGTAGGGACATAAAAATCCGAAACCCGTTTGGGTCTCGAACTCCTGCCTTTTTCAGAGGAAAAAAATTCCCACGGGTCCTGAGAATGACCGACACTCTCTCGTTTCTTGTGACCAGCTGCCACAATACTTTACACATTTAAGACAAAAATTAAAACAGCATACGTATTTACTTAAACGTGTGAGGGCTAATTAATAAGGCTAATTACAAAATCTTGTAAAGTAATAAATATTAATCAACATTGCTTTCTGAGAGACGAAGAGTCTTGTGTTGGTGGCAGAAGAGAGGTTCTTACTTGACTCGTAGAAGTTTTAGGCTGTCTCGGAGACTCTTCTGCTGAAAGCGCTGACAGTAGAGACAAAGGTCTTTACCTTGGAAAAAAAAGGGTGATGGGAAGTTGTTGTCTTTGTTTTTCCTTTAAATTCAAAATGTCCCTGTACAAGGACATACGTTAGCGCGGTTGCTAAACCGAACAGCTCGAACCATTATGTCGTCAATTTCTCCCCCACGCTTTTCAGTTTGTTCTTCTCCCTCACTTGCAGACTTTGTAATCTGAAGAGCCCATGGTATGTATACTGAGTAAACTCATTTCTTCGTTTGACATGCTGGGATCCTTCTGTCTTGCGCATCAACATGAGACAACGCTCCTATCCGCAATGTGGCTATTGACTTATTTGTATTTTTAATTTTTTTAACCCTCTAAGCGGTTTGCACGTACAATTCCGCCAGCTGTCACAGACAATTTTCGACCTCCAAAAACCTCCAGTAGATGTATTGAACATTTCTGACAGTGCTTTCCCCCATGAAATAATGAGGTAGGAGGGTCAGGTCGATTGTTTAGGAACTTCACCTCTCTTTGCCTGACATTTATTGAGGGATGCACCCCTATTCTCTGAGGAACAAAGACGCTGATGGCTTCTCAATGCTTTGTCAATCTGTATTTCGAAATATTTCGTTTGCTGTAACAGTACTCTATTGCACCACTGAAATATCTTGGATGGCTTTAGTAAAAAACATAAATAATTACCCAAAAAATTGTTTTACTCGTACTTTTAGAATACATTATTTCTTATGTGACGATCTTCGAGACTTGATGAGCTTTAAGTGTATTAAAAATTGACAATCAATAATGTATTTTTATTTATCTATTTATAACCGGAAGTAGAGGGACAATAACGAGGATGGGGCAAAAGGTGAAGTAAAAAATCATAGAACACTTTGGTCACTGACACAATAAAGCTTTAGCGTATTTTTTGGAGACTTTTTTTCTCCGGTGTGTTCCACTCGGAGGGTTAATGAATTTTTTGGTAAAACCAGCGAAGCACTGAAGCCGCAAAACATGAAGCGCGAAATGGAGAGTGAACAATGTAACGGTATTTCAACTATGTGAAGCTCGAAATCGATTCGTTCAACGCATAATATTTTATTTGCCATTTGAATAAAAGACATAAATACTTTCCTGGGAACAGTTTCGCACCATTTGTTGCTATTTCTTACATACTGTGAAGGATTTATGAAATTTAACCCTCCGAGTGGAACACACCGAGGAAAAAAAGTCTCCAAAAATACGCTAAAGTTTCATTGTGTCAGTGACCAAAGTGTTCTATGATTTTTTACTTCACCCTTTGTCGATAAGACTGGAATACGGGAAAACCCTCCTCGTTACTATCCCTTTACTTCCGGTTATAAATAGATATATAAATAAACATTATAGATTGTTAATTTTTAATACACATAAAGCTCGTCATGTCTCGAAGATCATCCCATAAGAAATAATGGCTTCTAAAAGTACAAATAAAAATATTCTTTAAGAGAATGATTTCTATCTTTTTTACGAAAGTCATCCAAGCTATTTAAGTGGTGCAATTAGAGATACATCTGTTACCGCAAACGAAGTACTTCGAAATAGAGATTTACAAAGCCATGAAAAGATATCAGCGTCTTTGTGCCTCAGGGAGTAGGTGTGCAATTCCTAAACAATCGACCTGACCTTCCTACCTCAAAACTCCACGGGGGAAAACACAGGCAGAAATGTAAAATACATCCATTTTCGGAACGTTTTTGGAGGTCGAAAATTGTACGTGACAACCGCTGTGAAGACATCATAGCTTTGGCGGAATTGTACGTGTGAACCGCTTAGAGGGTTAAAGCAATCTGAGGGAATTCATAACAGAGGATAGAGATAATAATATTGTTGTATCAGTTTATCAGATTTACCCAAAAAGTTATGTTATTTCACTTATTTTGGCTGTCATTTGAACAAAAATGACTGTAATCCTTTAACATTTCCCTTATATGTGAAAAGATTGAAAATAGTATTTTTTTGTGTTTAAATTGTTTTTGTCAAAAATTATCTATTTCTAACATTCTGATTGTAGTAACGAACAAAATTAAAGAGAAATAAATTCTATTTGGGGCAAGTTTCTCTCAAATATATTCCGTATTCAAGGTATTAAACGCAGTCTTGTACCTAATTTGTTATATGATTTATATATTTTTTAAAATCATTCCTAACTGAAAAGGATGAGAAGACCCCTCCCCTTTGTCTAGGACTAACGGAAGAAATCAGCTGATCGGGATCTTCCTGTTTTGACAATGGCGTGGCGACACAGTATCTGGTTCACTGTTCAGTTGAATAGGCTTCACACACTCTGATCGGTGGCGATAATCACCCGCGGAGAATTGCCTGATCGTCATGGAAATATTATGCAAGAACCATTCTTTTACTTTTCGACTTGTTTTGGGAGAATAGAATCACTGTATATATAACTAGTATATACTCCAGAATATAAAAGTGTTTTCCAATTCTATTGTGGCTGTACACCTTCTTCACACTACTTTACAAGAACGTTAAAGTCGTCAAAGGTTCCTGTATATAAATTTGTTTATAATTGCTCCTTTTAATTCATTTTGGAGAATTAAAAGTCTGTTCTGAAAAGTTTTCCACTACCCCTTCAAAGAACTAGAAATGATCACTTCCCGAAAATTCTCGAATTTCGGAAATGGAAACATGTTTTCTTTCTTGAATTGTGTAACGTAGATATTAATCTCGAATGAAAATGTTTAGGCAAAACTCGATCGATCTGCGAACAGCACTTTCGTTGAAACTAAAGATTTCTCGAAAATTTGATGGCATCTGCTCACCTTTCGTAGACGATATTTTAGATATCCAATTACGCGCTTCAGATATATTAGTTTCAGGACTTTATTATCCGATAATTGTCTCTTTCTCTATTATTTTTCTGTGTTGCTTTTCTAGGAGGAATAAAGATATTGTGCTTATGTATTGGTTCCAAGTAATGTGTTTGTTATAATTATATGCGAGTGACTGACAATTCAAGAGATTGCCTGTGGATATATCTAGACATGTTTTGAGAATCTACTATTCATACGTAGATTAGAATAACTGATTTTGTGAATTTTGATTAATCATATCGTTTGAAATATTAAGTATTATAGTAGAGCGAAGAATAAGAACTGAGTTTAATGAGAAATGTAACAATCAGAAGAGATGCACGAGTACTCTAAAGTGATTTCAATCAGGATACTATCCTATTCTGACGCAGAAATCACTTCTTTTAATACAATTCAGACAGCCAAAGATATTATTTCGAGGTATAAGGCGAGAGCATTTGAAGACAGTTTGCTATTTCATTATCATTTATACATTAATGTTAATACTTTTGCTCACAGTCATATCTGCCTTACACATTAATAATTAAAATCTCTCCATAAGTCTGCAATGATAATTTTATGAAAATGAACATATATTATAACTTTAAAAAATTTAATTATATAACTAGCTTGTAATTAACTTTTGCTTAAAGAATTTTGCGGGAGAATTGAATTGTAGATTTTTGTTTAACCCCTTGCCTGTGACCGGAGGATTTCCTGATCGGCATGGAAACGCTATGCAAGAACCATTCTTTTACTTTTCGACTTGTTTTGGGAGAATAGAATTCCTGTATATATAACTAGTATTTACTCCAGAAAATAAAAGTGTTTTCAAATTCTATTGTGAATGTCATTCTTCTTCACACTACTTCTCAAGAACATTGAAGTTGCACAGAATCCTGTATATATAAATGTTTTTAATTGCTCCTTTTAAGTCATTTTGAAGAATTAAAAGTCTGTTCTGAAACGTTTTCTATTACCCCTTCAAAGAACTGGAAATGATGACTTCAATAAAATTCTCGAATTTCGAAAATGGAAACATGTTTCCTTTCTTGAATTGTGTAACGTAGATATTATTCTCGAATGAAAATGTTTCGGCAAAACTTGATCGATCTGCGAACAGCGTTTTCGTTAAAACTAAAGATTTCTCGAAAATCTGATGGCATCTGCTAAATGGAAACATGTTTCCTTTCTTGAATTGTGTAACGTAGATATTATTCTCGAATGAAAATGTTTCGGCAAAACTTGATCGATCTGCGAACAGCGTTTTCGTTAAAACTAAAGATTTCTCGAAAATCTGATGGCATCTGCTCACCTTTCATAGACGATATTTTAGATATCCAATTAAGCGCTGCAGATATATTAGTTTCAGGACTTTATTATCCGATAATTGTCTCTTCTCCGTTATTCTTCTTTGTTGCTTTGCTAGGAATAAAGATATTGTGCTTATGTATTGGTTCCAAGTATTGTGCTTGTTATAATTATATGCGAGGGACTGACAATTCAAGAGATTGCCTGTGGATATATCTAGACATGTTTTGAGAATCTACTATTCATACGTTGATTAGAGTAACTGATATAGTGAATTTTAATTTCTCATATCATTTGAAATAATAAGCATGATAGTAGAGCGAAGAATAACAACTGAGTTTAATGAGAAATGTAACAATCAGGAGAGATGCACGAGTACTCTAAAGTGATTTCAATCTAGATAGTATCGTATTCTAATTACAGAAATCACTTCTTTAAATTAAAATTCAGACATCCAACGATATTATTTCGACGTAGAAGGCGAGAGCAGTTGAAGACAGTTTGCTATTTCATTATCATTTATACATTAATGTTAATACTTTTGCTCATATTCATATCTGCCTTACAAATGAAATAATTAAAATCTCTCCATAAGTCTGCAATGATAATTTTATGAAAATGAACATATATTATAACTTTAAAAAATTTAATTATATAACTAGCTTGTAATTAACTTTTGCTTAAAGAATTTTGCGGGAGAATTGAATTGTAGATTTTTGTTTAACCCCTTGCCTGTGACGCCACACTCAGTTCAGGCAACGCAGATGCTTCCTTTTTGGAACGCCAGACTTTAGTTCGGACTTGTAGAAAACAGTATTTCGATTCCGTAAAACCGTAAATCGTTTCGTCCCATTCATAATATTTAATTTGCCATTTTCCCAATGGATAGAGATACTTTACCGTGATTCAGTTTCGCGCCTTTGGTCGCCATTTCTCTGTTACTGTAAACCATTTGTAAAATTTAAAAGGAATCTGAGGGAATTCATGACAGTGGATAGAGATAATAATATTGTTGTATTAGATTATTACATTTACCCAGCAAGTTATATTGTTTCACTTATTTTGCTGTCATTTAAGTAAAAGTGACTGTAATTCTTTAATATTCCCCCTGTATGTGAAAAATTGAAAATAGTAGTTATTCCGTTTAAATATTTTGTCAAAAATAATCTATTTCTAACATTTTGATTGTAATAACGAAAAAAATGAAAGAGAAATAAATTCTGTGTTGGGCAATTTTTTTCAAATATTTTTTAAATACAAGGCATTAAACTCATCTTGTAACTAACTGGTTATATGTTTTTACATTTTTTGTAAAATTGCTTTCTAGCTGAAAGGATCCTATATATAAAATTATTTTTAATTGCTCCCATTAATTTATTTCTCAGAATTAAAAGTCTGTTCTGAAAAGCTTCCCATTACTTTTTCAAAGAAATGTAATGGAAAATTTGTTTAAAATGGAAAATAAAAATTTTGTAAATCTACTTCATAGCTGATAGTATCCTGTGTATAAAAATATTTTTATTTGCTCCCTTTAATTCCTTTCTCAGAATTAAAAGTCTTCTGAAAACTTCTCCATTACCCCTTCAAAGAACTGGAATTGATGACTTCCCTAAAATTCTCGAGTTTCGGAAATAGAAACATGTTTCCTTTCTTGAATTGTGTAATGTAGATATTAATCTGGAATGAAAATGTTTCGGCAAAATATGATCGATCTGCGAAGAGCGCTATCGTTAAAGCTAAAGATTTCTCGAAAATCTGATGGCATCTTCTTACCTTTCGCAGGCGATATTTTAGATATCCAATTACGCGCTGCAGATATATTAGTTTCAGGACTTTATTATCCGATAATTGTGTCTTTCTCCACTATTTTTCTGTGTTGCTTTGCTAGGAATAGAGATATTGTGCTGATGTATTGGTTCCAAGTATTGTGCTGGTTATAATTATATGCGAGAGATTGACAATTCAAGAGATTGTCTGTGGATATCTCTAGACGTGTTTTAAGAATCTACCATTCATAAAGTAGATTAGATTAACAAATTTAATGAATTTAATTTCTCATATCATCTGAAATAATAAGCATAATAGTAGAGCGAAGAATAACA
>CM063509.1:29334636-29337136 GCA_032207245.1 Pardosa pseudoannulata
ACTGTTTTCGAAAGATAAAGAACTGGTCTTTAAAGTAAATGAATAAAATGTTTTCGGTATTTTTTACGAAAATCGCTATTTGAACGTAGTCTGTTACCTTAATATGAACCCGAGTTGTTACACAAAAAGAACACTGTATTTATATGGAGAGACATTTATTCCTTTTTAGACATTAACTTATGATACTAATTGAGAAAAAAATGAGATATTACAATATCGAAAAGCATATATAGTTAGAATAAGATTTATATAACTTGAATGGAATTATTTAGTTTCTTACCAGTTAAATTTTGTTACATAGTTCAAGTACAGTTTAAACAGTTTTTTTATATATATTATACATTTTCTATATATCGATAACTTAGAACATATATCTTGCGGTTTTGTTTCCCCACTTGGAAGCTTAGCAATGAACCATTTTTCGCATAGGCACAGTTTGTTCAAGATTGTATTTTATTATGGGTATAACCAGAGATGATATTTATCCGAAAATGTCCGAATTTTCCAAAAATTTGAGTCTGTTCCAAAAATTATAAAAACAGATTTTGTTTCTCGAAAAAATGTTTCTGAAAAGTAAAAAAAAAACTTAAAACCATCTTACGCCTCAAATAAAAACTATAAAAATGAATTTTGAAGATAATCAGAATGTTTTTTAGATATTTTTCACGAAAATCGCTATTTGAATGTGATCTGTTACCTTAATTTGAACCGGAGTTGTTACTCAAAAACCACACTGTATTAATACGGAGAGGCATTTCTTCCTTTTTAGACATTAAATTATGATACTAATTGATAAAAATTAGATATTACAATATCGAAAAGTATATATAGTTAGAATAATATTTAGATAACTTGAATGGAATTATTTAGTCTCTTACCAGTTAAATTTTGTTACATAGTTCAGGTACAGTTTGGGCAGTTTTTTTTTATATATATTATACACTTTCTATATATCGATAACTTAGAACAAATATCTTGCGGTTTTGTTTCCACACTTGGAAGCTTAGTAATGAACCATTTTTCGCAAAGGCACAGATTCTTCAATATTATATTTTTTATAGATATAACCAGAGGTGATTCTTTTTCGAAAATTTCTGAATTTTCCGAAAATTTGAGTCGATTCCAAAAATTATAAAAACAGATTTTTTTTCGTTCTTTAATATTATATTTCTTATGGGTATAACCAGAGGTGATACTTATCCGAAAATTTCCGAAATTTCCGAAAATTTGAGTCTATTCCAAAAATTATAAAAACAGATTTTTTTTCTCGGAAAAATGTTCTGAATAGTAAAAAAAAAATTTAAAACCATCTTCCGCCTCAAATAAAAAAAAATATATAAAAGAATTTTGAAGATAATCAGAATATTTTTTTCGATAGTTTTTACGAACATCGCTATTTGAACTTGGTCGGTTACATTAATTAAAATAAAATCTTCTAAATTTTGATACAATTTTATTTTTTTATGAGAGAATTATATTTTTGAAACAAATAAAACCATACCTAAAATACAATTATTTATTCGTAACTAAACCAAAAACCGTTATTTTGGGAAAAACGAAAACCGGTACTGAATCGATATATTTTTACTAATTCAACCAAAACCTGAACCGGAACTAAAAATTACTGTTCAAATCCTTCAATGTTTCTTCAAAAATAAATTATTGCTAAAAGATAAAAAAAAATCATCTAAACTTAAATAACTGATGAAATAAGTTTTGCTATAATACTTGACAGCAAAATCTCCAGATAGTAACTCTAAGGCTAGATGCCCTCTGGATATTTCAGAAAATCTGCAAAGCACACACTGTCTTATCTCTTTTCAAGTTTAGTCGATAAATCTGATTAAATCATAAATTAATGAATGAGCACGTAAAGTTCTGTTCATTAGTCAATACAAAGCGCCTTATCGAGAAAATTTTAAAATAACTTAATCCCTCTGAAACTATGTTTACTTGCTAAGTAACGCTTATCTATTTTTTTGTCCTCTAAAAGACATTTTATTTTTCAGCGGAGTATTATTTCCTTACGCTCTAATTGTTTATAATATGTATGCCATAAATGTAAATTTCTTTGATTAAAAACCTGTAACTAAATTAAACCCTGACACTTAAGAAGTGTATAACATATATATAATCTGATATATATATATATATATATATATAAATTATATATATATATATATACATATATATACTATATATATATATATATATATATATATATATATATATATATATATATATATATATATATATGATGAGACCTTTTATTCATCTTGAAATGAAGTGCCGAGCTGATCTTACAGCTCTTCAGTCATGGAACATATTGTGGAGAATGACAACGAAATAAAGAGAATGGAATCGCAAACTATCGTAGATTATTCAGATTCTCTTTCACGAAGAAAAATCTCGTATCAAACAACTAAACTACAAGTTACGTGGAGGACGTAACTTAAGTATTTAGAACTCTCTTATTATCTATGAAAGTAGAAGAAATCTA
>CM063509.1:29352136-29357136 GCA_032207245.1 Pardosa pseudoannulata
GTTATGCCAATACGGTGGCTTTTTTTACGAAATTTCATGCGAAAAAGACTTTGCACAACAGTTACCGATGAGGTTTTGGCATATTCGAAAACACAGTACTTTCTCCTGCATGGACGACATTTTGTTTAACAGCTGTCCTAGCGGCGAGTTTATCATTCGATAATTTTTCCCTTTATTATCCCCTTTATTATATCATTTCATTTATTTTGCTGTCATTCGAGCAAAAATTAATGTCTTCTTTTAACATTCCCCACACATCTAAAAATAATGAAAATTGTAGTTATATCGTTTAAAATTTTGTTCTATTTTCTTCTAAAATAATCTCTCTCTAACATTTTGATGATGATATTAAGTGGTTAATGTTTAAAAGGAAAGAAAATAATATAAAGTAAGATAATCAAGGTGTAAACACAATTATAAATGAAGTCGGAAGTGTACATGAATACAATAAGTAGAATCAACTAAGAGGGCGTATAATAAAGGGAAATATATTTTAACTCAATAAATTAACTGAATGTATCTAATATGGCTGAGTCAGAAGTATAGATGGAGACTTTATTCAGAGAATTGACATTCCTAGAATGAATGTTTGCTTAATCCTAAGAAGAACATCAGCACATTCAAATTTTTTTCAACTACATTTCGGCGTTTTTTGCTCATCTCCCAAGCCTCTCAAATTTTTTATTTTGGTTTGAAGTGCTACAGTCTACTTTTTGAAACACGAGGGCTAATGAGAACGGAACCTACTGCTTAAAGCCGATTCCGAACGGTTACGGACATCCATGCCACTATGGGATTCGAACAGAAGAACTACGTTACCTAAGGCCAGCACCCTAACCCATCGGCCATCGTTTGGCCTCTCAAGGCTCTCATTCAAGATTGTAGTTTCCTTTCATCCACTGTCAATGTCTATATTGTGTGCATAGTTGATCTATTGCTTCTCTCTCATTGGTCAGATTCGCCTTAACTCCTGTACTCCAGCCTTGTATAGCCCCCGACCATTTTGGGCAATATATTTTACTTTTTTATACTTATTTTACCCTGTATACCTCTGCTGTGGCTTGTTTCGGCTACAAATCGTCGTTGTACTCCACTGTACTCCAGCTTTATTCAGTCAAAATCATTACCTTCATTTGGTTTTTGCTTGGAGCGCTACGGTGTACGTTATTGCAGCACGTGGTCTAATGAGACCGGGACCTACTGATTCAAAGAACCTACGAACGACCATACCACAGTGGAATTCGAACTCTCGAACTCGGGTACCAAAAATCAGCTTCCTAACCACTGTTCCGCTAAAACCGTTATCTTAAAAATAGCCTCTAATTTTAACCTTGAAAAAAATTTGAAAATGATAATTTCATGGTTCATTATACAATCAACAGGAAAAATTGCGTATAATATGATTATTCATATCATACGGTTTTTTTTTTGTTTCTGAATTCATCTCTTGCTCAAATATGATAATTCACCTTTGATTCTTCTGTTAAGAAATTTTGAATAGCATTAGTATATGCAGGGGCTATGCAACGGGGGGTTAGGGGTTTAAACATCCCCCTTGAGATTAGACAAAATGGCAAAAATAAAAATTTTAGTAGACATTAGGCGGGCTATTATTTTTTTTAATTATGTGTCCCCCCCTTGAATAAATTCTGCGTTAGCCAGTGAGTATATGTAAATGCTCTAATATTACTATTATTTTATTATTTAAACAGTTTATTATTTTATTATTGAAAAGTTTATAATGAGATTTATTTTAGAGTTGGCTGAAAATATGTAGTATAATTTTTTGATTAAATATTAAGCACTATCAAGTTTGCCCGTGCTTCGCTACGGTGAACTTAATATATTACTTTTAAACAAAGATTTATTTTCGTGAATAACTCTCTAAATTCGTCACAGTACAGTTCGAGTCATTGGCATATTTATATATTTCTATCATAAGCGTATTATAACATTAATCAGTTTTTTAATCGAATTTGTGTCTTATTAAATTTGTTCAAATGTCTTATTAAATTTACTCATTTTATGGTAGAATATAAGTTTAACCCTGAATTACATTACTGTATTACTACTGTACGTTGATTACCAACGTTAATAGATCTTGCCGTATTACGTGGTAGAATAGAAAGCAGAAGTTTTGACAGCAACCGTTCTAATTTTGTTGGTATTAATAAATGCTGTCCAAAATGAAGGAAATTTATGACAAACCATATGAATATAAATATAACTATATAAAATGATAGGTTTTTAATTTGCGTATGATAGTCACTCAAATTTGTACTTTTTGTTGTTAGAATAATGTTGATAAACATTTCATTGTAAAAATTAACTAAGAACTAAATTTAAAATAAGTTCTCATATAAAAATGCTATAATTTACGTCACATAGAAACGAAAGTTAATCACTTTATATCTCAATTTCCAGGTCAAATCGAATGGATACTACGCAGACGATGTTTAAATAATTTAAAATAAGAAATGAATAAATGAGATATTTAAAGGAATGACGTCATAATGATAGAAAAATATCGTTTTCATCTATTTTATTATGTGATAAGTTAAAAATTTAAGACTGCTACCATATTACAGTCGACATATGTCACTCGTGACTTCTACAGCATAATGACGTCAGAAATCACCAGAAGTGGGAATTTAGTACCATAAATTTCCCTCTCTGACATCATTATGACGCAGAAGTCACCAGTGACATATATCGACTCTAATATGGTAGCACCCTTAATCTCCTGCTTTTAACCGAAGAAAACTGCGCTTTAAATATTTATATGGGATTAACGGCATGACGCCACATTGCTAGAAATGATTGCTTCTTTCACTTAGTTATGATGCGATAAATTGAAAAGATAATCGTTTGCGTGTAACCGGGGAAAATAATGCTTGGAATAATGACACGAAACGCTCGAAAAAGGGGGAAGGAATAGATTTCGAAAGTTAAAAATTTACAAAAACCTTCCCAGGAATATACCTAATAATTTCCCAAAATTTCACGGCGATTGGATGCATAGTTTTTGAGTCTATCGAGTACAGACAGACAGATACAAATTCATTTTCATATATATATAGATTAGGAAAAAAATGGGCTTACATCCCTTTCAAATTAATTATATTTGTAACTTCCTTAACCACGGAAATTTATGTTTACAAAATTATAGAAATATTTAAGTATTTTGTTGGTGGGAACAGTTAAGAGATAAAAACCTCTTTGAAAATGGCATTAACTGTTTAACGCCGAATTAAGAAACATTATTCGCAATGACTTAAAATTTGGTTATTACATTAATTAAGACTATATAAATACAATAAAAGTTTGAAGCTAGGTGAAAAAATTTTGAGGGTGTTTTTAGACATGTTCCATTATTGGAACATTCATTGGATTGTTACATGATTATTTTTTGCATAATTTTAAAAGCTCATGAAAATAGTTAAAATCTAATAATTAACACATTTTCCTAATATTAACTGCTTTGTTTATTTATCTTTAAATAATGTACAATGGATAAATATTATGACAATATAGATTTTATGTAATATTGGTACAGGTTTTTCCAATTGTCTTGAATTATCGAATTCCACTTTTTTTTCCCATTTTACTACAAGGTTTTCAGTTCTTCGTTTCTTCTTGGCCCTTGGACCCGGTTTCTGAAATTTGTCTTCATATTACATCTTTTTTTAAAATGACGTCGACCATTCCATACATATCGAATGGCGTAACAGCATCTACATTATTTACATCAAAATCATCCTCAGTTATATCACCAGGTTCATCGGGCTGTAACTACCAAATATCTATATCTTCTCAATCAGAAACCAAATGAGTTTCTAGAAACGCCAGAACATATTGTATTGTAAGGCATCTTTCAGACATAGTGTTAAATTTATGAAAACGTGATAAATGAAACACCTAGAAAGCTTGCCGAACAATGGCCGATTGGTTAGGGTGCTGGCCTTCGGTACCGGAGTTCGTGGGTTCGAATCCCAGTATAGCATGGATGTTCGTAGCCGTTCGGAATCGGCTTTAAGTTGTAGGTCCCGGTCTCATTAGCCCTCGTGTTGCAAAAAGTAGACCGTAGCACTCCAAACCAACCTAGAAAGCGTACATGAACCTTTTTCACTGTTATCCAAGAAAACTAATAAGAAAAACTTCATATCAAAGGAAACTCATAAATATTTCAACAAACATATGCAATAAGACACCTTTTATGTGAAATTGCACATAACCACAAGTGGAAGCCCCCTCCCCCCACACACACTTGTTCAGCAACTTGTTCAGCAAAAGTAATTTCTTTCTATTGTTATGACTGTACTAAAGTGTAATCCTTTCGAAGTATTGCAGCTTCTATTTACAGCTTAATCTATTTATTTTTATTGGTAAAGTTACTATTCTTATCAGATTTCAAATATAAAAAATAATTTTTGCTATTCAAATGAATGAAAAAAGAACCTTTGAAACGCCAATGTTCCATATATATATATATATACATATACATATATATATACATATATATATATATATATATATATACATATACATATATATATATATATATATACACATACATATATACATATACACATACATATACATATACATATATACATATACATACACATATACACATACATATACATATACATATACACATACACATACACATGCATATACACATACATATACACATACACATACATACACATATACATACACATATACACATACATATATATATATATATATATATATATATATATATATATATATATATACATATATACACATATATATGTATATATATATATATATATATATATATATATATATATAAATATATATATAAATATATATAAATATATATATATATATATATATACATATACATATATATATATACATATACATATATATATATACATATATATATATACATATATATATATACATATATATATATATACACATATATATAATATATATATATATATATA
>CM063509.1:29362136-29382136 GCA_032207245.1 Pardosa pseudoannulata
GTATGATTTCGATGCTATGTAGTATGGATAAATTTATATTATTCTTTCTTACGAATAGTATTTGATTTTACAGATTTGAATACATTGAATAATAAATGTATGTTCTTTAAAAAATCCGAGAACACCTGTTTAAAGAATTCCTTTTCTTTATACAGAAAATATTCAGGTTTATAAACATCGGCCATATCTGGCAACGCACGATATGTAATGGACGTATTTTACCGCCTGAAAAATTTGGTATAAGACTGTTGGATAAAGAATAGTAGTTAGCCAAAGAAATTACACACGAAACGTTGAAAATTAAAATATTGAAACAACCCTTCTTTGGAGCTCTGTCTCCAAATGTTTAATATTTGCTTTCATAATAATGAAAGAGCATAAGAGTGTAATATATGTACATATGTATATGTATATATGTATATATAATATATATATATATGTATATATATATATATATATATATATATATATATATATATATAATATATATGTATATTTATATGTATATTATAATATAAAAATAAATATGTTTGTATATGTATGTATGTGTGTATATATGTATATATGTAAATATATTATATGTATATATATAATAATATATACATATAAACATATATATATATATACATATATATAAATATATATATATATATGTATTGTATGTATTGTGTATATTATTTATTGTATATTGTATATTATATGTATACATATATTCCATATATATCTATATAATATATATGTAATGATGTGTAATATGTATATATACAAATATATGTATATATGTATGTGTATTGTATATATATATATTTATATATATATATGTGTATATATTATAATATATATATATATATATATATAATATATATTAATATATATATGATATATATATATGATATATATATAGATATATATATATATAATATATATATAATATATATATAATATATATATATATATAATATATATATATATATATATATATATATATATATATATATAATGTAAAATATATAATAATACAAATAAACAAATATATATAATTAAAATATAAAGATTATAATATATATATATAAAAGTATAAAAATAATTATAAATATATATATAATTAATATATAATATATATATATATTAATAATACATGAATAATAGAATATAAAAAATGTAAAAAACAAACACAACATGACGAAAAAAATAAAAAGATATAAAAAAGACTTAATCAAAGAAGAATTAAAATAAAAATGTAAAAAAAAGAAAAAAATTAACTACTTAAAATATAAAATTTAGTTCATTAATGAAATGACTACAGTAACAAAAAACAAAATATCACCAAACAAAAGATATATAGAAGCATTTTGTTCAGATGTAAGCCCGAAATATATCAAATTGATCTCGTAAAAAAATTTGAAGTATATTTACTGGAATTTTCTGTTCCATCTAAAGGAATATGAGCGTTTTTTTTTATTTTCTGTTTCGTATGCACTCTTTATATCATATTTAAATCCAAAATTGAAGGAATAAAATACACGACGCATATTTATAATATTTTAAGGATAAAGAATGTTTAATATTCTCTTGAAAACGAGATATTGATCACAGATGCAAGCTATTACGTCTAGTTTTTCAATGGGAAAGTACAGATGTAAAATGTAATAGGACTTGACGTAAGTCTTTGATATTTAATGTCCCTGAGAGTCTACAAAATATTACTGGAAACATCAAACTGTAAAATATATAATATAAGGCCTGGTGGGATAAATTTATTCTTACAAAATTAAAAGAATGTTATTGTGATAAATTTGTAATAATTTTTCATATATTTAATACATTTTAATAATTTTTTAAATTCAAGTATAATATTTAATGTTTTATTATACTTTAAAAAATATTTAGTTTTTTTAATCTGTCTCTGTATGACGTAAGCCGAAAGATGGCCGATTGGTTAGGGTGCTGGCCTTCGGTACCGGAGTTCGTGGGTCCGAATCGCACTGTGGCATGGATGTTCCTAGCCGTTCGGAATCGACTTAAAGCCATGTATTATCCATAATACATAGGTGAAAAGGATATTTTTATATCTTTATGATGTCATTCCTTTAAATATTTCATTTATTCATTTCTTATTTTATATTATTTAAACATCGTTTGCGTAGTATCAGTTCGATTTGACCTGGAAATTGAGATATAAAATGATTAACTTTCATTTCTATGTGACGCAAATTATAGCATTTTTATATGAGAACTAATTTTAAATTTAACAAGTAACTGTTTTCAATAAGAAATGATAAAAATTTGTCGAAAATTTTGTAAGAATTAATTTCTTAAATAATTCCCAATAATATTTTTGGAAGTCAACTGAGTTTCTACAAATATAATGAATCTAATATAAAAGATATAATAAAATATAACAAAAAGTCCTTTAAAATACCTGAAAAATAATACAGTTAGTAGCAATAAATTCTTAATTTTTCATATTATTCTTTTTTTATAATGCTCAATCAAGCTTAGAATAGCTTTACTTACAAACACCATTGGTGATATTTCATACTGGTGATATTTTTGTCACCAGACTAAAGAATTGAGTTTGATACAAAAACAGCGTACGTCCACCAGCTTGGCGATAAAGCTATAAGCATGGTAGCTTAACATTTTTTACTGATCTCTCCGTATCTACACAATTTTTATCTATATATCTTTTTATCTTATATTAGTATCCAGTTCTCCTTGTGCAACTTGTTTCTTATATATTAAATGCACGTGTTCCCTAAAAAGTTAGATATAGTGAACCATTAATGGTTCACTATGGCTAATATTTAATAATTTTTAGCTTTTGACTTTATAATGTTGAAATACCCATAAATATAAATGACCAATTTCTAAGTGGTCTTGATTAATTAAGTAAAAGTATATAATTATATTACAAAGATGCATTCTACATTCATTAGAGTAGCCAAAAAAGCAAGGAATACAATGGATGGAATACATTTGTGTTTTAGTAAACACCGCCAATAAATTTGCCAAATTTGCCAAGGGGTATACTATACTTAAGTATTACCAACACTTGTATCATTGATTTTGTATAAATAACATAAAAATATTTTGAATTCTAATGATAAACAAAAATTCTTACTTGCACTTTGCCCTTTTTAGATTTTAGTTATAATATAAAAATTAGAAATTTTTTGTTCTAAAGTACAATGTTTTTAAAATAATTTTCATCAACCTTCGAGTCGGAAGATGTATGAAAGAATTCAAATTAAATTATTCCAAGTATTTGAGATTTTACTGTCCAAGAGTTGAGCAGCATTTTACTTCCTCTACTTCATGGAGTCTATCGTTTGCTTCTGACTCAAATTCATTAACTTAATTTTACAGTCATTTTGTGTGCTACTCTAAGGCAGTTGAAATATTTCGCAGATGGCATCTGCATCAGAATGACGTCAGAAGCAGTCTCATAATTTCTAGAAATAAATGTAAAGGTGCGTCAAATTGAAAAATCACTAATGGACCTGCACATAAGTAAATCATTTAATTTTTGTATTTAATTATCAATGATTTAGTTATATAAAAGTAAAATTTTAAATAATAATACCCATAGCAATACGTTAGTTTTTATTTAAAAATTGACAATTATGTCATAAAAATATAAGGTGATTTCACGTAGTAGGGCAAATTCTCAAATTATGACAATTCTGGCTTTAGTTTCAAACGGAAGGGCAGTTTATTGTTTGTCTACTGGCCGTTGTAAACATGAAAATGAATGAGAAGGGCATTATAGTACTTCGTGACGTGGCGACAAATTGCCTTATTGATGGATCATGGCGACTTTTAATTTATTTCAAATAAATATATCGCCAACATAAAATATAAAGATCATATTTACCAAATAATAAAATAGTTAGTTTAAAATATCAAAACAAATTTAATTTTATTTCAAGAAATGGCAACTGTGAAAATACATAATTTGATAGAACATGGCGAGTTTAAATTCATTGAAAATAAAAATCTCGCCAAGCTAATAAAATAAAAAATATAATGTTTTTCTAAATAAGATTAGTTTAGCGTTCAGCAGATGCAAAAATATTCTCAGATACATGTATATTTTCATAAATATATTTCCTTATGGTTGAATTTTAATATCGTACATACAGTTTTATGTTACTCGGAATAGCTAATTTCAGACGATAATAATGAAAACATTGGATTCCACTGCCAATATTTGACGCCAACTCAACAATGGAATTGCTCGTGAAGAAAAATAAAAGTGCCATTTTGGTTGGTTTTTCGCTGATATCTTTCGAACTAATTGGAATATCGAAACGCGAATAGGCGAAATGTCTTCCCCGGATTGTTCCGTGTATTTTGGTACCTTCGGAGCCCTTCTGCGTTCTGTGGTTCTTGAGAAGATAGACGTACATACATAGATACATACATACAATCAGATTTTAATATATAAGATTCTTGATTAATTTTTAAGTTGCAATTAAATGTTTATCAACAATATTCTAACTACGAAAAGTACAAATTTCAGTGACTCTCATGGGCAAATGGAAACCTATCATTTTATATAGTTATCTTTATATCCATATAATTGACAATATGAATGTGTGTTTCTGTTTCATACAAAACCATGTGGTTTGTCATAAATTTCCTTAATTTTAGACAACATTTATTTATACCAACAAAATTGCTTTGTGGCTATCAAAACCTGTGCTTCCTATTCTATCACGGTTGACAATATGAATGTGTGTTTCTGTTTCATACAAAACCATGTGGTTTGTCATAAATTTCCTTAATTTTAGACAACATTTATTTATACCAACAAAATTGCTTTGTGGCTATCAAAACCTGTGCTTCCTATTCTATCACTTAATATGGCAAAATCTGTTAACTTTGCTAATCAACGTACAGTAGTATTACAGTAATGTAATTTAAGGTTAAACTTATATGTTACCATAAAATAGTTTGAGCAAATTTAATATTAGACAAATTTGATGTAAAAAACTGAATAATGTTATAATACGCCTATGATAAATATATATAAATATGCCAATGACTCGAACTGAACTGTGAAGAATTTAGAGAGTTATTCACGAAAATAAAATCTTTGTTTAAAAGTAATATATTAAGTTCACCATAGCGAAGCACGGGAAAACTTGCTAATAGTTTATAAGAAGTAATTTCAGGGAAATTCTCATTAAGCTGAGTAGAAGATCATAAAAATCCACACTCTTCCAAACACATTCGTTAAAATGTATGTTATACGTATCAATTGTTACATTATTATGGAAAAAAAGTTTTGAAGATGACTTTTGGTGTCTTTGGTTTTGAAGCAATTAATTATATATTATTAAATATATTTTACATATTAATAAATCACATATATTTTTCAAAATAATACGTACGTACGAACAAGGTAATGAAAAAATTTCCAAAAATTATTTCATACAATTAGCATTATCAAATATAACAAAGAAACAAAAACCAAATATTACCAAATCTATCAATAAAATTATTCTAAATTTTCCCTAATTAGGCATTAAAATGTTTTGCCCTTTAAGAAAAAAGTTAATTTCTTACATGAAACATCATTATAGTTTTCTAATTAAATTAGGAAATCTTTCCTGCGATTACTTTAACTATCGAATATTGCCGAAAAACAGCCCATGATTAATTATAATGCCCAATTAAGGGAATTTTCCATATTTAATTTTTAAATAATTACACGTGTCGTGATCTACCAGGTCGAGGTGAAGACTTATTTTTGCACATTAATTAATAATTTTGAAAAACATATCATAAACTCTGTTCTAATTAAAAGTTTTTTATTGTATTTTATATTGTTGTGTTCGTTTAATAATTTTAGCAAGATAATGACGTGATTAAAATAGAAAACAAAAATTAACCTTCAATTTATATTCTAAAAACATGGATGTCAAGGGAAGTATTTCTTTGACTTTTACAGCAGTTTAAATTATGATTAGAAAAATGTTTAATTTTTATCATAACCTAGTATTTTGTATGATATACAATGGAAATTTCTAAGAATCTCCTAAGGCTAAGAACAACCTAAGTTATTTGTTGTAGGATTTATGAAGTGGTTGGACATGGAATGTCTGGATCTAATATGGATAGAGGCATCCATATTAGATCCTTGATGAGTTAGGGTTAGCAAAATTCAAAGCGAGTAAAGTTTATCTTTTACTAAACAATCAATCTGATTCTAATGTAGCGAGCGAGTACTTCGTTATCCTTCCACCGCCGCCGCGCCGAGGTAAGTTCGCCTCTAGCGCGCAGCTAATTAACGCAGTTCAATGCGCACGTACTCTGGGCACTCTCTCTCTGGAGCGCTAGGAGAGTAGGTAGTAGATGAGAAGCTGGTAGGGAAAGCGTAGTCGTTCTCTCTCTCCCCTGCCGTTCGAGCTGAGCAAGGCTCAACTGTTGTTGCTTCGTGCACATGTATATATATAAATGGAATTTTACAATAACCTTCTGACGAGTGAGTGATTTCACCATACCAGTACACCACACTTAAATGAATTGGTATAAATATGCTTCATATTAGAGCAATAAATACTGTCGTCATTAAAACGTTCAAAATCCACCCCTTCCCAACTTTTTGAGCGTTTAATGTCGTTATTTCGAGCCCTTCTTCCCCGGTTACGAGCAGACGATTAAATTTAGCAATTTATCTCAGAATAAATAAAAATAACATTTTTTTCTTACATTTTAACATCATACCTTTAATTAACTCATTTAATTATTTCTTATTTTAAATTATTTGAATATCATCTGCATAATTTTCATACTTTTTATCACTGATGTTGGATATTACGTAAATGATTTTTTCTATTTCGCTGAAATAAGAGAATATTTATATATTTGATTATTTTAAATTTAATCATCAGTCATTTTTTGTTGAAATGAAAATTTTATCACCGGTATTAACAACAAATTCTATCAACCTCCAATTATAGTGGAGATGATAGTTTCAGTCCTTTACTTCCATTAATTGCCGTGGAAATATTTAACAATAATTTCGACTTAGTTAAGAAAACTTTGAATTATCTTTCTAAATGAATTCAACGGGATTTTAAACTGCATTCACAGTATCGGGAGACTTTTGAGGTGTATGAAGATAAGCATATTATTGAGCTTGTACAAGATAATTTTCAGCCAAAAAACAAACCATTTTTTTATTTGTCTCATAGGGTATTTCCCGATTCTGGAAAATTAAAAATTTTACTGATCTAGTCATATAACGGGCTATATGTTAGTTGTAGGTTAAAAAACTAACATATTTGTTAAGACCTCATTTTTGGCTTTATATAAAAAATAAATACCCATCAGTGAGTGAGAAAGCACAAAAAAGTATACAGTAGAACCTCTTTTTAACGACCCCACGATACAACGACCCCTTCGTTAGAACGACCATCTTAAAAAGTCCTAATTATTTTACTATAGGAATAATGTTAATTTTTAATCATTACAAGGACCCCAAGCGTATTATTTTCCGTTAGAATGACCGCCAATTTTTGTCCGTAGAACTCATAAGCAAGTGGGCTATTTCAAAATTATTGTACTATGGTGCAACTTCAAGACACATGTGCTTCTCTCTTTGTGTTTGCTTAAAGGAGGGGAAGGGGCTTGACGAAAAGGGGATAACTAAATCTTCAATTATTTTTTGATAAGTTTGTTTCGGTAGACGAAACTTTACAGTGCTGCTGAGAAAATTTGGATGAGGACGATTTTATTGCCCGTAATACCGGAAATGAAGAAATTTGAGATTCCGACGACGGAGAAGAAATCTTCCAAGCTTTTGAAAAAGTGAATGAAAAGGAAGCCTTCAATGCAATCAATGCCTTGCGTCAATATTTTGAAGGACAATTTAATTTTGAAGATTTTCTTCAAAATCTAACGGATATGGAATCAGTGATAATGAAAAATTCCCAAATGAACTTGAAACAGGCGTCAATCAAGGTCTTTTTTCAAAAATTCAGTAATGGAAATACAATTAAATAGAAGTGTTCTCTAGGTATGTACTGTTGCATTATTTCTTTGCTAATTTTTTTATTAGTTTTTTCAATTCGTTACAACGGCCTTTCGTTACAACGACCATATCATGTTGGTCCCACAAGGAGTCGTTATACCGAGGTTCTACTGTAGTTAAATTTTCAACAACATATTTGGGCGAAAAAACTTTTGCAAAAAATTGGGAAAAACATACTGATAATTTTAATGTACCCAAGAAAACTTTGAATTATCTTTCTAAATGAATTCAATGTGATACTAAACTGCATTTACAGTATTAGGCGTCTTTAGAACTGTATAAATATAAACCAATTATTGAGCGTGTATAAGGTAATTCACAGCCAAAAAACAAACCATTTTTTTACCTGACTCAAAGGGTACTTCAGAATTCTGGAAAAGTAGAAATTTCACTGAACCCGTCATATGACGGACTATATGCCAGTCATTCAATAGTTACAAGAATCCCATTCTTTATTGATGTCGATTGCTCAATGCATTCAAACCTTCAAAATTTATAAAATAAAAGAAAGAAGTGTATGTTTAAAATTCTAATATTGTACTTTTATTACAAAAAATGACATAAAACATTTGACTTAGTTTAAAATTTGGGATTAAAAATATAAAAAAACACTCTAGTCTGGCAGTTGTTTACTTATTAAGATGATTTTTCTCAGAAGTCAAATTTTTAATATCGCGTGCAAGATTTCTCAAATCCTATTTAATATTTTGGTACAAAATTTCTCACATTTTTGCATAATGATGTGTTTTTGTAATTGAACAAGAATTATTGCTTTGATAGTAATATTTATTGTTTTTGTGCGTGCAGTACGTGTTAAAATTATTCCCTAAAAAAGGGTAAAATTATAACCATGTTTGAAAATTTAAAACTTTATTTAACATTAAGTATATTTATTGTTTTACATTCAGATTTTACTTAATTTTTTTACATTAAGTATAATACACACATTTTTGCATAATGAAGTGTTTTTGTAATTGAACAAAAATTATTGCTTTGAGAGTAATATTTCTTGTTTTAGAGAGGAAAGTATGTTTCAAAATTACCCCTAAAAAGGCTTAAAATTATAAACATGTTATTAAAAATATAAAAAGTCATTCAACATTAAGTATATTTATTTTTTTACATTAAGTTTTTAAATTTATTTTAACATTAAGTATATCACACACATTTTTGCATAATGAAGTGTTTTTGTAATTGAACAAAAATTATTGCTTTGATAGTAATATTTATTGTTTTAGAAAGGAAAGTACGTGTCAAAATTACCCCTAAAAAGGAGTAAAATTATAAACATGTTATTCAAAATATTAAAAATTATTCAACATTAAGTATATTTATTTTTTTACACTAAGTTTTTTACTTAATTTTTTAACATTAAGTATATTCCACTAATTTTTGCATAATGATGTGTTTTTGTAATTGAACAAAAATGATTGCTTTGGAGTAATATTTATTGAGAGGAAAGTACGTGTCAGAATTACCCCTAAAAAGGCGTAAAATTATAAACATGTTATTAAAAATATAAAACGTCATTCAACATTAAGTATATTTATTTTTTTACATTAAGCTTTTTACTTAATTTTTTTAACATCAAGTATATTTCACACATTTCTGCATAATGAAGTGTTTTTGTAATTGAACAAAAATTATTGCTTTGAGAGTAATATTTATTGTTTTAGGGAGGAAAGTACGTGTTAAAATTATTCCCTAAAAAAGGGTAAAATTATAAACATGTTTGAAAAATATAAAACGTCATTTAACATTAAGTATATGTATTGTTTTACATTCAGTTTTTTACTTAATTTTTTTACATTAAGTATATTACACACATTTTTGCATAATGAAGTGTTTTTGTAATTGAAAAAAAATATTTCTTTGAGAGTAATATTTATTGTTTTAGAGAGGAAACTAAGTGTCAAAATTATTCCCTAAAAAGGGTAAAATTTTAAACATGTCTGAAAAATATAAAACGTCATTTAACATTAAGTATATTTATTGTTTTACATTCAGTTTTTTACTTAATTTTCTTACATTAGGTATATAACACACAAAAATTTCGCATAATGAAGTGTTTTTGTAATTGAACAAAAATTATTGCATTGAGAGTAATATTTATTGTTTTAGAGAGGAAAGTACGTGTCAAAATTACCCCTAAAAAGGCATAAAATTATAAACATGTTTGAAAACTATAAAATGTGATTTTTAACATTAAGTATATTTTTACAGATTTTTTCATGCGTTAGACGCGCATTATTTTTAAGAATATTCTACTCTATGACGTAGTAATATTTCTTTAAAAACACCTTGAATTGAAAACAGTGAAGAATTAGAATGATTTTCCTTATAAGTAACAAAATCCAATAGGGTCACTACCTAACCTTCTTAATGTAATTGGTTGTGATTCGAAAGATAATTAGTTTAAAAAATATGCATTACCCAATCCTCAAAATTATACTTGTGCTAATTATTCTCAAACTTTTATAGCAATTCTATATCTCTTTGAGTTGTTTTACGTGACACAAAATACGGAAACATATTAACATGGAAAATAAAAAAATATTCAGTTCTTAAACTGAAATTGCTTTTTAATATATATAATACATAAAAAATATATAACATGCCAAAATAGTTAATATACAGGTATGGAATGCATGTAGATTAAATAGAAAAATTTTTGTTCCTAAACAATACTTACATAAGTTGTTAGTTTCTATATCGAGTGTTGTTTTCAGAAATACTCTCTTCTATTTTTAAATGATCTAAACGAATGCAGTCTGTCTCAAACAGGCGCCAAGTGCCTCTCTTTTAACATTTCGATTACTTCCTTAAAATGAAAAAAAAAAAGAACATTTGAAGTTTTAAGTTTTCGAATAAACAATATCTTTAAAATTCAAATTCGAATAAATATTTCAAATTTTTCGATTATATATCTGGCTTTCATTATGCTTTTACTTTTAATATGTATGCAGCCTAAAGTTCAATACAGGAAAATAATATGTTGTTTTGTTTTCTTCTTCAATAATTTCTTCATCAATCAAAGGCTTCTTTAGATTTAAATAGAGATAATAAAACTTAATTAGAGATGTATTTCCGTTAACACTGTGTTTATGAATGTTTTTTATATACAGGGTGTTTCAAAAATGATCGGTATATTTGAAAAATCCATAAAAACTAAATGGAAAATGATAGAAATTCACAGTTTATTGCAACATGCTTGGGACAATAGTAAATTTTCAGGCAGACAAACTTTAAAATTAGTTACAATATTCCACAACAGATGGCGCTGCAGTCTGGAAAAGTCTAAACTATGATATTTGTGGGTGGGAACTCTTAAAAGAACAGGTGTACCACCACTATCCAGAAACAATTGAATAACTGGAACAGTACATCTGTTCTACATGTGAAGGCATCCCGCGTGAGACGTTTGCATCGGTTTCTGATAATTTCATTCTAAGATTACTCCAAATTATTGCTGGGCATGGTGGATACATGGAAAATGTAGTTTAGATTTCTCCAGACTGCCGCGCCATCTGTTGCAGAACATTGTAACTAATTTTCTAAGTTTGTCTGCCTAAAAATTTACAATTATCCCAAGCATAGTGCAATAAACTGTGTATTTCTATCACTGTCCGCTTAGTTTTTATTGATGTTTCAAATATACCGGCCATTTTTGGAACACCCTGTACATGTCTCTAGGAACACGTGTCAATTTGACGCATATACGAATACATATAACAACTATCAGAAAGCAGTGTGATTGTACACGATAAGTAAAAAATGAATATATGAGATAATATTGAGGTTCACAATAATATTACTCATTCAAATATATTCTAGTATTTTATTTTTCAATACACGAACCAAGCGAATTAAACCTTCAAAATCTCTTCAAGCTCTGACATTCTGCTTTTCATTCTTTCTACTGTTGCTTATTACTTATTTAATTTGTGATAACAATATCGGATAACGAATACAATTGTGGGTATATTCCTAATTAACTAAAAGTGTTGTTTACATTACGATCGCGTCAAATGGATGCCTAACCGTAGAGCTAGGCATACCACGTAGAAAATTTCAATATTTTAACACTTTTAAAGGAAATAGATATCAATATATATTTACCTCGTTCGATGGATAAAAATTAGTACAAGAGATAAAATAAAAATGCAAAAGGTTTTTGTAATTTTCCTTATAACTTTCGAAATTTGTCAAAATGATACCTACCATAAACCTAATGTTAAATATCTAAACACATATACACACATACGTGTGTCTGTTTGTTTGTGTATGTTTGTATGTTTTATGTATGTTTGTATGTTTGTATGTTTGTTTGTATGTTTGTTTGTATGTTTGTATGCATGTTTGTTTGTATGTTTGTATATTTGTTTGTATGCTTGTTTGTATGTATGTTGTATGTTTGTTTGTTTGTTTGTTTGTATGTATGTTTGTTTGTATGTATGGTTGTATGTATGTTTGTATGTTTGTTTGTATGATTCTTTGTTTTTATGATTGTATGTTTGTTTGTTTGTTTATATGTTTGTTTGTATGATTGTTTGTTTGTTTGTATATTTGTTTGTTTGTATGTTTGTTTTTATGTTTGTATGTATGTTTGTATGTTTTATTTGTATGTATGTTTGTATGTATGTTTGTTTGTATGTTTGTTTGTATATTTGTATGTTTGTATGTTTGTATGTATATTTGTTTGTATGTTATGTTCTGTTTACACACATATGTGTGTATAACATAATATGTCCACTTTCTCAATTTCACTTAAATGGGATATTTTATGCACATGAAAGATAAATTTTTAGAGTTTTATTATAACAGGTGTATTATGTACGACGATTTTGGCTACTCTTTTGAAGAGAAAAATCGTTGATGGAACAGAAAGCATTAGCTAAGCCATAGCTTAGGTGTTAGTTATCTTGTTTTTTGTTGAACACGTAATTTGTTGAATTTAACAGAATATAGTTCTGCGAAAGGGTATGAGCAATAAAATACCCGTTCTCACCAAAGTCGTTTAGCCATTAACCGTGATTAATTCATAGAGCCAACCAATGGTGGGAAGCAATTCTCCGTTTAAACAGAGATTAATCGCGGTTAACTGTTAAAGGATTTTGAGGAGACTAGCCCTATGTGATAAATTGATATATTTAATAGCTTGCACTTATCTGGGGAAAATGGGGGTTGAAATAATGGCATTACATGCTCGAAAAGGGAAGAAGGGATAGATTTTAAACGTTTTTTAACTCGATTTTTGATACTCATCAAGGGTACAATATGGATGCTTCTACCCACTCCAGATCCAATCGCTTCATAAATTCGAGGATGGACGGACAGATAACTTAGGCTATTATTATATAGGGGATTTAAAACTTTAACATTACTCTTTGTTTTAAAATTTTAAAACTAAACTTAATGATCTGAAATTCCAAGAGTATTTTACAGTACTCATGAAGAAAGTGTCGATTTCACTTACGCGTGTCGGATTAGCGAAATGCTTATGGGGTACCTTAAATTATTTTTAAATTATATGGAGTCTTTACACCAGAAAGTTAAAGAAAATTTTCTCTGTGTAACAGATAAAGGTAAGAAAGGATGTTAGACATTTATGGATTAAAGAAGCTTCTAAATATTTACGAAAACTCATGGCTGCATCAGATTAAGACCTATGAACCCGGTGCAAAAATAATGCTACTTAGGCCTAATATTTTAGGAAGAATAAATTAAAACTCATTAAAAACACATGGACAAATGTCTTGATTAAGTAATTTTATACAATTAACCCCTTCCGGTAAAATGACAAGTCTAGCTCGTCATTGGTTTTTCATTCCATACCGCACAATGACGAGCTACACTCGTCATACGAATAAAGTTACTGATAAATATGATAATTAATTTAGTTTAAAATTTCTAGTGTACTGAACTTAGCAACACTTGTGTTACTTGTGGAAATCCCAGGTCACTACTACATATTGTTTATTTAAAGTTTCTTGGTACAAGTCACTGCCAAATTGATGAGTCAGAATAAAAGAAAACCTACTAAGAAATGTCGAGTGTGTTACAAGAATCAAATTAGAAGTGTGTAAACAATTCAGAATTCCTTTGTACTTTGTTTTGAAAAGTACCACTAGCTTGAAGACTATTATCTTAATTTTACCTTTTCTGATACTTAACACTATGTAAAAAGTGGATTTTAATTAAGAATATGTAAGAATTGTAAAATAAAACAAGTTTTTTAAATAAAAAATAAATGGTTACTTCACGCACAGTTTTTCATTATTAAATCGTATAGAAGGGGTTAAATGCCTAAGGAATACATCTGGAATACAACTTATCATTTGTAGATATCGAAGACTCCTGCAAAAACATGACGTCTCTTTTCTTTTTTTCTCGTGTAGCTCCAAAACATATCTATCCCTCAAGCCACGGATGCCAGTAGCGTTTACCCTCTTCTCTCCTCTGGTAACAACCTTGACCTCTAAAAAAATCAGACTGCTCTTGGAGAAAAAATAAGGGTCCACTCAAGAATGGAGGTGTCAGAATGCAGCCAAATCAATGGGCCTTTCTATTGGTTGGAAGAAGTCCGAAGTATCTTTCTAGCTCAAACCGGTCCTGTTATGTATGTATTTTACGATGGCTCATAGGAAGAGGTGAAAAAAAAAGCTGAACCGAAAGTAACTTATTGTTACCCACGGATCGGTAAATGCACCCATCTTTCTCTTTGGTTATTTCTAGCTACGAAAAATGCACGAATTTAAACCCACAGCATCATACAAAGAAGTACGAATTGACAACAGAATTATCATTAAAGTTAAGAAAATATTTCGAAATTAAATATAGTTTATTAGACAAAGATTAAAAGATAAAGCTGTTGTAAAAATCTATCTACAGATTGAATTCATTTTTTAAGGAAATTTCAATACTATTCGTTGAAGGGAAAGTTTAAAATCAATTTTCCAAAAACTTGCATTTTAAAAGAAGTTGCGTAGAAAATTTACGACGCTAAGTATATTAAAGCTTTAATAACGGCAGCTGCATTGTTCGCAAAAGCATCACTCTGCTTTCAAATGCAATATTAGGAAATGGAGTGAATGCAAACGCATAAGGGTAGCAAACAAAGGAGGATAAATATGTCGTAGGGAATAAAGGTACAGTCTCGAAAAGGAAGTAGATTAGGTGAATTTCACACATGAATAAATCAATAGATAATCAGGTTATGTATTAGCTTCAATGCTGAGAGTGGTTTTTAGAATGCTTTGATTCTAATTTAACTAATATATCCCCTACAAATCTCTAAAACTTTTACAGCTTTAAAAATTCTGAACTTTTAAAATATACCCCATTGAATGTTTTGAATTAGAACCTCTAAAACTATACCACATTTGCATTTAATATCGTATCATTTAACCCCTTCCGGTAAAATGACGAGTCTAGCTCGTCATTAGTTTTTCATTCCATACCGCACAATGACGAGCTACACTCGTCATGCGATTAAAGTTACTGTTAAATATGATAATTTAGTTTAAAATTTCTAGTGTACTGAATTTGGCAACACTTTTATCACTTGTGAAAATCACAAGTCACTAATGCATATTATTTACTTAGAATTTCTTGGTACAAGTCATTGCCAAATTAATGAGTCAGAATAAAATAAAACTTACTAAGAAATGCCGTGTGTGTTACAAGAATCAAATTAAAAGCGAGACTACTTGGCGGTGTAAACAATTAAGAATTCCTTTGCACTTTGTTTTGAAAAGTACCATTAGCATGAACACTATTATCTGTATACCTTATTAATGTTTTGCTTTGATATTTTCTTAATTTTACTGCTTTTGATATTATTTAACATTATGTAAAAAGTGGATTTTAATTAAGAATATGTAAAAATTGTAAAATGAAACAAGTTTTTTAAATAAAAATTAAATGGTTATTTCATGCACAGTTTTTCATTATTAAATCATACCGGAAGGGGTTAAGGATAATAAAAAAAATTTAAATGCATTTCACTAGAAATTTCGTTTCATACAACTTAATCGTCTGTTAATCTGACTCTTAATACTCCGCGTGCTGGTAACGTATTTTTACGTTTTTTGCAGTCTGCACTGGAACGCGGGTCACGTAAAAATACGTATTTAGTAGATTTGTGGTGGATACCTGACAACCACCACAAATCTACTAAATACGTATAATTATATGTATGTGTGATATTATATGCGTGGTGTTTGCATTGCTATGCAGCGCTTTACATTTTTTGCTTCCACAAGTTATGATTGTCGAGTGACTCGGTCTTTTGTTGCGTTATTTCGTCTTCAATCGAATTCCTAGCTCCAGAACGTACAAGTCGTGTTTTGTCAATTGGAAGATTGGTTTCTTATTGTTGAATACGAAATTGATAAAATGAGCCGTCGTGACAAAGATAGTGATGAAGAAATAGGCGCTGACACATTATCGGACTTTAATTTTAAAAATCGTGGATTTTTGTGATTTTGTAAAAATATTGGGGTTTTTTTGTTAAATAATCCTACAATATGTATTGAAGTGTAAAACATAAAATTTTCGTTCATAAAAGAAAAGTAGTTTTCGATTTACTGCAATTTTCTGAATAACCAAACTTTCGTGCGATTCACAAAAAACACCTACTGCAAGCGTAAGTTGGCGGTGAAGTATACTCGCACTCCAAGTGTTAAGAAAACTTAAACAATTTGGGTTCAACGTGCAACGAATAAGATATGGAGGATTTTAGGGGAAGAGAAAGCTTTACCCAGTTTTCCGAAAGACTGCAGTGGCCTTTTTGATGGAGCTTACTGGACATGGTTGCATACAAGACACCTCTAGAGAGTTGGGGATTTTTGGTTTTGATTTGAGCGCTACGATCTACTTTTTGCAACACGAGGGCTAATGAGACCGGGACTTACTGCTTAAAGCCGATTCCGAACGGATACGAACATCCATGCCACTTAGGAAATCGAACCCACGAACTCCGGTTCAGAAGGCCAGCACCCTTACCAATCGGCCATCACAGAGTTGGGGTGGTAGATTCACTGAAATGTGCTTTAAAGGACTCTAGTGGTCGAATGATTTTTGAACATGTAATAATTTTGATGTACTCTATCAGTATTGTTAAAAACTATTGGAGAGCCCTTGAACTAATGGCTTAGACGATAATGTTTGGTATTTGTAAAATAAATAAGTAATGTGTACATACATATGTATGTTCATTGATACAAACACAAATACATTCTATATTATTCACACATATACACAAATATACTTCCATACGTATGAAATGTACAGGGTATTTTAAAATTGACCGGTATATTTGAAAAATCCGCAAAAACTAAACCTACAGTGATAGGAATGCACAGTTTATTGCAATATGTTTGGGACAATATTAAATTTTAGGCAGACAAACTTTCAAAATTAGTTACAGTGTTCCACAACAGATGATGCTTCAGTCTGGAAAAATCTAAACTACTATATTTTCCAGATATTCACCATGCGCAGGAATAATATGGTGTATTCTCAGAACGAAATTATCAGAAACCCGTGTAAACGTCTCTGGCGGGATGGCTTCACATGCAGAACAGATGTACTGTTCCAGTTATTTAATTGTTTCTGGATAGTGGCGGTACACCTGGTCTTTTAAGAAAAAATACAGAATAATATATAGTTTAGATTTTTCCAAACTGCAACTCCATCTGTTGTGGGATATTGTAACTAATTTTGAAAGTTTGTCTGCCTGATAATTTACTATTGTCCCAATCGTACTACAATAAAATGTGTATTTCTATCACTGTCCGTTTAGTTTTTATTGATTTTTCAAATATGCTGGTCATTTTTGAAACATCCTATTGAACTAATTTATAGAATGATATGTAGCTTTTAAAATTTTAACGAATAAATAAAACAGATAATGATGAATTAATTCAACGCATGACAAAGCGTAAGTATTTGATATTTTATAGAATACAATTTTTAAAATGTGTGTTGTGTATCCTATAAAACTTTTAACGCCATGATGGGTTATCTTTGACTAGTGACATTGTATATGTGAAGAGGGGAAAAACTGCGCACATAAAATAATAATCATATTTTAAAATCCACATAAGTTGTGGCGAAAATATTAAGCACACAGATATATTATTTTGTTTTTTAATATTGTAAAATAGCTCAGCAAAAAAAGTGTAAATAATGACAAATCAATAACTACGATAAAGAAAATGTAAAATTACTCCAGAAGAAATTCCATTATCTTTCTTAGAGAACACCAGAAGAGGAAAAAAAAGAACACATCCCCTCTAGAGGGTTTTATTTTTTGATGAAAAAATTAAAAGAGCACAATAAAACTAGGCACCTGCAAGAAATGGGAGTTATGTTGGAGGCGTGGTTATCTAATGCGGAAATTAAGCGGAAGGGAAGTTTGGAAAGTATTTAAGTTGAAGAACCAGATATTTATTCAGTCATTTGGACGATTTAAAAGAAGAAAAAGCCAAAATTTCTTCCATATTTTTATATTTAGTTATAACTGATTAGTAGAGGATTATATATATACATATACACACATATATATATATCTAATATATATATATATATATATATATATATATATATATATATATATATATATATATATATATATATATATATATATATATATATATATATATATATATATATACAGTGAGAGAAAAATAGATATAGATATAGATATAGATAAACAAATACATAGATATATATACATATACATACATATGTATGAATGTATGTATGTACGTATGTGTATGTATATATATACACATATATAAATATACATGTACATATACATACATATACATACATACATATACATACATGCATATACATATATATACATATATATACATACATATACATACATATACATGCATATACATACATATACATACCTATATATATATATATATATATATATATATATATATATAAATATATATTATATTTATATATATATATATATTCATAAATATGCAGATATACATACATATATATTCATACATACATATAAATACATACATACATATACATACATATATATTCATACATACATATAAATACATACATACATATACATACATACATACATACATATACATACATACATACATACATACACACACACATATATATATATATATATGCTATATATATATATATAGAGAGAGAGAGATAGATATATATATACTGCAGCGTCATCTATTGTGGTACATTGTAACTAATTTTGAAAAATTGTTTGCCTGAAAATTTACTATTTCCCAATCATATTGCAATAAACTGTGTATTTCCATCACTTCCCGCTTAGTTTTTTTTTTTATTTTTCAAATATACCGGTCATGTTTCAAACACCCTGTATATATATATATATATATATATTTATATATATTTATAAAGATTAATGGTTCCAATTTCTGTTGCAAATAATAATTTTTATAGTCACAAAAGTAAACAAATTTTGCATTTGCTCCTTTAACATATGTTTTAATATTTTCTCTCTCGAGTAAAACAATGTGTTTTGTTTTCACTGAATATTTATCCCGTACCATTATATGAGAATAATTAGATATCATTATAATTTTTTGATATTTTTTCTAATGTCCCCAATTTTTAGTTTTAAAAACTAATTTATTATAAAAGCAAAATTTATTTAGATTTAATTACAGTTAAATATTTACACGTTTATATGATTTTTAGACGATAGTGACAGATTTAAAATTATTAAATAATAATCATCATTTATATATAAATTCAATTTTATAAAATTGTTAGTCGTAAACTGCTTAATATTTTACCTAATTTTATAAAATTGTCAGTCTTTCTAACTTAATGGAAATAATTAATTTATAGTCATACAATTTGTTGAATTTTACATAATCATTTTCCTCGTACACCACTTAATATTTTACTTTCTTATAAAATTGTT
>CM063509.1:29397136-29414636 GCA_032207245.1 Pardosa pseudoannulata
ATTACTTAAAAAATTAAAATTTATTTTTAAAATTTTGGTTTTATATGCTTAGTTTAAAAATTTTTCAGAAATAATTAGTTGGTGTGGTACAGTACAATATGGGTTAATCGACACGACAAACTGAGTAGTGGTCAGCAAGCATGAAGGTATTTAGTAAAAATCCTTAATACCTGGGTCAATATTTCAGTCAAAATATGTGGGAGAATCTCTAAGAAAATCTACCTCCTATACCGTGCATTCCCTTTTTTGTTTTGGATTTTCCTCAATTGGGCACTAGGACCATATAGAATTTATAACAGTTCACTTTTCCTATGATCTAAGTCCTTTATCACGGTTAAACAACGCTGACTAATCTGAATAGTGTGCTTCGATACTATTCTACTTTGCCCTGAATTGTATTGGGTTGTCAGCTGCTTCACCTTGTGAGACAGTCGGCCTCTTTATTTGATAGCGTGCGGACGTCCAACACCATGTCGTCTACTGCTGGTTTCACCGTCATTCATCCACTTTACATAAGTACTAGCAACTGTAGATCGCGAACAACCAAGACTCGTGCAGTTTCGGAAATATTTGTTCCAATTCGACATTACAATCTTATATCAAAATCCCTTAGTATCGCGCTTTTCCCTTCACACACAGAAGTAAGTGAAAGAATGATTTTCAGACTCTCCAGCAGCAATTAAATACCACTTAGACCTATTGTTTCCAAGTCATCCAGGCGAGTTCTAATATATATATCATAATATATATATATATATTATTATATTATATATATATATTTATATGTGTGTATATATAATATAATATATATATATATAATATCATATCAATATATATAAATTATATATATATGTGTATATATATATATACCAATATAATATTTAATTTATATATATATATATATATATATATATATATTATATATATATATATATATTTTATATATACTATATATATATATATATATATATATATATAAATATAATATTTTATATTAATTTAGTCGAGTAAATATATTGTGTATATATATATATATGTGTTAGTATATATTATATATATAATAATTTATATGTATATATATATATTTATATATAATATATATATATATATATATATATTTATTTTTATATATTATATATGTATATATATATATTATATATATATATATTATATATATTATATATATATATATATATATATATTTATGTTATATATATATATATATATATTTAATATATATATATTATATATATATATATAATTATATAAATATATATATATATATATATATATATATAATATATATATATATATATATATATATATATATATATATATTATATATATATATATAATCTATATATATATATATATATATATATATATATATATATATATATATATATTATATATATTTATATATATATATATATATATATATTATATATATATATATATATATATATATATATATATATATATATATATCTATATATATATGTGTATATATATATATATTATATATATATATATATATATTTATATATATATATATATATATATATATATATATATGTATATATATATATGTAATATATATATTATATGTGTATATATATATATATGTGTATATATCATATGTGTATATATATATATATATATTATATATAGTATATATTATATATATGTGTGTATATATATGTATATATGTGTATATATATATGTATATACATATGTATTATATAAATATATATATGTATACATATATATATATATATATATAGTATATATATATATTCTATATATATATATATATATATATATATATATATATATCTATATATATTATATATATATATATTATATATATTAATATTAAAATATGTATATAAGGGATTTTAATATTACATATATATAATTATTTATGGTGTTATGTCATTTTGAAACTAAAAATAATTATCAATGAATTAAAATATTTCTCAAAAACACAGTTTTCATCACATCACATACATCCTATTTTAAATAAATATGAATGTCCAGTCATAGTATTATTTCATAGACTAAACACTAGAATTGAAAATAATCTAAAAAAATATCGAATCTATGTAATTTAAGCTTCAGCGATAAAAGCAAGCACTAAATTGATAGAATAAAGTTTTAAAGCTCCCCTTTATATTGTCCATTTATTGTTCAAAGAATACTTCATTACTGGAGGCTTTACAAATTTTCTGATAATTTTCTTTAGAATGTAGATTTGAAAAGAAACTGGATACAAATTTCTAATACAGCGAGAATATTAATCCATTAATAACAACAGCCGAATTGTTTGCAAATGCTGCCAAATCCTGGTCTGAAATTATGTGAGTGAATGAAAATGTATAAAATTGCTGAACAATGGAGGATAAATGTATTGAAGAATATAAGATACAAGTTCTGAAAGGAAGGTGATTAGATGAATTTTATAGTTCAATAACTTATTATACATTAAGCTTGTTACAGGTAAAATCCAGAGTTATTTTCAGAATTATACTATTCTAATTTTAAATCCTTTTTCACATTCACGATTAGCATCCTTGTTAGGAGACTTATAAGACAGTTAAAAAATATTGTATCAAAACTTTTGTTTCTCTTTTAGTCTTCTAGGAATTGTTTCTCTTTAAGTGAAGAAATGACAAGGATTTTTTCTCTCTTAGTAATAGTATATCTGAGACATTTTTTGTTAGTTAACTTATTACATATATTGTATTTCTTTTAGTGAAGATATTTTAGGTACTGTTTTTCCTTTAGTGAAGGTATTCCAGATATTATTTCTCTTTTATTGAAGAAAACCCAGGTATTGATTGTCTTTTAGTAATAGTATTACAGAGATTGTTTTTTTTATTAGAGAATGTATTCCAGATATTGTTTCTCTTTCAGGCGGGGTATTACTGTAATTGTTTCTCTTTTAGTGTGGGAATACAACAGATTGCTTTTCTTTTTATCTGTGTATTCTAGATAAATATCTCTTTTAGTAATTGTATTCCAGGGATTGTCTCTCCTTTAGTGAAGGTATTCCAGTTATTATTTCTCTTTTAGTAAGGATATTCCAGGGATTGTTTCCTTTTTAGTTCGGGTATTCCAGAGACTGTTTCTCTTTTAGGGAAGGAAATCCAGAGATGGTTTCTCTTTTAGGGAAGGAAATCCAGAGATGGTTTCTCTTTTAGTAATAGTATTCCAAAGAGTGTTTTTTATAGTGAAGATATTGGATATTGTTTCTCTTTCAGGTCGTTGTATTCCCTATATTTTTCTTTTTTAGGGAAGGTATTCCAGGGATTGTATATCTTTTCGTGGGGAATACTACAGATTGATTATCTTTTAATCGGGGTATTCCAGATAAATTTCTCTTTTAGTATGGGTATTTCAAGGATTGTTTTTCTTTTAGTGAGAGTATTCAAGAGATTGTTTCTCTTTTAGTGGGAGTATTCCAGACTTTGTTTCTCTTCTAGTGATACCATTCCAGCGATTGTTTCTCTTTTAGTAAGGATATTCTAGTGATTGTTTCTCTTTTAGTGGTGAATACAACAGATTGATTCTCTTTTAATCGAGATATTCCAGATGAGTTTCTCTTTTAGTATGAGTGTTGTAGGGATTGTTTCCCTTTTAGAGAGGGTATTCAATTGATTGTTTCTCTTTTAGTCAGGGTATTCCAGAGATCTATTTCTTTTGGGGAGGGTATTCCTTCTTTTAGTAGAAGTATTCGAAGTAATCCTTCTCTCTTAGAAAGATATTCCAGAGATTTTTTTCCCTTTTGGTCAGGGTTTTTCATTGATTGTTTACTTTTAGTGGGGGTATTCCAAAAAATGTTTTTCTTTTATTGAGGACATTTCAAAGATTAGTCTCTTCATATGAATTTTAAGTCTAAATAACACAGATCAGTGCGTTGCTTAAAAATGATTTAAAATTCCAATTTTTCAATGGAGAAAAAGGATTTTAAAGGTTCATTTTTTTTGGAAGAGTGCATTTTTTTATATGTAACAATTATCAATCGCTTTTTTTACTGCCTGCTGAATACTCGTGCATTATTGTTCATTTTATAACAGCACTAATACCAAATACATTAGATAAAAAATTACAACTTATTTTACAAAATATTGGTTTGTTTTAAATGTTTTTGTTCATTGGAATGTTATTAAATTATTAAAATCCATCTTTTGTTGTTATTAAATTTTACATAATGTTAATGGGTAAACAAATTCATAGTAAATAACCTTAATGTTTGTTTATTTTATACTGTAATTTTGCATTATAATGTAATAAAGAGTAAAATTTAAAAATGCAATAAATTTATTCAAGAAGCTGGCATTAGTAATGCTTTCCAGACGGTGCAATTCTCAGAACTAATTTAGAACAAAATTAATACAGAATTGATGAACTAAATCTACTACAAAATATGATATTGTGTAAATAGCTATTTCTTGTTTACTCTTCCAATTGAGTATGAAGCTTGATAGTAGAATAAATGTTTTAATTTATTATTACTATATCATGGAGTTTACATTATAATAAACCATAAAATTTAACAATACTACAAATGTATTCAAAAAGTGTGCATATGTAGTTTATTGTATATAAATAAAGTACAATTAACAAACGCTAACAACTTAACAAACATTTAATAAACATTGATTTATTAAAAACAATGTAGAATGAAATAACTAAATACACTCTGCTGTAAAAACGTGTCACCATTTTTTAAACACTCAATGTGATTTATTTTACTTTTGTGAACTGAGTAGGAATTCTGTAATGTTAGTACATATTAACCCTTTGAGAGTTTCATTTTTTTTTCCAGAATTCAGTCAAAAAAATGTCATATTTTTTTATTGCATTTTTTATTTTCATTTTACATTTTTAAATAAAGATATGACATTAAAATTAACATTTCTAATATTTTTAAGCATGTATTACAACCTTGTTTCTTTCTATGAAAGCATCATAGAACTGAATTTATCTTTAGTCTCATCGATATCCAAGTTAATTTTTGGAATTCCAGTGCAAGCAAATCTAGGAGGTGGATCCCTAGGATTATCACAATTAAATTAAAAAATTGGTATGCTTGACTGATTCCATCTGTACTACTATCCAGGTCATCTAATAAACTTCCGCTACTATCATTTACAGATAATTCAGATTCTGATTCCGAGTCACAGTTCGAATCACAAGAAATTAGCTTCATACGCTCTGAATTATCCATTATTTAAAAGTAAGAATATATTATTCAACTCTTAAATCAATAAATTTATCAGGCGTTTAATAAAATATAACCAGAAAGCTATACATTGAAATATAACAATTCGTCTTCTGATACAAAGCATGCGAAAAAACCCGCGCTTTTGAACCAATCAGAGTGGAAAATAGAATAAACTGCAAACTACCATTTACTGGACATCTATTCGAATAATTTGTTATTAAAATTGAAACGAAACAGTGCAAGCGAAATAGAAATCTGATTGCCCGTAAACCGTACTGACAAATCAGTAAAGGCACGAAAGCTGTGCCCGTACGGCGTACGGGCAAAACAGGGAAGGGGTTAAATTTAGCTGTCTGTCGATGAACCTAATAACTTGAATAGACAAAAGAGTACACACACAAAAATATAATATTAATTTATAACGTAATTATTTTTAAAATTTCTTATTGGTTTATAAATTATGCTATAATGTGAGATACTTCTAAAATTTTGGTTTACATAATAAATAAATTAGAAAAATTGGATACAAAGTTTTAGTTTCTAATGTATGTATTTCAATATTTCTAATGTTGGTGAGTGAATTTTGTCCTTTGTTTGCATTATTTATAATTTTTGTGTGTAGTTTAAAATATATTTAAGGGGTCATAAAATAGTTAATTCGATAAAAAATATTGATTTTTCTGAAAAAATATATGTGAAAAAGGAATTCGGTTCTGAACATTTAAAAATAATATTTGCAAAAAATTTCCAATGGTGAGATGAGACGAACCTGTTAGCTGTATACTGTAAACAAATTTAAACTTGATTTTTCTCAAATTGTGTTTTTTACGCGATACGGGCAAATCAGTAAAGGCCCGAAAGCTGTGCCCGTAAGGCGTACGAGCAAAACCGGGAAGAGGTTAAAATGAAAAGAGAGTTATAAGTAGAATATAGTAATTTTTTAAACAGTTCACTGGAGCCTTAACACTAAACGTTACACAAAACATTTTTCATAGATATACAGAGAAAACTAAATTTGTATCGACATTTCTAACATTAAACTCCCTCTGGAGGTCTAAAAGCAGAGGGTTGATTTATTTTATTCAGACAAAAATCAGCTGGAAACGAAAATAAATGTGACCCGTTGATTCTTCGAATGGTGGAACCGAGGCATACATCACCCACGGCTCTATGATCTATTATAGATTTCTAAACTCTCCGATGAGCGATGAGCGACAAAAACACTTCGTAGATGTTCGGGAAAGGCTATTTTTCAAGCTGTACACCATTTTTTAGGGCTTCACGGAACGTGAAATAGGCTTCTAAAATTAAACAAATAGAAAAGATTTTGAACTCGCGTAGGCGATCTTCCAAAAATATTATTCGACTTAATGGAATGTTACCTAAATATTTGTTTTGACTAGTCTGAAAGCTTGTAGAAAACAGTAAAAAATTTGGCGCGATAGCAAAAAAGTAATGGATAAAATAATAAATTAAAACTGAATTAAAATGGGATTTTTTCATGCAGTTGCCTGTTTTTCTTTCCACAATGTAATCGTTTGAAATAATCTATACTTAGTACGTCATTAACTAACAGTGCATTAAAGGATTTTTAAAAATCAATTTTTATTTTATTTGCTTAGTATTCATGTGCTCAAGAAATCAGAATTTGGGAATAGATATCTTTAATGACTAAGTTATATCTTCCGATTACATATTGATATACAATAAAAAGCCAAAACATTATGACCCCCTGTCAATAATGAGTTCACCACGACGCGCTAGACAGCTTCAACCCGCCTTGGCATGGATGCCACAAGTCTTTGGTAGATGGCCGGAGATAGATTGTATCAGATATTTAAGCAACGTTTACGAAAATCCGATATATTGCGAATGGGGGGAATTTGAACTCTGATCTACCGTCCCATGACATCCCAAATGCGTTCTATCTGAGATCCGGTGAGTTAGGCGGACAGGACATTAACTTTAATTCAGCATCATGTTCTTGGAACCACTCCAACACAATTTTAGACTTCTGACACTGGGCGTTGTTCTGTTGGAACATTCCATTACCAGAGGGAAAAACAGAGGCCATGTAAATTTGCAACTGATCCGGAATGATGTTCAGACAACCTGTAGCATTCATGGTCTGCTCCACCACAACCACGGGTCCTAGAGAAGACCAAGAGAACGTCCCCCAAAGCATAATACCGCCACCCCCAGCCTATGTATGACCTACTGTACATCGAGGGTCAACTGTTCGCATGGAAGACGGCATATCCTGACATGGCCATCGGCGTAATGAATGACAAACCGCGATTCATCTGACCAGGGAACTCTCTCCCTCTGATCCATGGACCAGTCGCGATGTTACCGCTCTCAGCTTAGGCGCAGTTGGCGATGACGCTTGGTCAGCAAAGGCACACGAGTGGGACGTTTGCTGCGTAGCTCCATATCCAACAGTGTCCGCTGAACAGTGTGCTCCTACTATTCTACTTGACCCTGCAATGTTTTGGGTTGTCTGCTAAACCACTGTTTGACTCCGGATTTGCTTCACCATGCGAAACAGTCTCCGATGACCTTTTTCTTTGATAGCGTGTGGACGTCCAACACCATGTCGTCTACTGCTGGTTTCACCATCATTCATCCACTTTGCATAAGTACTAACAACTGTTGATCGCGAACAACCCACGAGTTGTGCAGTTTTGGAAATACTTGTTCCAAGCCTTCGAGCCATTACAACCTGCCATCTATCAAAATCGCTTAGATCCGCAGCCTCTCCCATCACACAAAGAAGTAAGTGAAAGAATGATCCTTCAGACTCTCCAGCAGCAGTTAAGTACCACTTTCACCTGATCACGTGCCTTCCACGTCATCCAGGCGTGTTCATTGCAAAATGTAGGTACGCTCATAACGTTTTGGCTCTTGAGTATATATTATAAATATCAGTTATCATAGACTGCACGGAAAAGAATAAATATGAAGTTGAAGCAACTTTTAACACTACAGGAAGTCATGTTAGTGATCACCTATCGTTTTAAATATCATAAGATGTCATTTGTAAAAAAGATAAGCAGTGAAAACAGAATTATTTGGCATTACATATAAAATAACTTCAGTATAGTCTTGTAATAGATAAAGTAATTTTTCTTCCTTTCTGTCTATGTGCCTGATGAAAAAGTAAATTCATATGCGCTGTTTCAAATACCATAAAGTGTCGATCCAAATAAAAAATTTATAAATTATATAAACTACTTGAACATTTTGTAGACTGTTTAAAAGGTTGACCTCTTCCAACTGTCATACGGATGACCGAATAGTTAGGATACTCGCCTTCGGTACCAGAGTTTGTGGGTTCGATTTCCACTGTATCATGGATTTACTTAGCTTTTCGGAGTCGCCTTTAAGTTGTAGGTCTGTCTCACTAACCCTCGTGTTGCAGAAAGGTAGATCGTATTGCTCCAAACCTACTGTCATACAAAAACCATAAAAATTCTACAAGCTATTTTTACCGGTACCTAATGAAGTTGACGAGACGTTGGTAATTATAGGATTAATTGTAGAATTCTTATTTGTAGAAGGACTATCGCTTAGAGCTCAGATTTTATGGTGTAGGTATACATAATTAGTAGCGTCACGTGTTCTAATAAAAACATTTTAAAAGCTGATTAAATTTAAAGCTACACATTACCTTAAAAAACTTTTAAAAGGAAGATTATTTACTTATTTTTCACTTTAACTTATTTTTTTATATTATCTTAAATACGTATGATTTTCATTACATTTTCTCTATTTTAGCTCAATTAGATTTGATGATTTTGATTTTTATAATAATAAAATAATAACTTTTTATAAAACAAAAAAGAGAATTCGTTTGAATTTCTTTAAAAATATTTTCTGACACACTGTTCGCAGCCGTAAAATTTTGAATCACAACTGAACTTCCATTTAAGTACTTTGTTTAGTGCACTTTTCCTCCTATCTCATTTTAGATGTCATCTCATGACTTTCAATTTATTTTAATATAGAAATCTTTATTATGGTTTAAATTTAAAAACAATGTATATTGTATCCCTGATATATTTTTAGATCCAAGAAATGTTTTTTGCAGTGCATTATTTTTACATATATCTAAATATTTACTCAAAGTACACCAATAAAAATTCAGATAGTGTTTTTTCTTCAATTTTTATTTAAAAGTGTTTAGAATTTGAACTGAATTTCCATTTTATTTTATGTAAATAAAATATACATTGTATAATAGGTTTTTAAGTTTTTCAGTAATAGAGTATCTCAACGAGGAACACTAAATTTCAACATTGCGTACTGTATTCAGTGCTGTATTTCATCTGCATACTGTATTTTGTAAATACGACCACAAAATTGTATTGGTTGTAATATAGGTTAAATGATATTTATTGTTTACCTTATGTTTAGTACGGATAAACTTCTCTTTATATTTGTTAACAATAGTTAAATTCGATTCAGAATATGTTAATAACCGTTAGAATAGAATCTGAAGTAGCTCCCACTTAGAGAACCAACAGAAGATAATATGGTTTATGGTTATTTACCCTTGTATATCCCCAACGTAAATCCAAAAAATGAAGCTGCATCACACAAAAATAACACATTGGAATTTCAACAAAGAATTAATTTCGGTGGAATAATATAGTTTGAATAGAGGTTAAGTGAGATTTATTGTCCACATTAAGATTAGTACAGATAAACTAGTCTTCATATTTGTTAAGAATAGTTAAAATCAACTCAGAATGTGTTCGAAATCGTTAAAACAGAATTCGAATTAGCTCACAATTAAACGGATGTGAAAAGGATTTATGGTTACTTACCCCTGGACACCTCCAAGGTAAATCCATAAAATGAAGCTCCATCACACAAAAATGAAACTTTGGGAATTTAACAAAGAATTAATTTTGGGGAGATAGTTTGAATAGAGGTTAAAAGAGATTCATTCCTTACCTTATGTTTAGTACGGATAAACACCTCTTTATATTTGTTAAGAATAGGTAAATCAACTTAGAATATGTTAAGAATCGTTAGAATAGAATTCAAATTAGCTCCTAATTAAACAGAAGTGTAAAAGGTTTATGGTTACTCTTCTTGGATATCCCCAACTTAAATCCAAAAAATGAAGCTGCATCACACAAAAATAACACATTAGAAATTCAACAAAGAATTAACTTTGATGACATAGCATAATTTGAATAGAGGTTAAATGAGATTTATTGTCCATCTTATGATTAGTACGGATAAACTGCTCTTCATATTTATTAAGAATAGGTAAAATCGACTTAGAATATGCTCAAAACCGTTAGAATAGAATCCGAATTAGCTCCCCCTTAAACAGAAGTGAAAATAGTTTATGGTTTATTTACCCTTGGCTCACCCAACATAAATCCAAAAACCTTAAACTGCATCACACAAAATTAACACATTGGGAAGTTCAACAAAGATTTAACTTTAATGACATAACATAATTTGAATAGAGGTTAAATGAGATTTATTGTTTGCCTTATGTTTAGTACGGATAAACTTCTCTTTATATTTGTTAAGAATAGTTAAAATCAACTCAGAATATGTTGAGAATCGTCAGAATAGAATCCGAATTAGATCACACTAAAACAAAAGTGAAAAGGGTTTATTGTTATTTACCCTTTGCTCTTCCCAACATAAATCCAAAAAATGAAGCTGAATCACACAAAAATAACACATTGGAATTTCAACAAAGAATTAACTTTGATGAGATAACATAATTTGAATAGAGGTTAAATGAGATTTATTGTCAGCTTTATAAGTAGTACGGAAAAACACATTTTCATATTTGTTAAGAATAGTTAAAATCAACTCAGAATATGTTGAGAATCGTTAGAATAGAATTCTAATTAGCTCACACTTAAACAGGTGTGAAAAGGATTTATGGTTTCTTACCCTGGGATACCTCAAGATAAATCCAAGAAACGGGGCTACATTGCATAAAAATAACACATTTAGAAGTTCAACAAAGAATTACCTTTAATGACATAACATAATTTGAATAGAGGTGAAATAAGATTTATTGTTTGCCTTATGTTTAGTACGGATAAATTTATCTTTATATTTGTTAAGAATAGTTAAAATCGACTTAGAATATGTTCAGAATAGTTAAAATACAATCTGAATTAGCTCTCATCTAAACAGAAGAGAAAATGGTTTACAGTTATTTACTATTGGATATCCTCAGCGTAAATCCAAAAAATGAAGCTGCATCACACAAAAATAACACATTAGAAATTCAACAAAGAATTAACTTTGATGACATAGCATAATTTGAATAGAGGTTAAATGAGATTTATTGTCCATCTTATGATTAGTACTGATAAACTCATCTTCATATTTGTTAAGAATAGTTAAAATTGACTTAGAATATTTTCAGATCCGTTAGAATAAAATTAGTTAGAATAGCTCCCACTTTAACAGAAGTGAAAAGGGTTCATGGTTCTTTCCCTTGCATATCCCCAACATAAATCCAAAAAATAAGCGGTATCACACAAAAGTAACACATTGGAAATTCAGCAAATAATTAATTTTGATGAGGTAACATAATTTGAATACATGTTAAATGAGATTTATTGTCCACCCTATGTTTAATACGGACACTACACACTAAAATGAACAGAATAGAAATGGTAAGAGTAAGCAAAACAAAAGTTGAATTGTGTATTGTTCTAGAAAACACAAGTTGAGTTTTCAAGTCTTTCTTTTATTGCTTTTTCATTGTTAGTCAAGGAATGTGTATATGTCTATTTGTAAAAGAATTTTTAAAATTTATTTAATAGGTCCAGGTATACTTCCCTCCATACAATTTTAACCAGTTTATAATTTTAATAACGGCAACCATGCTTGTCATGTAAAAAGCATGTAATGTGTATAGCTAAAAAATATAAGATTTTAAGCTCCACATCCTCTGAAAACGAAAATGCTGTAGAATGTTTCTTATAGCATAGTTAGTAATTTTACATCTGATAAATCGTCAAAAGTGTAAAACTAAGTTCGACGCTCAAGTTGCATTCAAAGTAACTTCCAGCCTTTTAATTACCTATTGAAAGAAATCCTTGTCAGATTTCATTCAACACTTAAATAGAAGTCTAATTGCAGTTCTTTCACGGAATGAACGACCTTTGTGAATTTTCTTTTAAGGGAAAAATTTCTCCGACAGAAATTTTCTGTTGTGGGGGGGAACATCTGAATCCAGAACTTAATTAAAGAATAAAAGTCATTCCCTCTTTCACTATGCACAGAAAATCCCCCTTTTAGAGAGAAAAATAATGAATACTTACTCCAGAAAACCGATATAAGACGAGAAAGAGTTAAAAATCGACGAGAAAAATTGTCCATTCTTCATATTTCTAAAGTTAATTCCTCTAAAGCTTCTTATAGGAGTCAAGTAATGGAGAAAATCTTTTTATATATTGTAGCGTCACAAAATATTCAAAATGACTGATATTTTGCTAAGAATTGAATGAAAATGCGAAAGGATAAAAAAAAATACTATTTTTATTTTATAACAATGCCCCGGGAAAATGGTAGCTCTTAAACTTTTACTAAGACTTATAATACAGAAAGGAAGTACTCTTATAAAGCGGCATTTATTTTAACTTTGTTATTACTAGTACACCTTTAGGTTGGCATAAAGAATATGGAAATTTTTAATGGAAATGAATGGGTGATTTGTGCTCGTTTTATTTAATATCACATAAAAATGTATTTGGTAAGAAATGTCAAATATTCTTGTAGCAAAAAAAAAAGTGGTAATATAATATCGATGAAATGCTAAATTAGCTACTTACCGTTTTTTCTCTACCACATCGTCAGAGTTAGTACTGTTTCAAAATTATATTTATAAATATATTAGATACATTTAAATTGATAGCCTGTTATTAAAGCATAATTTAAGGATTATGTTTACTTATTTATGAACATATTTATATATAAACGAAAACTCTTCGCCTCAACAGCCCCTAGAGGGGCAGGGCCTACGGTGCCAATCTCCTTTACGTGTCCAAGGACCCTGGGGTGTGAAGCATATATTCCGGTTAGGTGGTTAGTGTTACGCGAAACCCCCAGTATTTAGTTCCCAAGCACGCTTGGCTCTCAGTTCATCTACCTAGTGAAGGAATGATAGGTTGACTCAACCTTGCCTAGCCGTTGGAATCGAACTTCGGACCATAAATATATATTTATATATATATAATATATATATATATATATATATATATATATATATATATACATATATATATATATATATAACATATATATATATACAATATTATAAAAATATATATACATATAAATATACATATATATATAAACAAATATAATATATATAAATACATATATATATATATACATATATATATATACATATATATATACATATATAAATATATAATACATATATATATACATACATAATATATACATACATATATATAAAATACATATATATACATACTATATATACATAACAAAGTATATACATAAATATGTTAAATACATATATATATATTAATACATATATATATACATATATATACATATATATACATATATATACATATATATATATATATATACATATATATATACATATAATAAATAAATATATAATATACATATAAGATTATATATATATAATATATCATATATATATACATATACATATATATATATATATATATAATATATATATAATATAATATATATATAAATATAATATAAATACATATATAGAATATATATATATACATATATATAATATATATACATATATATATATAGTAAATATATAAAAATATAAAAATATATATATATACATATATATATATATATATATATATACACATATATATGTATATATATGTATGTATATATATGTATATATATGTATATATATGTATGTATATATATGTATATATATATATTATATATATATAAATATATATATATATATACATATATATACATATATATATATATATACATATATATATTCCTTAGCCCTGGCATGCTGGGCTGCCAAGTGTCCCGCTAATCTTCTGTTCGAATTAAACACATCATTCGTCGTGGCCGAATGTAACTTTTATTTCATCCGATCAAAATAGCAGAGAATCCAGAGGCGTCTGAATCGGACGGTGTCAGAGCGCTCTTTATCTAAGAAATGCCAAACTTCTGCGAGAGACGACTAAAACACGTGTGTGGGAAAATTCTGAGGCAAGTGTTTTAATTGCTTATAGAGAATAACCTTTGATTAGATCCATCTGCTAACGTGTGGCGTTTCAGAAGAACATTATTACTGATCGGTACAAATTTTCCTGGGAGAGTTATTGCATCCTCATTATAAAATGCCAGCAATATCATTTTCTGATTTGGGAATCATAGAAAGAATTTCAGGGTTCGGCTGAATTAATGAAAACATCCTCGTTCAAATTGGATGGCTGGGAAATATGGTTAATATAGAATGAAGAAATTAAGATCTAGAATAATGAATGGGGAAAAGGGATAATTTTGGATAGACTTTAAGGCTTACATATTGATATTATTACATATATATACATTGCATATATATACATAACATAAAAGACAGAAGGTTTTCAATTATAGAACATGGTAGCATACATACATTTCTTTTTAAATTTTAAGTATTACTGTAAAGACTATAATTTTAAAATTGAATTTTAGCCTGTTAAAGTGCTCATGATAATTGCTTCCTATTAAATTATTTTTTAATGTGTTATAATTATAAAGAAAATAAAATATTTTTAATTTTAAAGCATTAATATTTTTGCTTTAAAACTCTTCTTTAGCTATATCTAATCGTTTTACACAATATTGCATGAATTTTCCGATAAAATATTTCCTTCAAAAAATATTTTTCTCTCTCTCTCTCTCCCTCTCTCTATCTCTCCATCTCTCTCTCTCTCCCTCTATCTCTCCCTCTCTCGCTCTCTCTCTCTGTCTTTCTCTCTCTCTCTCTGTGTGTGGGGAGGATAATTATGATAATTAATAAGGTTAATTACAAAACATTATACAGTAATAAACATTAATCAACATTGCTCTCTGAGAGAGGCAAAGAGTCTTGTGTTAGTAGCGGAGGAGAGGCTCTCACTTGACTCGTAGACGTTTTAGGCTCACTCGGCGACACTTCTGCTGGAGGCACTGAATGTACAGATGGGGGCTTCACCCTGGAGAGAAACATGAGGATGGGTAGTTGTTGTCTTTGTTTTTCCCTTTCCTTCAAAATTCCCATATACAAGGACATAACCCCGTCAACGCGATTGCTGAACTCGACAGCTCGAACCATATTGTCGTCAATGTCTTGTCAACCTCATGCACAAGACTGGAAAGATGCAACAAAATGAGATGCTGGGTGAAATTGCGATGATCCACTCGTACTCTCATTGGTCGATGTTGCACCGATTCTAATCATGGGCCTTTGTGACAGCCCTTGCTATGTACTCTGAGTCAACTCATCTCATTGGTTGACATGCAGGGATCCTTGTCTCTCGCCCATCAGCATGAAACAACTCAACTCTTCCGCAATGTGGTTGACAACATTGTTGTACTTTTTCATTTTTATTTTTTGAATAATGTTTTGGAAAAACCTGCGAAGCACTAAAGCATCAAAATATGAAGCGCGAAGTGCCGAGGGAACACTTTTACTGCAGTCTTTCTCGGAAAAGTGGAAACAGCTCTCTTATCCCCCAACATGCTCTCTCTCTTATACGTCGCCCGTTGAACTTTATATTCTTTAAGAGTTTTTTTCACAATCTGGCTGTTCATCCCTCTATTTCCATGAGCAAATTAAATGTAGCAAAATTTGCTTATATCGCGATATTCGAGGAAATTACTTTTTTCCTTTTTTTAGCAGCGCATCCCAATTTTTCACACTTTAAATAGTGAAATATATTATATACAGTATTAGACGTTTAATTATGTAATATATAGAATTATATGAGTAGAATTATAGTTATATTAGATAATATAATAATATTATATAATTATAATAATATATTTATATAATTAATTATATATTTATATTATGTATTTATTGCATAGCATAATTATAATATACAATTATATATTATAATTACAGTATGTAATAATTAGAAATTAGCTGTAATTCAACTGAAATTTATTTTTAAAAAAATATTTCTTCTGATAACATCTGATATTGGTTTTCCGATAAAAATCTTTTAAAAAATCTTTTCTAGAAAAAAAAAGTCTTTATTCTAATTCTTCAATATATAGAGATTTTAAATGTACAAAAAAAATGCCCAATTTTATAATCGATTTCGGTTTACAAATTGAGCAGTCAGATTATTAATTCTTTGACACTTTCATTTTTTTCCAGAATTCGGTCAAAAAATGTCATACTTTTTTATTGCATTTTTTTGTTCATTTTATATTTGTAAGTAAAGATATGTCATTTTTACATTTTTAAGTAAAGAAATTAACATTTCTAATATTTTTAAGCATTTATTACAACTTTTTTTCTTTCTAATTAAGCATCATAGAACTGAAGTTTACCTTTAGTCTCATCGATATCCAAGTTAATTTTTGGAATTCCGGTGAAAGCAAATCTAGGAGGTGGATCCGAAGGATTATCACAATTAATTTAAAAAAATTTTCTTGCTTGACTGAGTCCATCTGTACTACTATCAGAGTCACTGGTATTCAGGTCATCTAGTAAACTTCCGCTACAATCATTTACAGATAATTCAGTTTCTAATTCCGAGTCACAGTTCGAATCACAAGAAATTATCTCCATACGCTCTGAATGATCCATTATTTAAAAGTAAAAATATATTATTCAACTCTTACATCAATAAATTTATCATGCGGTTAGTGAAATATAACCAGAAAGCTATACACTGAAAGATAACAATTCGCCTTCTGATACAAAATATGCGAAAAACCCGCTCGTTTTAACCAATCAGAGTATAAAATACAATAAGCTGCAAACTATCACATTCTGGAAATCTATACGAATAATTTGTTACTAAAATTGGAAAAAATACGTCCGAAACAGTGCAAGCGAAATATAGATCAGATTGCCCGTACGACGTACGGGCAAATCAGTAAAAGCAAAAAACCTGTGCCCGTACGGCGTACGAGCAAAACAGAGAAGGGGTTAAGAGTCAGATTAACAAACAATTTAGTTGTATGAAATGAGAGATTTATACAGTATATATATTTTACAAATCAAAATTCTTAGCTTCGAAATAACTC
>CM063509.1:29427136-29469636 GCA_032207245.1 Pardosa pseudoannulata
ATATATATATATATATATATATATATAAATATATATAATATATATATATATTGATTCACATAACGATTTTAAATATTTAGTGAAATCATACATAAACTAAATACAGTATATATCTAGAATTTGTTTTAAATCTTATAAAATGTTCGAACAATTTCATCAATAAATTATTATATAAACTTTTGAAATACAAAGAGTAATTTAGCTAGAAATAATTGGAATATCCTTTTTGAAAGCAATCCAAAACTTCCACTTTAAAGAATTAAAATTATCGTTATACATTCTGTGGTTGAGGAAATTCTACAAATATATTATTCATGCTTTGGTACACTATGGTGCTCAAAGTTAGCTTCAAGCGAAATTCAGATATCATAAAATAAATTCAGAATATATTTCTGATTTTATAATAAGAATTCAGAATATAAACATGTATTCTAAATTCATAGTACAATTCAGTAAATTGAGTTTAATTAAACATATTAAAATCAGTCAAGAACATTCCTGGCTTATCTTTCAAGTCTGGAATACATTTTATAAGGATAGTCGCTATCAAATAACGATAATTTTTCAAAATTAAAAAGGAGAGAGGATAATCTATTATTCACAATGTCCTTAGGGAATGAAATTATCAAAGAACCGAAACAAATACTTTAAAACATTCTAAGAAAATGTCACTCAGGGAAAATAATAACGATATCGAATTTAGGGAACGTCTTAACTTAATAAAAAGTCTATAGATTATTTTTTAAATCTCCAGGGACATATTAACTTTGAAGAAAACAATCTTGCGTAAAATATTATACTTTTTTGTCCTTAATATCGATTTATATTTAAAACACCCCCTGATTTTCTCGACGTGTGGCATTACGGAGTTAATCGATTAATATCTCTTCTGGAAGCAATTTTGTATAAAATTTAATCCTTTAACAGCGGTATTGGTTTATTTTTCAATAGCTATCAGGAAATTCAAGAAGTATATATTTTATGTTGTTGACAATAATGTAGTAGATGTCTATACTTTTAAAAGGCTTTATCCTCTTGAGAATCATGTTACAGGCAGTTTATATATATTGATTCACGATATGATTTTAAATACTTAATGAAATCATACATAAACTAAATACAGTATATATGTAGAATTTGTTTTAAATCTTATAAAATGTTCGAACAATTTCATCAATAAATTATTACATAAACTTTTGAAATACAAAGAGTAATTTAGCTAGAAATAATTTTAATATCATTTTTGAAAACAATCCAAAACTTTCATTTTAAAGAATTAAAATTATCGTTTTACATTCTGTGGTTGAGGAAATTCTACAAATATATTATTCATGATTTGGTAGACTATAGTGTTCAAAGTTAGCCTCAAAAGAAATTCAGATATCATAAAGTAAATTCGGAATGTATTTCTGATTTTATAATATGAATTCAGAAAAAAATATATATTCTAAAGTCATAGAATACCTCAGTAAATAGAGTATAATTAAACATATTAAAATCGATCAAGAACATTACTGGCTTATCTTTCAAGTCTGGAATACATTTTATAAGGATAGTCGCTATCAAATAACGATAATTTTTCAAAATTAAAAAGGAGAGAGGATAATCTATTATTCACAATGTCCTTAGGGAATGAAATTATCAAAGAACCGAAACAAATACTTTAAAACATTCTAAGAAAATGTCACTCAGGGAAAATAATAACGATATCGAATTTAGTAAACGTCTTAACTTAATAAAAAGTCTATAGATTTTTTTAAATCTCCAGGGACATATTAACTTTGAAGAAAACAGTCTTGCGTAAAATATTATACTTTTTTGTCCTTAATATCGATTTATATTTAAAACACCCCCTGATTTTCTCGACGTGTGGCATTACGGAGTTAATCGATTAATATCTCTTCTGGAAGCAATTTTGTATAAAATTTAATCCTTTAACAGCGGTATCGGTTTATTTTTCAATAGCTATCAGGAAATTCAAGAAATATAAATTTTAAGTTGTTGAAAATAATGGAGTAGATGGCTAAACTTTTAAAAGGCTTTACCCTCTTGAGAATCATGGTACAGGCAGAAGAATATATATAAGGATCCAAGATATGATTTTAAATATTTAATGAAATCATACATAAGCTAATTACAGTATATATGTAGAATTTGTTTTAAATCTTATAAAATGTTCGAACAATTTCATCAATAAATTATTACATAAACTTTTGAAATACAAAGAGTAATTTAGCTAGAAATAATTTTAATATCCTTTTTGAAAACAATCCAAAACTTTCACGTTAAAGAATAAAATTATCGTTATACATTCTGCGGTTGAGGAAATTCTACAAATATATTATTCATGATTTGGTAGACTATAGTGTTCAAAGTTAGCCTCAAAAGAAATTCAGATATCATAAAGTAAATTCGGAATGTATTTCTGATTTTAGAATAGAAATTCAGAAAATAAACTTGTATTCCAAAATCATAGAATACCTCAGTAAATAGAGTTTATTGAAACATATTAAAATCGATCAAGAATATTACTGGCTTATCTTTCAAGTCTGGAATACATTTTATAAGGACAGTCGCTATCAAATTACGATAAATTTTCAAAATTAAAAAGGAGAGAGGATTATCTATTATTCACAATGTCTCTAGGGAGTGAAATTATCAAAGAACCGAAACAAATACTTTAAAACATTCTAAGAAAATGTCAATCGGGGAAAATAATAAAGATATCGAATTTAGTAAACGTCTTAACTTAATAAAAAGTCTATAGATTTTTTTAAATCTCCAGGGACATATTAACTTTGAAGAAAACAGTCTTGCGTAAAATATTATACTTTTTTGTCCTTAATATCGATTTATATTTAAAACACCCCATGATTTTCTTGACGTGTGGCATTACGGAGTTAATCGATTAATATCTCCTCTGGAAGCAATTTTGTATAAAATTTAATCCTTTATCAGCGGTATCGGTTTATTTTTTAATAGCTATCAGAAAGTTTAAGAAATATATATTTTATATTGTTGACAATAATATAAGAGATGTCTACACTTTTTAAAAGGCTTTACCATCTTGAGAATCATGGTAAAGGCAGAAGAATTTATATAATATATATATATATATATATATATATATATATATATATATATATATTATATATATATATATATATATTTACGATATCATTTTAAATATTTAATGAAATCATACATAAATTAATATAGTATTATATCTAGAATTTGTTTTAAATCTTATAAAATCTTGGATCAATTTTCATTAATAAATTATTGCATAGAATTTTGAATTACAAAGAGTAATTTAGCTAGAAATAATTGGAATATCCTTTTTGAAAACAATCCAAAACTTTCACGTTAAAGAATAAAATTATCGTTATACATTCTGCGGTTGAGGAAATTCTACGAATATATTATTCATGCTTTGGTACACTATAGAGCTCAAAGGTATCCTCAAGGGAGATTCAAATATAATAAAATAAATTCAGAACTTATTTCTGATTTTATAATATGAATTCAGAAAAAAATATATATTCTAAAGTCATAGAATACCTCAGTAAATAGAGTATAATTAAACATATTAAAATCGATCAAGAACATTACTGGCTTATCTTTCAAGTCTGGAATACATTTTATAAGGATAGTCGCTATCAAATAACGATAATTTTTCAAAATTAAAAAGGAGAGAGGATAATCTATTATTCACAATGTCCTTAGGGAATGAAATTATCAAAGAACCGAAACAAATACTTTAAAACATTCTAAGAAAATGTCACTCAGGGAAAATAATAACGATATCGAATTTAGGGAACGTCTTAACTTAATAAAAAGTCTATAGATTATTTTTTAAATCTCCAGGGACATATTAACTTTGAAGAAAACAATCTTGCGTAAAATATTATACTTTTTTGTCCTTAATATCGATTTATATTTAAAACACCCCATGATTTTCTTGACGTGTGGCATTACGGAGTTAATCGATTAATATCTCTTCTGGAAGAAATTTTGTATAATATTTAATCCTTTAACAGCGGTATCGGTTTATTTTTCAATAGCTAACAGGAAATTCAAGAAGTATAAATTTTAAGCTGTTGAAAATAATAGAGTAGATGTCTACACTTTTAAAAGACTTTACCACCTTAAGAATCATGGTACAGGCAAAAGAATATATATATTGTTTCACGATATGATTTTAAATATTTAATGAAATCACACATAAACTAAATACAGTATATATTTAGAATTCGTTTTAAATTTTATAAAATCTTGGAACAATTTCATCAATAAATTATTACATAAACTTTTGAAATACAAAGAGTAATTTAGCTAGAAATAATTTTAATACCCTTTTTGAAAACAATCCAAAACTTTCATTATAAAGAATTAAAATTATCGTTTTACATTCTGTGATTGAAGAAATTCTACAAATATATTATTCATGTTTTGGTACATTATGGTGCTCAAAGTTAGCCTCAAGAAAAATTCAGATATCCTAAATTAAATGCAAAATATATTTCTGATTTTATAATAAGAATTCACAAATAATATGTATTCTAAATTCATAGAACAGCTCAGTAAATAGTGTTTAATTAAACATAATAAAATCGATCAAGAACATTACTGGCTTATCTTTCAAGTTCGGAATACCTTTTATAATTTTATATGGATAATCGCTATCAAATAACGATAATTTTTCAAAATTAAAAAGGAGAGAGGATAATCTATTATTCACAATGTCCCTAGGGAGTGAAATTATCAAAGAAACGAAACAAATACTTTAAAACATTCTAAGAAAATGTCACTCAGAGAAAATAATAAGGATATCGAATTTAACGAACGTCTTAACTTAATAAAAAGTCTATAGATTTTTTTTAAATCTGCAGGGACATATTAACTTTGAAGAAAACAGTCTTGCGTAAAATATTATACTTTTTTGTCCTTAATATCGATTTATATTTAAAACACCCCCTGATTTTCTCGACGTGTGGCATTACGGAGTTAATCGATTAATATCTCTTCTGGAAGAAATTTTGTATAATATTTAATCCTTTAACAGCGGTATCGGTTTATTCTTCAAAAGATATCAGGAAATTCAAGAAGTATAAATTTTAAGCTGTTGAAAATAATAGAGTAGATGTCTAAACTTTTAAACAGCCTTACCCTCTGGAGAATCATGGTACAGGCAGAAGAGTATATATATTGATTCACGATATGATTTTAAATATTTAATGAAGTTATGCATAAACTAAATACATTATACAGGGTGTTTCATATTACATGGGACAAAAAGAATATCGTAGTGTGACTGCTATAATAGATTTATTTAGCCGAAACAAATTTATTCTGGAACTACAATTATACAAGTTTTATTTGGCAACAGGGAAAAATTATCGAAGGACGAACTCGCAGCTAGAGGTGATGTTAAACAAAATGTCGTCCATTCAGGAGAAAGCGTACTGCGTTTTCGAATATGTTAAAATGCTGTGCAAACTGTTGTGCAAAGGCATTTTTGCAGGAAATTTCGTAAAGAACCCCCGCATCGGCATGACATAAGCAGGTGGGTGAAGCAGTTCCAGAATACCGGCTGCATTTTCAAAAATTCCATCACAGGGGATATGCGATCACGAGTGTGTCAAGATCTTAATTAACGTGTAGACATTTTTTTTTGTCACCGGAGGGGCAGAAACTTGAATAAATGTACTGTAGAAACTTGAATAAATGTAGTTTTGAGGTAAATTTGAATTTTCTAAATATATTAATAACAACGTTCACAATCATTTTTTCGTTTTGTCCCATTCAATAGGAAACACCCTGTATATCTAGAATTTATTTTAAATCTTATAAAATCTTGGATTAATTTCTTTAATAAATTATTATATAAAATTTTGAAATGCAAAAAGTAATTTTTTTGGTAAGTGCCAGTTTATAATTAAAAATTACATACGCGTGAATTTATTTTATAGATTTTATATTCCCATGAGAACATCTAATTTGGTGTATGTTTTACCAGATTTTCATCCAATATGAAATCATTTGTCGTAGTGTAGAACAGCGTTTGTATTTAGTTCTCATAGAATTTAGATGCCTGGCCGTGTATTTGGGTAAATATTTGGTTTTGGATAAAATCCACTCAACATTTGTGCCACCGTGAGACAAAGTTAAGATAATTTAATTGATGTTTCACAATTTGAAACGTGGAGAAATTCATTTAATAGAGATATAATCAATATACTTCTGTTCTGCCGAACGCTTTCCTCGTATTTTTGCTTCTATAGCAGATGGTATAAAACGCTTACTTCACTCCTTATTACTCTGCCGATCAACTTTATCTCCTTGCCTGGGATGTCCAAACTCAGTTCGGGCCATTTTGGAATGTTCACTTGAGTTCAGGCAAGAGAAATATGGTATTTCAATTCTGGGGAGACCAAAATCTATTCTTCTTAAGCATAATTTGCCATTTTCCCGATAGATTGAGAAATTTTTCCGCTCGGCAGTTTCGCGCCATTGGTCTCTATTTCTCGGATACCGTAAAGGATTTGTGAAATTCAAAGGAATCTGAGGAACACAGAATTCATGAAAATTGATATAGATAATAATATTGTTAGATAAGTTTATTATATATATCCAGAAAATTATGTTATTTATTTTAAAAAATTATTGTAGCCCATTAAAATTTCCCATTTATGTGAAAATCCCCTAGATAATAATAGCCTAAGTTATCTCTCCGTCTCTCTTCGAATTTATGAAGCGGTTGGACTTGGAATGGATAGAGGCATACATATTGGATTATTCATGAGTTAGGGTTAACAAAATTCAAAGCAAGACTTTAAAAAGCTCAAAATCCACTCCATCCCCTCTACTCGCGTGTTTGTGCCGTTATTTCAGGCCCTATTTTTCCCGGTTAAGAGCAGACGATTAAATTTATCAATTTATCACATAATAAATAGGTAAAAATAACCATTTTTTTCTAGAATTATGACGTCATTCCTTTAACCATCTCATTTAATCATTTCTTATATAAATTCATTTAAATACCGTCCGAATTATTTTCATACGTTTTATGAATGAACTTAAATATTACGTAACTACTTTTCTTTTATATTTGTATTGAATAATAGATTAGGTACATACGTGATAATTTGAAATTTAATCATCGATTATTTTTTGTTCCAATGAGAAGTTTATTATCGGTATTAACAACAAATTCTTTTCATAAAAGTCTAGGAGTCTATTTCACTGACTAATAAATATCTAGCGTTTAAGTTTTATATCTTTAAAAATTTAATTAAAAGTTTGTTCATTTGTGTGTTTCTTTTTTATACATAACCACACGGTTTACAATCGATTCATATATATCGTGAAATATTCACTATATTAATATTAAAACCTGTGTTGTCCATTCTTTCAAGTAAATAAAGTTGGCAACTAACATACGGTCAGTAAAGATAAACAAATTATTGAGTTTGTACCAGGTAATTCTCAGCCAAAAAACAAACCATTTTTTAACTGCCACAATTTTCAATTCTAGAAAAATTAAAAATTTTACTGATGCCATCATATGACGGGCTATTTGCTAGTTTTAGATATTGCTAACAATAGCTTGTAAAATATTTTGCTGAATTTTATTTTTATGAATGAATGTAGACCAATCTTATAATCAATTACAAAATCTCCAAATAGTTTCTATCTGTAACAAAGAGTTACAGTTGAACCAACCTAGAGGTGAAAGCGGAGTGACCCTCCTTCGACCCTATTGGTCAAGAGGGGTTGCTAACCGCGGAGTAGCCCACTTCGGCCCAGCAACGCTCCCCAACGAACTTTTTTTTAGATGATCTGCAGACCCCTTCGGAGAGAGAGCTCAGAGGAAGGAGCTTGGAGCTTGGGATCTTCAGAAAGAGTTTCGAGCACCATTTTTTCCTAAGACGCCATTTTGATAGATCTTCAACCTAGTGTGGTTCCTTTGGAATCATAGCCAAAATACCATGTTACATATCATATACCAGTCACATCTTTATTAATATTATAATAAACAAATTCAGCAGAAAGAGTTAGTTTACTTCAAATACCACTAGACTCACGGCCGGCCTTGACGCTATGTCGGCCTCTTCTTTATACTATCATTTATATACTTTTATTTAAATTGACACTTTAGGATTTTCGAAACAGCGCTCATAAATTTACTCCTTCGGTAGGTACATAGTGTTAAAACATGACAAGTTTCTATATTTATTATAAATCTCCACTTTAGAGAAGTTATTATACAAATAATCCCACATAAAACTTTTTTCACGAAGTTTTTCTTTTTCCTAAATGGAGTTTTATAATACTTAAAACGTCATGTGTTTTAATATTCAAAATTGTTTAAATTTCTCCTTTATTTAATTTTGTGTAGTATATATTAACTTAGATCTAAGGTGTGCACGATACGTAATCAGCAGAAATATCTGAGATATATAAAGGGGTAATTTAAAAAAGCCAAAGAGTTTGTTAGAAATCATTAAAGAATAACAACAATTTACAAATGGTTAATAAAGAATACACAAACGAATGATAGATTAAAGGTAATTAAATATAATAATAGCCAACATATGGATAAGTTTTATTTATTAGTGTAACCATCGATTTTTTATCATTACAACCCCCACCCCACCCTCTTCGCACAAATGAAGATTAATTTTAAACGCTGCAGTTAAAGTACAACTCGAGTCACTTAAGAAAACTATGATTTATATTCAATCTTTGATTAGCTGGAAATAATTTTAAAAAAAATCATCCATATTAAGTGATTTACTCTGCACACGGTGAATCAGTATTGTTCAATCCATACATCGATACCTGTTCATTGTTCTTTCATTGTTGGCTTTTGCTTCTGAACTATTTTAATAATTTTTTATCACAAGATATGCCTCAGAATTTGCGGAGATTTACATTATAAAAGGAGGTTGAAGTTTCGGTTCTGGAATGTTAAACAGATGCATATTTACGGCAATTCTCTAGCTCGGCGAAATAATATTTCTGCTTTTGCGCCAAACGCTGGTAAATCACATGACTTAAAATTAGCTACGGAAATTTTTTATATTAAAAAAAAGAAAACGTGTGAAGTGTTTTTTTTAACTGTAAAATGAAAATACTTCCCTTTTCTCCCAGGGTGATATTTGCATCGATATAAGAAACCACAAAAACATATTCCATGGATTCAGACGAAGCAGAAAAGCTTTATTATGGCATTATGCAAAAATAGCGTACAGTGCTTGCAGGATTTTTATTTTGCCTCGAGATTTGAAATTCAATTAAATACCCTTTCAGTCTAAAGTTACAGATCTTTCGCATATATTTATATACATCCTTTCGTTTTATAAGAATCCTTCGGGTATTCTTATGCAAATAGAAGATTTTATTCCAGTAAAATTCAACATGGATTAATTTTTTATTCATGTGTTACTATTGAGATATAGAATAATTCACTTTAAAAATATTTTTAAGGAAATATTTTTTTTGAAATTTTGACTCTTTAGTTTTTGAAATAAGGTTGTAGTTTAACAGTTTATAAAACGATATTTCTTCATAAATATTTACCTTTATTACATTCGAATGAATTAAAAAAATTATACTTAATTTTTCATTTATCATTTGTGGGTTGAATCTGCTTTGTTTTAACCCTCCGAGTGGAACACATATAGAAAATATTTCTCCAAAATAAGCTAATATCAGTGGCCAAAGGGTTCTATGATGTTTACCTTAACCTTTTGTCGACTAGAATGGAATATGGAAAACCCAACCCCGTTATTGCCAATTTAATTCCGGTTATATATTGATATATAAATAGATATTATAGATTGTTAATTTTAAATACACATAAAGCTCGTCAAGTCTCGAATATTATCCCATAAGAAATTATGGATTCTAAAGGTACAAATAAAAATATTCTTTGAGAGACTTATTTATATTTTTTTACGAAAGTCACCTAAGATATTTAATGGGTGCAATTAGAGATACATCTGTTACCGCAAACGAAATACTTCGAATGAGAGATTTACAAAGCCATGAAAAGCTATCAGCGTCTTTGTGTCTTAAGGGGTAGGGTTGCATCTCTCAAAAAATGTCAGTGAAAGAGGGGTGCAATTCCTAAACAATAGACCAGACCCTCGTACCTCAAAACTCCATGGGGGAAAGCACTGGCAAAAATGTACATTACATCCATTTTCGGAGCGTTTTTGGAGATAGAAAAATTGTACGTTTTGAAGTTATCATTGGTTTGGCCGAATTGTACGTGTGAACCACTTAGAGAGTTAACCCTTTATAGAGTCAATTTCTTCTAGTATTAATATATTGATTTTTTTTAAGGTTTTGTTTTGGAAAAGAAAATTTATTTAAATTATTACGTTAATTTTAACTTCTATGTTAAAGGTGAGTATTTTTAGTAACCGTCCACTAAGATGCTATTACAAGATAGGGTAATTTTTACTTACTATTTTTTATGCGTACTACATATAATATTTATAAAACATGGTTTGCAAATACTGTAAACTAAATATTAATTTGTATCTAAGAAATGAAAATTAGTCCAATGACCAAAGTTTTGAGTGCAGTAAAACTGCAGCTATGTGCAATAATTTTATGATGTAGTTTTTATCCAAAACCGACTTTAATTGCTAAAACCGTGTTATAAATTCAAGACGTATTTCAATTCTCTTTTTTTTCTTTTTTTAACCCTTTAATGGACAGTGGTTTCGTAGCAAAACCACCTATTAAACATTTTTTTAAAACTTTACTTTTTCGATTACTTTACTATATCTTTTTATAATTATTTACAGCTCCAGTCTCATACATCTGTGATATGTGGAAGCCAATAATGCAGAATCAAGAGCTTTTGCAATTAAAAAAAACTTTTTGGAGACATGGATGAGTTTTCGATTATATATATGTATGTATGTATGTATGTATGTATGTATGTATGTATGTATGTATGTATGTATGTATGTATGTATGTATGTATGTGTGTATGTATGTATGTGTGTATGTGTGTGTGTGTGTGTGCGCGTGCATGCGTGCGTGCGTGCGTGCACGCACGCACGCACGCACGTATGTATGTATGCATACATACATACGTGCGTGCATGTATATATATATATATATATATATATATATATATATATATATGTATGTATCTATGTATATATGTATGTATGTATGTATATATATATGTATGTATGTATGTATATATATGTATGTAGGTATATATATGTATGTATGTATATGTATGTATGTATGTATATATATGTATGTATGTATTTATATGTATGTATGTATGTATATGTATGTATGTACGTATATGTATATGTATATATATATGTATGTATGTATATATATATATATGTATGTATATGTATGTATGTATATATATGTATGTATATATATGTATGTATATATATGTATGCATATATATGTATGTATATTTGTATATATGTATATGTGTATATATGTATGTATTGTATATATGTATGTATATATATATATATATATATATATATATATATATATATATATATATATATATATATATATATATATATATATATATATATATATATATATACACACATAGTATACATTTTATACATATTATATTTTTGATATTTTAAATATATAACTGATGATAGTTCTACGTTTAACTTATTTATTTTTCTATCGAAATATATCTATTTGAAAAATATCTATTTACTTGAAAAGTCAGATTCAATTTATCTTACTTATGATCTCAAATAAAATTATCTGTACAAACAACACTTTTTAGTTGTTAAGCTATTTATTTATTATACCAGTTTAAGAATTATCATTTATTGTTCTTCCAGTATAGTTAAACTTTTAAAAAGGCATAATGTTCAGGCTGTACAAGGGTAGGGGTCAGTCAGTTAAACCACTTCTCAAACCCTAATTTGGTATCCTCTAAGGCAAACAATTCTAAGGAATGTAAAAAAAAATCATATATTTTACATATACAAGGCTTATAGATAACATTTATAAAAATATTACGTTAAATTATCATGAATTTATTTTTTTGACCTTTAAAGGGTTAAAAAAAGAATGGGTGACCTATTATTCGACGGAAAATTGACTTACCGTAGACATATAACACTTTATTGCACGATATATTTTTTTCTTTTAAAGCTATGATTTTTTCCAGACATATTTGGGACCAGAGAATGCTTTAAGAAATTTTTTCCATTTAATTCCATTTAAATTATTGTACTACTTTTAACCCCTATCCTGTGGAATATAATTGATAAACACGTGCTAAGTATTGAAGTTTTTTTCTATCTAATTTTATCTGTTATTATGATCGAAACGTTAGAAATAGATTATTTATAAACATTTAAACGAAATAAATACTATTTTCAGTAGTAGCCTATAGCCCATCATATGACGAGATTAGTAAAATTTTATATTTTCTAGAATTCTAAATTAATCTATGATGCAGGTAAAAATTTGTTTTTATGGGGTTGAGGGCTGAGAATTATCTGGTACACGCTCAATAATTTGTTTATCTTCATACTCTTACGGACAGATAGGCTATTATTATATAATGAATGAGACGCTGTGTATTAAACTAAACTCATAAAGAGCCGGTCTCACCAATGTCCTTTAACGGTTAAACGGGATTAACCCATGGCAACAACCAATGGTGGGACGCAATTCTCCGGTTAATCAGAGTTTAATCGCGGTTAGCCGCTAAGCAACGTTGGCGAGACTGGTCCTAAGCAATCTAGTGACTCCGCTCATCTACTTAATCTAACAGAGTCACAGTTAAATCAACTTAATCGCAGTTCATTTATTCAACTATTATTCCAACACGAATCTGCACTCATTCCGGGTACTACCATCTCATTCAAACAGCAAATGGCTGCGGATGGAGACGCAGAGTTCGAGTAATGTGGTTCGGAAAGCAGGAGTTATTTAGGCTTTTAATAAATTTTGTTATGTGTAGTTAACCTTCTCTTTATATTTGGAAAGTTAGGATCAGGTAGAGGCAACCTTCTAACAGTGATCTTCATTCAACTATGGTGATAATTTTGCAGCGTTAAGGATCATACAAGTAAATATATCTACTTCTAATTAACGTTACATAAAAGTGAAGTAGACGCATCAAGCTGCTCAAGTAGTTCTTTTTCCTACCAGTAAATAATTAATCTGATTTTGCTTAACTTTATTATACTGTTAATTAAGTAATTTTTAACTAATATGTTACTTCGAAAGTAATATTCACGTTAGACCTTTTTAACTGCATTTAGATTACTATATTCTATTGCTGTTTGTAATTTATATTTCATTATAAAGTAATTCACGTCGCCTGTCATAATTAAGTAAATAATCTATTACTCTACTGCAAACGCATTATACGGCTCAAGTAGTTCTTTTCCCTGCCAGTAAATAATTAATCTGATTTTGCTTAGCTTTATTATATTGCTAATTATTAAGTAATTTCTAACTAATATGTTACTTCGAAAGTAATATTCATACATGACTTTTTTAACTGCATTTAGATTACTATACTTCTATTGCTCGTTGTAATTTATATTCCATTATAGAGTAATTCACGTCGCCTGTCATAATTAAGTAAATAATCTATTACTCTACTGCAAACGCATCATGCGGCTCAAGTAGTTCTTAGCACTGCCAGTAAATAATTAATCTGATTTTGGTTAACTTTATTATATTGCTTATTATTAAGTAATTTCTAACTAATATGTTACTTCGGAAGAAATATTCATACTTGACTTTTTTAACTGCATTTAGATTACTACACTTCTATTGCTCGTTGTAATTTATATTCCATTATAGAGTAATTCATGTCGCCTGTCATAATTAAGCAAATAATCTATTACTCTACTGCAAACGCATCATGCGGCTCAAGTAGTTCTTTTAACTGCCAGTAAATAATCAGATTTTGCTTAACTTTATTATATTGCTAATTATTAAGTAATTTCTAATTAATGTTACTTCAAAAGTAATATTCATACTTGACCTTTTTAACTGCGTTTAGATTACTACACTTCTATTGCTGGTTGTAATTTATATTCCATTATAAAGTAATTCACTTCGCCTGTCATAATTAAGTAAATAATCTATTACTCTACGGCAAACGCTTTTCAATAAATCACTGATATCAAATCGTAAAGTCAGCAAAATTATTTTCGAATTCATTCACTCTACTGATAAGCTTTTGAGAAATACGTCAAGATAAATTTTTTGAAAGCTCTATCTGTATTTTTAACTTCCCCTTTTCATAAAGGCATTATAACAAGTTAAATATCATTTTTATTAAAATTTGGCGTCATTAATTTTGAAGATAATGGGTTCAAACGACAAAGATAAATTTATATGTATAAGGGATTTAAAAAATGTTCTCGCAGTTTAATAAAAAAAGAAGCCACAATGATTAATGCTCCCAAATGTGTTCGGAATAGCATTTTGTAATCTTTCAGGATATTTATTCAAAACTTCTTCAACCGGAAACCTAAATGTTCCCTGCACAATGTTTATTGTAGAACGGAGTTAAGAAATTGTTTATGAGTCTTACAAATATATAAATAAATTTAGGATAGTTTGTAAGTAATTGATTAAAATATTACATTAAATATATACAATGTATTTGAACGTAAAGATTGGTTATTATTTGATCAAATGTAAAAGTTTTCTTTATTTTGGATTAGATACGATTTTATTTTTAAATATATAAGAAACTGCAGCCTTCTTCTAGTATTTAAGAACATCAGACATATTCAACTTTACTTTATATGATATATAGCTGACTCCGCTTAATGTGATCGCGGTTAATTTAATCAATCGCTTAATGTTATCGAAATCACTTGGTCCCGATTTTCTCTATTCATTTGTACGTTAAAATTATAGCTTTATGGGACCGTTACATCGGTTAATGTTACTAATCACTTATTGTTATCGAAATCACTTGGTCCGATTTTCTCTCATTTGTATGTTAAAATTATCGCTTTATGGGACCGTTACATCGGTTAATGTTACCTCACTTATTGTTATCGAAATCAGTTGGTCCCTATTTTCTCAATTCATTTGTACGTTAAAATTATCGCTTTATGGGACGTTACATCGGTTAATGTTACCAATCACTTATTATTATCGAAATCACTTGGTCCCGATTTTCTCTATTCATTTGTACGTTAAAATTATAGCTTTATGGGACCGTTACATCGGTTAATGTTATCAATTTTCGAACCTCGTTTTACTTGTTTGTTTGGTTTGGAATGCTATGGTCTACTTAATGCAACACGAGGGCTAATAAGACTGGGACCTACAGCTTAAAGCCGATTCCAAACGGCTATGAACATCCATGCCACTGTGGGATTCGAACCCATGATCTCCGGTACGGAAGGCCAGCACCCTAACCATCGGCCATCGTTCGGAAACCTCGTTTTTAGTGGCAAAGGAATATTCACAATGTAGTCATTAACCCATTTTTTTTCTTTCCCTTCGCTGTTATTTGAATTTCCGAGAATTCTCCTCTTCAACCTAAGGAAATGGGGAATGAACAAAGGAGTGGGATATTACACGTTCCTGAAATTTTTTAGTAATACGCACACTCTGCTGGTGGTCAATGGTTGTCAGGTAATTAGAGGGCAACACATTATTATCGGAACTGAGAAGGAGCGTATTCATATTTTATGACTTGCTAGCTTACATGAAGCTTGTCAATATGAAAGCCAAAAATCGAAATGATTTAACATTAAAAGAAAGATCAAAACTTTAAATCATTATGACAGGTTGATGGAACAACTGAGTCAGATGGAGAATATCTTGATATTAAGTCTCCTCCTAAAAGTGCTGAAATGAGAAATGCATTGAAAGTGTTGAAACATGGAGTACCGCTCCAATGAATTTATAAAACATTACGATTACGAACAATTTATCAATGAGCTTCTTAGAAAAAACTGTAAACAGTCAATAATTGATCAATTATTTTTATTATGTATACAGTTAGGTTTGAAAGGGTAAGATACATTACATAAATATAAGGTGTGTTTTTTCACTTTAACACTTTGACTGCCATGGCTATCATATGTGATATCCAGTGATATTTCCGTTGAGACACTGGCTATTCGATATGATAGCCATGGTGTTTTAACACTTCAGGCCATGGCTATCAATGATGTTATCAGTTACATGAAAATCGTATTGGAGTTTGATTGTTGGGCTCCCTACGATGTGTTAGGTATACGTGGTTTGCGCAAATTGGTATATGTGACGATTTTATGAGCTAAGTTTTATGAAAAATTAAATATTTGGAACATGCAACAAAAAAGGGAATATAAATAAATAGAGAGAGTTTGTTTTAAAATATTGTTTGTTTTGAAATATAGTTTTTATATATAGTTTTATGTTGAAAAAAATACAAATTACACAAAAAAAAGTTTGGCCCCGTTGTGAACATTTGCAATTTTGGCTTGGCAGTCAAAGTGTTAATTTGAAATTTAGTACGTGTTAATTAAAGGGGTGGGTAAATTTATCTAATTTTGAATATCGTTTATTGTTATCAATCGATTATTGCTATAAAAATCTCGGTGTCCCAAACTGATCATATTAAGCTTAGTTGACTGTATTATCTATATCGTTAAAATGATAGGTATTTTTGTGTATATGTATGCTTCACATAAAAACTCCAAATATGATAGAGATACAGCTTTTACTGTATTGTTTCTAAGATATTGTTTCTGATAGAGATACAGTCTTTACTGTATTGTTAGCTTTTACTGTATTAATTCTGAGGTTAACTGTAGCTTTTCATTTTCTTCAAAATTCGATTTAAATTTTTCATAATCAATATTATTTTGATCAAGTCAGCAGCGCATTTTTATTGTGTACACTCCACAATCATTCTATCCCGAACAACGTATCGTTTTAAAACTCAGAACGTTTCTTTTAAATTAATTGGTTTCGAAAATTTATAGGGTATATGACTTTTTTGTTTTCTAAAATTTATACACTTTTAGATCCAGGGTACTAAAAATCTTATTCCGATCTAATCATAATCTTGAAGTGATATAATACAGTATAATTTAGCTAAATCGAAAATATAATTTGAAAAACTGCTTTCAAAATCACATGTATGACATTTTATATACACCAAAATTCAAGTCTTTTATAGTCAAGACTATTAATAAAGATTTTAGCTTAGAGACCATAATAAAATATATTAAAATGATGTTTATCCGTCATATTTTTATGAGTCGCTCAGATAAATTTTAAAATAAAGGTAAAGGCATTGATCACGTAATAACAAGTGTCACAGGTTCGACGTTCAAGCTGGTCAAAAATTTGCCTCATTCATCAAGGGCGGTTTACGCACGTTGAGCGCTCTTAACCCCTTCCGGTAAAATGACGAGTCTAGCTCGTCATTAGTTTTTCATTCCATACCACACAATGACGAGCTACACTCGTCATGCGATTAAAGTTACTGTTAAATATGATAATTAATTTAGTTTAAAATTTCTAGTGTACTGAATTTGGCAACACTTTTACCACTTGTGAAAATCACAAGTCACTATTGCATATTGTTTACTTGGTACAAGTCATTGCCAAATTAATGAGTCAGAATAAAAGAAAACCTAGTAAGAAATGCCATGTGTGTTACAAGAATCAAATTAAAAGTGAGACTACTTGGCGGTGTAAACAATTGAGAATTCCTTTGCACTTTGTTTTGAAAAGTACCACTAGCTTGAAGACTATTATCTGTATACCTTATTAATGTTTTGCTTTGATATTTTCTTAATTTTACTGTTTCTGATATTATTTAACACTATGTGAAAAGTGGATTTTAATTAAGAATATGTTAAGAATTGTAAAATGAAACAAGTTTTTTTAATAAAAATTAAATGGTTATTTCATGCACAGTTTTTCATTATCAAATCATACCGGAAGGGGTTAAGGAATGGCGTATCCTATTGGGTGTACGGCTTGCAAGTGCTACCCTGGGACGAGTGTACCCCGGACTGATAGGCTAATAAAAATTTAAGATTAAAAATCAATAAATAATAATGAAAAATCTTTAAAAAATATATAAAATAAAGAGTAAAAATAAAGAAGTTAATAGCAGGAAAAACGAGCCATTACAACCTGCCCTCTATTAAAATCGTTTAGATCGGCAGCCATTCCCATCACACACAAAAGTAGGTGAAAAATTTATTCTTCACACTCCATCTGCAGTTAAATACCTCTTCCACCTGATCACGTGCCTTTCACGTCATCCAGACGAGTTCATTTCAAAATGTAGGGGTAGTCATAATGTTTTGGCTTTTGAGTGTATATATATATATATATTATACTGAAATCTGAATGTAAACAATTACGATTTGAATCCCTGGTTTCTGCAAAACATAATGCAGGAAATGTAGCAAAATAATTTGCTACATTGCCTAATATTTCTTATTCTCTACATTCTCTATTTTCCTTACCATCAATATATTCATAATATTAAAATCTTTCCATATTCTCTTCTGAATCGTATAAATTAACTAACATATCCAAAGATCTGATGGCTTTTAAATGTAAAACTCATTTCAATTTCGTCCGTGAATTAGACACGACAAATAAAAGACAAATTGCAAATTCGTTTTTATTGGACTTGCTGACTCGGCAAAATATCGAGAGAGGTTTACGCTGCAACAGTTTATCGGATTTTATCTCTCCACATTCGGATCTTTATTCTCTATAGGAAATCGAGGGTTTATTAGCTTGTCAGCTAGACACTGTCTGCAAGTCTTTGTGATCCGTCATTTATATTTGTTTCAACTTGAATTTTTGCTGAAATATTTAGAGTGGGAACTTTATTAAAGGGATTCAATGCTTTTTATAAAAGACTTTGCAGGTTTTAAGAACATAAATGCACGAGTCATTCCCAAGCACACTCTATTAACCTTTAAATGTCAAGAAAATAGATTCATGGGAATTTAATGTAATTTGTTTATAAATGTGTATCTATAAGCCTTGTATATGTAAAATATATAAAAAAAATTTACATTCATTAGAAGGGTTTGCTTTAGAGGAAATTAGGGTTTGAGAAGTGGTTTCACTGACTAACCTCTACCCTCGTACAGCATCAACATTATGCCTTTTTAAAAGTTTAACTATACTGGAAGAACAATAAATTGTAATCCTTAAACTGATATAATAAATAAATAGCTTAACAACTTAAAAGTGTTGTTTGTACAGATACTTTTATTTGAGGTCATAAGTAAGATAAATTGAATCTGACTTCTCAAGTACAGAAAGTTTAAATACATATATTTCAATAGAAAAAAAAATCAATAAGTCAAACGTAGAACTATCATCTGTTATATATTTAATATATCAAGAATATAATATGTATAAAATGTATAATATGTATATGTAAAATGTATAAAATATGTAAATATATATTTATAATGTATTTTTTATATATAAAATGTATAATATGTATATACACTGGTGTACAAAAATTAAGGACGAAGTCGAAAATGCCTCATAGTAGGTATTTACAATTCTGGAACAATAATGTTGTTTGTGTGTTTGTTTTTTTATACATAAACCAGGGTTTCGAAAAATGAATTAAATTCGATATTAAATAGCATTCAGAGCATCTGAAGACTTTACAGATATATATAACAAGTTATTGTGTTGTACCAGATAATTCTCAGCTAAAAATATAACCTGCCTCATCGGGTAATTTACAATTCTTAAAAATAAATTTTAATATTCCGCATATGACGGACTATAAACTAGTATTTTAAGTGTCATTCAACTTTTAAAATGTTTTGGGAAATTGTTAATTTTAAAATAACATTCTTAAAAATATATTTTATATAGATTTTTTATTTACTTTTCTTATAAATTAAAAATATGATTTGAACACATTTTGGTGGTTTTGTTATTGGAATAAACACTCCATTCTTGTACATTTATGTCTATGTAAAAATTTCATGGAAACTTTAAACTTTCTAAATTTAATTTAAATTTTATTTACACAGTTGAAGTCTAAATTTAAAACATACACAGATTTATTGTAAAAATATTTAAAAAGCGCTTGGTGAAAATTTCGTAGGTATCATCGAAAAATAGCGTCCATTTTTAAAAAACTATTAAAACTTATATAAAATCTATTATAAAATATTTATTGGTTAAAATATTATTACTTTTTACTGTACTTTTTTTACTTACCATTGCTGGTGATCTTAGTACTGAAATGGAAGCAAGAATTGTAAAAATAGTGATTCTTTTCACGTCTTTTAGTAGAATTAACAGGTATTTCTTATAATTCATTTTCTTTAAAAAGTTTAAGGACACTCGGTCGTAAATTTGTTTTTTAATATTCCTCAAAATTGAGTGTTTGATTCCATAAGAGTATAAGGTGGTGTTTTAAGTCTTTTCATATATATGATGATTTTTATAACATCGAAAACTATTAAATGACTTCAATTGAGTAAATTCTTTTTTAAATATTTTGCCTTTATTCACCTTAAAACTGTCTTGTTACTGTGAGACTGCTAAATAAGTTAAATTGAGTAAATTTCCAGTTTTTCAAAGAGTTTTGCCTTCCTTCACCTTAAATCTGTGATTACTGTGAGACTGCTAAATGACTTAAATTGAGTAAATTTCCAGTTTTTTTTTAGAGTTTTGCCTTTATTCACCTTAAAACTGTTATTATTGTGAGAGTGCTAAATTTTTAAAATGATAAATTGTTTTTTAAAGAGTTTTGCCTTTCTTATTAAATCTATGATTACTGTGAGACTGCTAAATGATTTAAATTGAATAAATTTCCAGTTTTTAAAGAGTTATTGCCTTTCTCTATAAAACTATCTGATTATTGTGAGAGTCTAAATGACTTAATTGAAATGTCGTTTCAAGTGATTTGCCTTTTTCACCTTAAATAGATTACTGTGATTGCTAAAGATGATTTAAAATTGAATAAATTTAGTTTTTCAATGTTTTTTTCTTTTTTAAAACTGTCTGAAATTTAGAGTGCTAAATGACTTAAATTGAGAAATGTATTTTTCAAATAATTTGCCTTTCTTCACCTTAAATCATGATTACTGTGAGACTGCTAAATGATTTAAATTGAAAAAATTTCAGTTTTTCAAAGAGTTTTTCCTTTCTTTACTTAAAACTGTCTGTGATTACTGTGAGACTGCTAAATGACTTAAATTGAGTAAATTTCCAGTTTTTCAAAGAGGTTTCCTTTCTTCACCTTAAAACTATGATTACTGTGAGACTGCTAAATGATTTAAATTGATTATAAATTTCCAGTTTTTTGAAAGAGTTTTGCCCTTTTTCACCTTAAATCTGTGAATGCTGTGAGACTGCTAAATGATTAAATTGATAAATTTCAGTTTTTCAAAGAGTTTTGCCTTTCTTCCCTTAAAACTCTCTTATTACTGTGAGACTGATAAATGATTTAAATTGTATAAATTTCCAGTTTTTAAAGAGATGCCTTTCTTTCCTCTAAATCTGATTACTGTGAGGCTTTGATGATTTAAATTGAGTAAATTTCCAGTTTTTTCAAAGCGTTTTGCCTTTTTCACCTTAAATCTGTGATTACTGTGAGACTGCTAAATGACTTAAATTGAGTAAATTTCCAGTTTTTTTTCAGAGTTTTGCCTTTCTTCACCTTAAATCTATGATTACTGTGAGACTGCTAAATGACTTAAATTGAGTAAATTTCCAGTTTTTCAAAGAGTTTTGCCTTTATTCACCTTAAAACTGTCTTGTTACTGTGAGACTGCTAAATGACTTAAATTGAGTAAATTTCCAGTTTTTCAAAGAGTTTTGCCTTTCTTCACCTTAAATCTGTGATTACTGTGAGACTGCTAAATGACTTAAATTGAGTAAATTTCCAGTTTTTCAAAGAGTTTTCCTTTCTTCACCTTAAATCTGTGATTACTGTGAGACTGCTAAATGACTTAAATTGAGTAAATTTCCAGTTTTTCAAAGAGTTTTGCCTTTCTTCACCATAAATCTGTGATTACTGTGAGACTGCTAAATGACTTAAATTGAGTAAATTTCCAGTTTTTCAAAGAGTTTTCCTTTCTTCACCTTAAATCTGTGATTACTGTGAGACTGCTAAATGACTTAAATTGAGTAAATTTCCAGTTTTTTTTTAGAGTTTTGCCTTTATTCACCTTAAAACTGTCTTGTTACTGTGAGACTGCTAAATAAGTTAAATTGAGTAAATTTCCAGTTTTTCAAAGAGTTTTGCCTTTCGTCCCCTAAAACTGTCTGGTTTCTGTAAGGCTGGTAAATGATTTAAATTGTGTAAAATTACCAGTTTTTCAAAGAGTTTTGCCTTTAGACTGTCAAGACTGCTAGACTTAAGACTTAACTGATAGACTATTAGACTGAAGAGTTTACCTTAAAACTGTCTTGTTACTGTGAGACTGCTAAATAAGTTAAATTGAGTAAATTTCCAGTTTTTCAAAGAGTTTTGCCTTCCTTCACCTTAAAACTGTCTTATTATTACTGCGAGATATTTTTCCTTGTGTCACCGTAAGATGTTCTTTTACAAAATTACTATTTGATTTTTTTAAAGTATATATAATATCGAAAGAAAGCTAAATAAGTTTTTTAAACTTCAAAAATTTTTTAAAACATTCAAAATACAATAGACATTTACTTTCGATTTAGTTTCATATATTTTTGATAATTGATAAAGTATCTGATTATTTTTGCGGTACACTATTAAATAACATCCTTGAAAACGTGTTTGTAAAGTGTAATGGTTTTATATGTGTAGATATTTTATAAAAAGTTGCGTATAATTTGGCTTAATAGGAAAACCTATTGTGAGAATTCTACAAGAAATGTTTAAGGAATATTTTTTAAATAGGACAAAAGACGTTAATGGATTATTACATGAAAAATAAAAGAAATTTAAAAGGTTTTAGAAACACCTTAGCACTCCAGACACATCTTAATATATAAAAGTTTACAACATTTTCCTTTTTATTTTAGTCTTCACGATCATTTCAAGGAAATTATTTTTGTCTTTCGTTTTAATTTTTCAGAAGTTTATCTACAAACAACTTCTTTAGTTACAAAGATATTTTGTTCCTTTTAATAAGCTAGGAGAAAAACAGAAAATACATAAGATGTTTTTATTTTAAAGTTTATAGTTATAATGTGGCAAATTGGAAGATGGTCAATAAAAAAACCAGATATTTAATGTCAGGAAAGTTTAGTTCTAACTCCAAAAGAGAAATTCGAGTCATAAAAAAATTAACTATATACTACAATACACATGCTACAAAAGTTTAACACATACAGATTTTTGTATCCTAAATGTATCTATCCATTTTATAGGTAGATGGATAGATATAGATAGATATAGACACAGACAGATAAGGTATAGAGATATAGATAGAGACATAGGTAGAGACATAGAGGCATAGATAGAGGCATAGATACATAGGTAGAAATGGATAGATACATAGGTAGAAATAGATGGATAGATACATAGGTAGAGATAGATGGATAGATACATAGGTAGAGATAGATGGATAGATACATAGGTAGAGATAGATGGATAGATACATAGGTAGAGATAGATGGATAGATACATAGGTAGAGATAGATGGATAGATACATAGGTAGAGATAGATGGATAGATACATAGGTAGAGATAGATGGATAGATACATAGGTAGAGATAGATGAATAGATACATAGGTAAGATGGATAGATACATAGGTAGAGATAGATGGATAGATACATAGGTAGAGATAGATGGATAGATACATAGGTAGAGATAGATGGATAGGTACATAGGTAGAGATAGATGGATAGATACATAGGTAGAGATAGATGGATAGGTACATAGGTAGAGATGATGGATAGATACATAGAGATGATGGATAGGTACATAGGTAGAGATAGATGGATAGATACATAGACAGATGGATAGATACATAGATAGATGGATAGATACATAGGTAGAGATAGATGGATAGGTACATAGGTAGAGATGATGGATAGATACATAGACGGATAGATACATAGAGACAGATGGATAGATACATAGAGACAGATGGATAGATACATAGAGATAGATGATAGATACATAGAGATAGATGATAGATACATAGAGATAGATGGATAGATACATAGAGATAGATGATAGATACATAGAGATAGATGATAGATACATAGAGATAGATGATAGATACATAGAGATAGATGATAGATACATAGAGATAGTTACATAGATACATAGAGATAGTTACATAGATACATAGAGATAGTTACATAGATACATAGAGATAGATACATAGATACATAGAGATAGATACATAGATACATAGAGATAGATACATAGATACATAGAGATAGTTGGATAGATACATAGAGATAGTTACATAGATACATAGAGATAGATACATAGATACATAGAGATAGATACATAGATACATAGAGATAGATAGAGATAGAGAGAGCAGTATGTGTTAAATTTTGTAGCATGTGTAGGGTAGTGTTTATGTGTGTGTATGTATTATACTAAAATCTGATTAACTATATGTTTGTATGTATCTCTTCATGAACGGCTTGTTTCAGAAGGGCACCAAAAGTACAGAAAGATGTGGAACGAATAGGTTAAGTCATCTCGACCATTTGTGTTCCGATATTCTAAATAATTTGAGAGATATTAATGATAAACCTACCTAAAATGAGTTTAATTATGTTAGACGCTCAATTTCATTGTTTTAGTTGGTATGAGAACAATGACTAGACTCATAGTTGGCAAGGAATAGATGCGATATCTTCACTCTTCAGGCCGCCATGTTTTTTTCTTGGTGTTTTTGGCAAAAAAAACCCATTTTTGAAAGTTTCCAATCAAAAATGGAGGCAGAAAATGGCGTTTTCTGATATGTCACAAAAAAAAACATGAACGGCACCACATGGCTTTTAAGAAACCAATCATATTACAAAATTCTACAAAAATCGACAAATATTAAACAAAAATGACGACAGAAAATGTCGTTTTTGAAAGATCCTCAAGAAAAAAACATTGGAATGCACCAGATGCCTTTTAAGAAACACATATTAAGAGAAATACATTACAAAATTGTTACAACAAATTTAAAATTTTTGATAGGATACCCCACATATTGTTGCAACAACTTATTACAACAACTCTAATTACATACAATATACACAAATTTTAATGCAATTGCAGGGTAGTAAAAGCTAAACAATCATCGTCGGCAAAACGCTCGAAAAATCCGCCAAATTTGGCGACAAAAGATGGAGCGTAAATATCGCATCTATAGCGTTGGCAAATTTATTGCCTAATATTTGGTACTCAGGTGTAACATTTTGCCCCAACATATCGTATAACACAGAATAAAGTGTAAAAATGTATGTTTATATATCCTCACATACATTTGATTATGAATTATTCTTGACGAATTAAATAACTTAGTTATGAATTTAAGATACATTAATAAGGCGATTTCACGCAGTAGGGCAAATTCTCAAATTATGACAATTCTGGATTTAGTTTCAAACGGAAGGGCAGTTTATTGTTTGTCTATTGGCTGTTGTAAACATGAAAATGAATGGGAAGGGCATTGTAGTAGTTCGTGACGTTGCGACAAATTGCCTTATTGGAACAGATGCATTATAGACGCCGGTCCCGTCCGCCATGTTTTTTTGGCGACCAACAGAAAAACGCGTGTTTTGAAAAATCGCCAAGAAGAAAAACATGTCGGCGGTAAGCGTTTTCTGAAAAAAAAAGTGGCGGTCACATGGTATATTTGAAACACGACACATTAAGAAAACTAAACTTTAAAAGAAAAAAGAAACAGATTAACATTTTAAAGCATTATTAAAATAAAATTAGCATAATAATTATTTTTACGTTATTTAAAAAAAATAACAGTAATATTTGTGATATATATATCAACAGAATAAACACAATATATAGCATTTTAATAAGCACTAATATTATAAAGAATCTAACATGTAAGGGGGGTTCCCCCCCTTAATAAAAGAAATAAAAATAATATCCCTTGTAATAAAAGAAATGCAAAATAAATTTAATAACAGACGAAAATTGGAAAGGGTAGCGCCACAAACACTCTTCAACAATCCTACCGCCCTTAAAAAAACTTTAAAAAAAAACCTGTTTTTTCTACACACTTGGAGTTTAGAATGAAATGCAAAACCCACCTCACACCTAATAACCTGATATTTTTTAACAATTTCAAAAATAGTAAGAACCGAAATAACTACATCTGTCATAATTAAACTACTAAATCTCAGAAAATAAGAACAAATCAAAGTTCCAAACCGAAGCATCTTGTTTGATTTAGAATATCCTGATACTTTTTAACCATCTCAAAAATAGTAGGAACCGAAACAATCTTATTCCATCTCTTTGTGAAAGCCAGATAAAAATAAAGAATGTGAGTATATCTATCATTTTGTCATCGGAAACAATTAACTGTACGAAATTTCAGAACATGAACATATTAGGAAAGAAAAAAAATTCCGATTGCTAAATTTCATCATTGCATATACAGAAGATGCTATTTTAAACAAAAGAATAGTAAATACCCTCCTACACGGTGAAGGAGGAAATATCCTCCTTCCCCCGTCATAACTAAATTAACTAAATCCTAGAAAATAAGAACAAAAAAAAAAAAATACAACCTGGCCTAGGCGACGGTAAACCAAAAGAACAGCTAAGATGCAAATTTCTCGAATAGTGCCGGGTACTGACGTCAGAAATCAAGTGCACCAATGGGGTGCAAGAACACATTAGAGCTGCCATACCCCGCCAACAAAGTCCGGGCAAACACACCAACCCACTCATCGCCACATAAAATCGCCAAAAGATTGCCAAATTTGGCGACAAGAAAACGGCGTCTATAATGCACCTGTACCCTTTAATACTAGGTTGTATTATAATTTGTGGCGACATTTATCAACTATAGTTAAAATTATGAGTTATATACTGTTAATGAATTTCTTCTACATTCGAATTGGTACAATATAAAACCAACTCTATTCAAAAAACTGAAATTATTTTATTCTGTATTGATTCATATAAGTATTTATTTAATCCTATATTTCTCCCATTCTTTATTTGGTAAATATAATTTTTATATTTCATTTTGGTGATATTTTTATTTTAAATAGATTAAAAATCGCATTGTTTCAATATTTGTATGTCAGATTTGCCAATTTTTGAAACAGAAATAACTCGTTTCTATAGGTTTTGTTATTTAAAATTTTATTTTAATGTAATTATTTCATGTTTATGTACAACAAATACGGGATTTACTTAAGTACATGTCCACTAGTGATTTTTAAATTTGAAGCACTTTTTCATTTATTTCAAGAAATTATAAAATATACACTATCTAGTTATGAGTTCTGACGTCATTATGACTTGGATGTTATGTGTGAAATACCTCAACTACAGTCGAGTAGCACCCAAAATGCCTTTCAAATTAAAGTAATAAATGTGAGTCACAAGCAAACGATAGATTCCATGGAGTGGGTGAAATAATATGCTGCTCAACTGGCGGCAGTAAAATTTTTCAACTTCGTGGAATAATTTTATTTTAGTATTTATATATCTTCAGACTTGAAGGTTTAGAAAAGACCAATTAAACTTTAAAACAAGTAATTTTGAATTTACATGTCCTGAATAACATCAAAATCTAAAGAATTTGTAAGTACATACTTTTTTTGTTTATCACTAGAAGTACTTACAATTCCTCACTATTAAAAAGAATGAACATTAACTATATATGTGTATAATGTGCTTGTGTCAATATTGATTGAACAATAATATATAAAACATTAATATATATTACGTATAAGACCAAACTACTGATTTTTAAATTCGGTGCATTCTTACATTTCTAGAAATTATGAGGTGTAAATTGAACAGAGTGAAATTTTTCCTGTAATTTTATCTATAATTTCAGGATATAAAAAGTTTACGATATTTTCTTTATTGTTTCTAAAATTATAGCTTTCAAAATAAATTTATGGTTTTGATACAAAATCAACGATATAATTTTTTAGCCAGATGACAAAAATGTCGACCATACAAAGAAATGTCAATGGTGTTTATAAGCAAATATATTCAAAACTTGACTAAGAATGAAAGAAGTAGAATATGAATAATTGGGAGTTAAGTACTAATAATGTACTAATAACTGTATTCTTTTTCACGTATTTTAAATGATTTTTAGTTATAGTTTATCATATCTTCTATATAAGATTCGTTATATTCATGGAATTTCAGCTAATATCCAAAAATATTATTGGGAGTTATTTAAAAGAGAAATTCTTACCATATTTTTGCCAAATTCTTTCTTTATTAAATATTATTCCTTTTTGATAACAGTTAAGCCTGTTTTGCGTACTTTACACAAATTAAAATTTTTGTTTTAGTTCTGTTTTTGTAACTATACCAAGTCTTTGCATCTATTTTTAGCATATTCTTAGTAATATCCTTTTCAGTTTGACACAAGAATAGAGTACCTCCGCCAACGATAAAGCTCTAAGTATGGTAGGCTAACATTTCCTTCTGCATGTAATTCTGTAGACACACAATCTGTATCTATATTTTGATTTAGATTACCCGTATATTGGCATTCAATTCTGTTTGATCAACCCTTTTCTTATATATTATATAAACGAAATGCATAATCAATTTAGATATAGTGAATCATTATCAGTTCAGTTTACGGTTTATTTTAGTAAACATCACCAATAAATTTTCACATTGCCAATGGTTACCCTATTCTTGAGTGTTACCCTGACATACTACCTCTGCCTGTATTGCTGTAATTTATTCTCACATTGTTTATAGGACAGGCGTTATAACTTTAGCCGTCGTAATAGTAGAAAACGTTTTTTTCTAATATGATGTATAAGGCTCGGGTTGATCCTCGGATTCTTCTCAATATTTTTTAAAAATTTCCTTTGTAAAAACACATAGCCTAAGGCTAACATTTTTTTGATTTTTGGCTCAAATAAAAGTCATTGTCGGAACTATCATTTTCTACTCTGGCAGTGGATTACACCTCATGCCATCCTGCTCCTGTAATTTTCCATCGAAATCGTTTCGCCAACTCAAATGTGACTACAGATTTGAGTATCACGTGCTTTCTTCTCGAGACCGAATTGCATGTAAATATTCTTAGTTTTGCAATTATAATCAATATCATTCTTCCATATATATATATATATATATATATATATATATATATATATATATATATATATATATATATTGTTCTAAAATTAGCTTTGATTTTCTTAATATTTCATTCGCAGCGTTCTATCACGATTGCTAATATTGATTTAAGCTTTATGTTGGGATTATATATGGCATTCTTTTTTACGAATTACGAAAAGTGAAAAAGGGTATTTAGGCTTAATAGTTGCAGTTGAAGGCATGGAAAATAAACATCAAAATTAAACATAATCTTCTATTCTCTAAAAAATAGTCATCGGGAGGGCAAATTAGTATTCAAAAATGAAACACTCGACATCAGCAACAATCATTTTATTTTCCTTCCTTCTCTTTCCTCGTTGCCACCGGTGGAAACACAAAAACAGCCTAGCTCGCGACACATAATATGCTTTTACTGAGATACCTCGTCTGTGGTACTTCTATTGTCAAACCGTTTAACATTGGTTTTTATAGTGACGTCTAGCACTCATGAGTCTGTCAGTAAGAATGTTAAGAATAAATAGGACGGGGGAGAGTGTGATTCAAACTTAGTTACTTATAGGACTTACATTCAAATAGTGAAGCTATTCACAATTTACTTTTAGTGTATATGAACCCGTCAAAGGTTACCACAATGATTTTGCCAACTTTGTAATTTTAGGGAAAGAGTTGCCAGAAATTTGTTACGATATAATATGGATTTGGGTCAAAAATTTCATTGCACACAGACATATGCGTATGCGTGTAATGCTTACTCATCCTACACATAAAATCAAGAGCCAAAACATTATGACCACCTGTCAATAACAAGTTGGCCCACCTTTGACGAACAATACTGCTTCAACCCACCTTGGCGTGGATGCCACTAGTCCTCGGTAGATGGCTGGAGACAGATCGTACCAGATGTTTAATCAACGGTGACGCAAATACGAGATATTGCGAAAGGGTGAATTTGAACTCTGAGCTGCGGTCCCATGATATCCCAAATGTGTTCTATTGGATTGAGATCCGGGGAGTTAGGCGGCCAGACATTAACTGGAATTCAGCATCATGTTCCTGGAACCACTCCAACACAATTTTAGACTTGTGACAAGGGGTGTTGTCCTGTTGGAACATTCCATTTCCAACTGGAAAAAGAGGCCATGCACATGGTGCAACTGTTCCGTAATGATGTTCAGATTCCCTGTAGCATTCACGGTGTGCTCTACCACAACCACGGGTCCCAGAGACGCCTAGGAGAACGTTCCCCAAAGCATAATATCGCCACCATCGTGCTCATAATCTATCAGATAAAGAATCTTGAATTTGTATGTAATATAACGATATAAATAATGCAGCTCATGTTTTGCAAGTGGGAGAGTGGTACAATATAATGCATGGAAAATATGATCTTGTGATTAAGAATTCCACCTTTTTAAAGTTGAAAGTAATATTTTGCTTGACCTCACACACTTTATATAAAACAGATTCGGAGACCCTGACGAATTTATATTTCAGTATTTTATTACATATTATTACAGGTGGCTTATAAAATGGCTAAATAAAAATTCTTTTCAAATAGAAGTTATAAATATCTCGACATACGCACCTTTAAGATGTTTAGTAATTAAAAGTTTATACTATAAAATATATTAATAATATATATATAATATATATATATATATATATATAATATATATATATATATATATATATATATATATATATTTCCAAATTATTTCCAAGCTATTAAAATTGCTGAAGATATATAATGAAATTACATAAGGGGATATATATACAGAATTTGACATGTACTTGGAATTAAGTTTTTTTTTTAAATTTGAAATAAATTATCAGTTCCTGAAAAGGAAATACTTTTCAAATAGAAGAATGTGAATTTCTCCTCACCGTGCAGCCTAATGGAGTGAAACATGACGTATTAATCAATGATTGACGTATTTGTCTGGACCTTATCGAATGTGAAAGGATAAACTGGCTGTCTGCAGAGAATTAATAGTTCTTGAACTCAATTAGACTGTGACTTCAACAGATGACAGATGTATATTGAGTTTAATTCCTATTTAAAAATATTTTTATTTTTGATAGGAAACTAAGATGAATCTTTAATTTATGATTTTTTAAATTATAAAATTTAAATGCACGTACGTATAATTAGGTCTATATTCTTTACAAGTACTTTATAAGTTTGAAATCTCATTCCTAAAATAGAAATAAAACAATATTCTATGTTTGAGGAAACCCATAATCTTTAAAATTTCAAGATATAGATTCTTTAAATTTATGATAGGTAATTATTTTCTCAATTTTATTCTCCAAACTGCACAATATTCTTGAACTCAATTAGAGTGGTTCTTCAACAGATGACAGATATATATTGAGTTCAATTCCTATTTAAAGAATATTTTTATTTCTGATGGGAAACTAAAAAGAATCTAGCACGCCTTCAATTCTTTTTTTTTAAATTATAAAACTTAAATTCACGTACGCAGTTCTATCTATTTTTTACAAGTATCTTATAAATTTGAAATCTCAAATTCTTAAAATATAAAAAAAAACAATATTCTCTGTTTTAGGAAACCCATAATCATTAAACTTTCAAATTAGATTCTTTTAAATTTACTCTTTATGATAGCTAATTATGCACTCAATTTTATTCCCTAAACTGCATAATATTCTAAAAACTCATCTTAATAAATAAAAAAAATATATAATACTAGTTACAATGTTAAGAGCAGGCTAAAAATGCATATAACTGCATATAAATGCATTATCTTCATATATTTATAATGCAGATAAATATGCATACAAAAATATTATATACATCAATTTGATATTTGGTACAATTCTTTTATTCTCAAGCTCATAATAATACTGAAAAATCTTAGAAAATCTATAACATTTACATACTTTAAAATTCTGGTTTTACTAAAAATATTATGAATGTTCATCTTATTTTTCAAAGAAAATGATAAAAAAATAATGAAAATTTAAATGGTTCTTAGGTTTTCGTTATTATTCTTATGAAGCCATATTTTACTACTGAAATACCGTAGAAAAGTATTGGGTAGAATTTACTAATCTTTCGTTTCTGACATATGCCTATTAATATTATTTAAAAGTATTGTTAACCCTCTGTCTCTGAAGCCCGAACGCTTTTCGTGCAACGCAAATGCGTCCATTTCAAAATGCCCGATCTGAGTTCGGGCAAGAGAGAAAAGGTATTTCAATTCCATAAAGCCCGAAATCAGTTCGTCAAAAGCAAAATATTTAATTTGCTATTTTCCCAGTAGAGATATTCTCTCTCTCTCTCTCTGTCTGTCTGTTCTCTCTGTCTGTCTATCTGTCTGTCTTTCTTTCTCTCTGTCTGTCTCTCTGTCTGTCTGTCTCTGTGTGTGTGTTTGTGTTTTAGTTAGTTAGTTTTAAAGAGAGAGAAATGTCGTGATCCAGAGTTAAGGCGAATGGAAAAGTCTTTCTTCATAATAATATTTTTATTAACTCATAGTTCTATGTGAGAGCAACGTGAGTCATTTTCATTGTACATGGCGGAGCTAAGCATGTAATAGATGTTCACAGTTCTATGTCTACGCGCTGACTAATCTTATCTGTTTGCAAGCTCATCAAATTATTTCTAAATGCTTCGTACAGACTGGATTATCGTAAAAGCTTAAGCGAGCCTGGGTCTTTTTCATTTATTTTATTATTATAAAACTGTCAAAAATATTTTTTTAAATCGTGTTTCAACACACGTAATTTCTTACTACCTATTTTTTAGATCAGACATTATATATATATATATATATATATATATATATATATATATATATATATATATATATATATATATATATATATATATATATATATATATATATATATATATGGAGGGGAGTACATAAGTGCATATATATATATATATATATATATATATATTTGATATAAAAATTTAAATTATAAAATCAATCATGTATTTTTATATTTTTATATGTATAGATATATGTGTATGTATGCATATATTTACACACATGTATATATGCATATTTATGCACTTATTTTTATATTTGAATATCTCTATAATCCTTACTATCAACCCAAAAAAATTTCCAGATAATTCAGTTTTACTAGTATTTACTGGAAAATCATAACTGTAAAACCTAAAAAATGTTTTATAAATTTTTATTTTGAATAAAATGATTTTAAATATTAAAATATTCAGAAAATAAATAAAGGATTGCTTGATTAAAAATACCACACTTAATAAAGAATAAAAACAATTTATAAATATTGCATTTCATACTTTGTCAATTTTTTCTTAATTTTTTTGGAAAGTGTTTTTGAAGCTAAAAAATTGTATAGTGATAATTAAAATGTCTGTGTCTCCCATACTTTTATTTTTTATATAAATGTTTTATATTTAAAAAGCCACAAAAACTAATGGTTTTAATCAACAACAAACATGTTTTTCAGCTTTCTTAATAAAGAATGTTGTTTTTGTATTAGCATTTGATAAATTAAAACCAAAAATGAATTTCTCCAGTATGCAGCTGTTTTCTTTACTACCTCTCCAAAATTTGCTTTTTTAAAAAACGATAATTTTTCACGGCTGTTACAATTCTACAGAATTAATATTTCTGTTAAATTTATCTTTTCTTTACACCAGATTAGAAGTTTCTACACTTCAAAAACTTGAACAAATTTTTGGTGTTGTATTGATATATTATATACAGAAAACATCATAAATCTTTTTATTGTATACTATGTTGGCAATACAGTAATAAAATTTCTCTTACAAAGCTTTTTTTCCGCATTTCATTTTTTAACTTAAACTTTTATTATATGCACATCAATTCTAAAACGCAAATAGCTTTTAAACTGAAAGAAAATATATATTAATCTTCAGAGATTAGAGAATTGTATTTCACGTACATTTTCATGCATTAATCATAAAATCGGACTGCTTTTCGCTTTATGTTCACATACATCAATTTATCTTCAAAAAGATATTCTATATATCATTGTCACACACTTATTATTAACTAAACTAATGATTTTCGTATTCAAATAAAATAATTTTTTCTCCCATTCATCAGAATTGGGAGGGAAAAAGGTCAAATTGGATACTAAATCTGTTTTATGTTTGCACTGGAAACATTTGTTTTCGTAAGCAAATTTTATAAACATAAATGTATAATAAATAATGTTGACTGTTAAAACTGATGTGGAAGATAAAAGAAAATTTTCAATTTAATAAATTATTTACCTTAATAAATTTTTGTTCAACTCCAGGAATTTTAATGTCTTTTGTTGAATATTTAGTTTTCTGTAGATTAACATATTCAGTTAAAGTTACTTGTTTATACAAAGAATTATTTAAATAATGCTACATAGCAAATTTTTCAATTTTAATTTATCCTTCTTTTGGAATTGTTTGTTCTGTAGAAATATTATAAATGTAAATAATTTATATCATGTTAACTAAAATACTATAATAGCTGTGTAATGGAAATCTTCTATTTTTTTTAAATCTGTAAAAAATTAATCACTTCAGCTCTGTAAGTCCACCGTTTGGTTAGGAGTGTACGGTAAAGCTCTACTATTAACACATTGTATGCGGGACACGTACTAGTACGTTTTCTGACGATTGATACTTGGGCGCGGATCACGTACTAGTACGGGTTAGTGTAACGACATAGTTTGTTTGTGGGTACAAAAATAACGGTATATGCAGGACAACGAAGCCGAATATTCTTGTCTACTACATAGATTCTGGAAAAATTTAGAAAAATAAAAACTAGATTTTACATCAGTCGATGCGGAACCACAGAACAGGAACGTTGAGTAAAAAAATCAATTTAGATTTAAAATTAACTTTTTATTTATCCTTGCAGAAATGATATTATATATATATATATATATATATATATATATATATATATATATATATATTAGTTGTTTATTTGTCTATTTATAATTTTCAATATAAAATAAGAAAAGTTGGTTAAAAAACAAAATAATTTTCGATTTATTGAGATTTAACTGAATGACAAAATTTTTGAGCAAAACGTCCGCTCCCGGTACAATTCCCTCTTCGAAATGTGCCCGCACTTAATGTGTTAAAAAGGTTTTACTAGAACCTACAGAAATCCGTTGTAGTTCTAAAAGAATTCCACTGTATGAAGTAAGAGGAGGTCCAATGTCTGAACGTGCCTTACGCAAGATGATCGTTCGCTAGATATCAGTCCTTGCGACTTTTGGTTGTGGGGTTTTCTGAAGTGCGAGCTCTGTCGGCAAATTTTAGCATCTGTGCCAGATCTGTAGGACAGCATTCGGTTTCGTGTTCTTTATATTCATTTGGACTAATTTCGGTCGTCTGAGGAAAATAGGTTTCTGCGATTACAGCCTATTGTTGAATAGGGAGGGAAAGACATTGAGTACTTTTAATGCTACTTTTTAATATTTAGCTTTTATAAAGCATATTAAATGCGTTTGTATGTATTGCCCACATGACACACAAGTTCCGTATGACATCCCGTTGATGTCTAAAATGTCCATATTTTGACATAGACACTAATACGACGTCCTTTTGACGTCCATAACTCGGTGTCGTGTGGACTATGAACCATACAACGTCCTAGCGACACCTATCAAAACCCAGAATGCCAAGCAACGTCATTGAGATAGCTGAAGTTTTGTGGTCCCTTAACGAACGTTGTGATGATGTCTAAAAGTCGACCTGTTTTCTTCAAGTTTTCTTTTGAGAACATTGTATATTGGTCAACATATGTCAGTTTGTATGTTAAACTAAATCTCATGTCTTTTTTTCTTTTTTTATATATGTTTTCGTTAAGGGTTTAATCTTTTTTAAATTAATTTTTTTTTAAATTTTACAAAAGAATTGCTAAAGTAGTTAAGATTATTAAAACTACTTGGTAATATTAAAACATTAATGATTAAAGAAGCTTTTTGAATGCATCTTATTTAGTAGATATTTACTTCCACATATTTGTTTACATCAAATTACTTTTAGAGAACTATTTTAAACATTGTTAAAGTAATGCATCTGATAATATTAATATATCCTGGATTTATAATACATTTTTAATACAGTGCAACCAATAGACGTTTTTTTTATTATGAAATAAATCTCAAGCGTATCATTTGAATTATCTGTATTTACAATTATATTTCATTTGGACCAATAGAACGTATTTTAGGTCTTCAGAATTCGATAACGTATTTCTTCCTAACCCTGTATATAAATATCGTTTGGTAACCTCAATTATCCATACCGTAGGTTGGCTGTGAAATGGTTAGTTATAACTATATACTTACGAGAATAGATAAAACATATTTTCGATTTTCTGTCGGAATTTGTCTTATATCCTGTACCATAGTGCTCAATATACTTTCATATCTGATCGAATTTCGAATTTAAACCTTTTGAATTTCTTGTCGGATTTGCTGAAACAGTGGATTGTAATGGGAGAATTCCACTAGAATCTTACATTTTATTCTATAATCTTATCTGTTACTTTTATGAACAGTATTAATATCTTTCTTTCTGAAGATCCAACGTCTTTGGCGAAGTATTAGACATAAGTAGGTACTCAAGAAACTATTTTTCACCATTTCATTTCAAAAGTAGGTCTCGAAAAACCATAATCGCCTTTATCTGCAACATAACGAAAAAAAGCAGCACTTGTTAAAGTACTTTAGTCACTCCAATAAAGTCCTTTATTAGAGCTATAAATTTATACAATAAGAAATGGTTTACATTTTTTCTGATATATTTTTTAGATATATTTTATTTGATATGTTCTAGAAAAACAAATGGTTGTAAGAAAAATATTTTATTGTGATTTCAAATAAGTATGCCCGAAAGATTTATCGACGCTGGTATAGCTAAATAACTTAATGCACAATTAACCATTATTTAATTTGCACTGGCTAAATAGTTTGATTTGGTGTTTGTTTTGACCAATGAGACTGGGATTTACTGCTTAAAGTCGTGTACTATCTGTAACCAGCCACCCACCCGAAGTCGGTGTAAGGTTTTGAATTGATGGCTCGGTCTGACCGTCTGGCAACAATGCATTACGCAGGGGTCAAGTCAGCATTAAGCCCATATAATTTAAAACAGAAAAAAAAATTGCAGACAGTCTAGACTAATAAATACAACTAATGCAGTTTACGAAAGTGCGGGGGATACTCCGCAGGAGTACTGCCCAGGTTAAAAGTCCGGTTGACCCGGTGTACTACATGGAACTTTCTGATATGAGAGCAGGTGTTGGTGAGGTAAGCAATAGCTGCACAGGACAGTTGTGATGGCCATTAGTGAAGGGGTACTTTGCTGCTTGCGGTGAGGTTTTAGGTTAAGATCTTCATGGCCGCACGATGGCGCCTTGATTAGCGGTGAGCCAGTCAACCAGGCTCTTGGCCTTCCTTATCAGTACAGGGTTTTTGAATAGGCTCTCTGCCCAGTGTTCCTTGGATGTGTCAGAGGGTTTCGTAAGATGGAAGTCGTGTGTCAGAGGGCAGTTGTGCAGATAGGGATTGGAGTCATTGACTGTACCGCAGACACAATCTCCCGATGAGCTATCCGAGAGGTGGAACCTGTGGAGATTACGAGGAAAAATTCCGTGGTTCGTAAGGAGGATATTTACTATCGCATTTCCACTCAGTCTAATCAATTTCCCTTTTCTTAAGAAACCACAGAGAACCCTGCCTGTAGTGGCCAAGACCCGGTAGTTTTGTCACTCGAGGAACAACTCTCGCTTAAGTTTTAGTTTTATAAAGGAGCTAGTCAGTAGGAGCTTTATTTCTGGCTCGCGAAATGTCGCTTCTTTAGCCAGCTCGTCGGCCGCCTCATTGTCGTTGATTCCACAGTGATCTTTGTCCCTGAAGAAGTAAACTTTTTTGTTGGTTATTTTCAGGTTTTTCAGGGTTGTCTTAGTAACATGAACTTGGTGATTCATTTGATGGAATTGCTGAATTGCCTGATGGCTGGACATACTGTCACTGCTTAAAGACTATTCCGAACAGGTATAAACATCTATGCCAGCAGTGGTATTTGAACCCGGCAACACCGCTACCAAAGAGCATTATTGCTCTACCATTTGGCCATCGTTCGGCACAAACTCATTTGGAAGTTTTATATTAATGATATTCAGTCAGACATAGAGGAGCATATTATTGCCCAAACCTCTCGATGTTTAATAAAGCTGAATTAGCAGAAAAAATTGTCGTCGTAACAAGTGCAAATAGTAGTGAAACTTTTCATTTATTGAAAATCAAAAACCCATGGTTTTCTGTCCTTATTTATAGTACAACAGCTCTGCCTTAGAGGGTCTAAAAACATACATATTTGTAACCTCATAGCGAACGAGTCACGTGATTTTGTTCGAGCGAGCCTTTAACTAAATCAACATGAGGTAAGATTGATTTTTCATTATTATTTGAGACGGTACAATATGTAATTTAATTATTGCAGAAAGAATACCATTTCAATGAAACTTTGACAGAATATTAGCATTTATTCCAGTGTTAATTTTGAGAGGGGTACAAAAAATTAAGTCTGAGAACACTTCTTTATCTCTTATTTTATTAACCCTCCAAGTGGAACACACCGAGGAAAAATGTCTCCAAAAAATACTCTAAAGATTTATTGCGTGAGTGGCGAAAGCGTTCTATGATTTTTTACTTCACCCTTTGTCGACTAGAATGGAATACGGGAAACCCTCTTTTTATTGTCCCTTTACTTCCGGTTATAATTAGATATATAAATAGATATTATAGATTATTAATTTTTAATACTCATAAAGCTCGTCAAGTCTCGAAGATCATCCCATAAGATATAAGGGATTCTAAAAATACAAATAAAAACATTCTTTAAGAGAATTTTTTATATTTTTTACGAAAGTCATCCAAGATATTTTAATGGTGCAATTAGAGATACATCTGTTACCGCAAATGAAATACTTCGAAATCCATGAAAAGCTATCAGCGTCTTTATGCTTCAGGGAGTAGTGGTGCATTCCTCAATAAATGTGACTCAAAGAGGGGTGCAGTTCCTAAACAATCGACCTGACCCTGCTATCTCAAAATTCCATGGAAGAAAACACCGGCAGAAATGTACATTACATCCATTTTCGGAACGTTTTGGAGGTCGAAAATTGTACGTGAAAACACTTTGAAGACATCATCAGTTTGGAGGAATTGTACTTGCGAACCGCTTAGAGGGTTAATAGAAATTATGTACTGAAATGAGAAGAGGTGGAAAAGCGTATTTGGGATATCTATTTTATGGATAGTAATTCTGATGTATTATATAAGTATGCTACATTTTGTTTCATTTTGTGCATACTTTTGTTTTTTAAATGAAAGTAATTACAATGGCAAAACAAAATATTTTTAAACATCCACGTTGATAAGGAACTTTTAATAAATTCCTTGTAGAAAGAGCAGAATATATTTTATAGAATTAAATATAAAAGGCTAATTGAAAGGATATTTTATTGACCGAAAATTTACTAGGGTTCTTTAAAATGTAATTTTTTCTATATGACATGCGAGCTGTAAGGAGGTTTTATTTAAAAGATCTTGTTAAAATTTAAGTATTAAATTTCCCCCTGAATGTGAGAAAGTACATTTTTCTTGGAATGTTAATTATGAAAGATGTGTAGATGCTAATACCATTAGAATGTTTCTAGAAATATGTCCCAATGTAGTTCTTATTTATGTTTTTAAAAATAATTTCGCAACGTTTGGGTCAAGAGTTAAAACACATATGTTCCAATCTGCTTAATTTCTTAGTTGTAGTTCTTTCAAGAGCTAAAAATTAGAAGTTTTCTTTTTTTTTTTTTTTTTTTTTTTTTTTGTCAAGAATTTTCCAAGAATATACACTAATGTACTTTTCTACTGAACTACCAAACTTGTAAGTATTTTCACACTAAACCTCTTATATTTTCATTGCAATTTCTTTGCAAAGTGGTTATTATAATTTATTTTTATCTACTCATTTCATCATAATAGCTTTTCTCCTTTCTCCTTTACTAATATTTCTCAGAAGTAAAGAGAGCGTAATCTCTGAAACAATTGAGCAGATTCTAAGAATTCTTTTACGAATTGGAAGCTAAATTATTTCTGAGTAATATGGTCTATATTTTGTTATTTATGCAATCGGTAAAATATTTTTACAGTAATACGATTAAAGAATAAAGTCCACATCTTTTTATTGCAAGGATTTATTTGACAATATTAAATTTTAATGAAGTCTACCCCTAGACTGTCTTAGGATTTATAGATAAGGGGAGAACTTCATAATTCCTTTATTTCCTTTATCATATACTCAAAAGAAATTTACTTTAAATTTTAAAATATTTACTTTTAACAAATGCACTGTAGAATTAGTATAAATTCATTTGAGTAATCAAAAAACAAATGTAAATAATATTTTCAGTCTCGATACTGCTATGGTCCTTAAAATGCAAATTTTTATAATATGTATGAGAGGTATGAATGCTTTATTTACAAAATCGAGCTAAAAATAAGTATTTTTTTTCTTTGATTGTAAAGTTATTGTCTCTCATAATACCTAATATAAAACTGTAAGAACGAATAATTTTAATGTTTTTTAGAAATTTATCCCAAATAGTTATTTCTTGTAAAACCTTTATCAATACTCAAAAAGAAATTTACTTTAAATTTTAAAATGTTAGATACATTTTAAAGTTTTGGTTTAGAAAATAAAAAAAAAATATATTACCATATTTTCATATATAACAATTTAGCTCATAATATACAAATACCAATGTTTATGTTGGAAATAAAATAATTGCAATTCATTAATTTTTGTTTCAAATTTGTTTTAAAAAAATACTACCTAAGAAGACAATCCATTTTTTGTAAAATTTGAACTTTACTAATTTACTTTTAACAAAAACACTGTAGAATTAGCAGAAATTCTTTAGTGTAATCAAAACACATATGCAAATAATATTTTCAGTCTCGATACTGCTATGGTCCTTAAAATGCAAATTTTTATAATATATATGAGAGGTATGAATGCTTTAGTTACAAAATCGAGCTAAAAACAAGTATTTTTTTCTTGATTGTAAAGTTATTGTCTCTCATAATACCTAATATAAAACTGTAAGAACGAATAATTTTAATGTTTTTTAGAAATTTATCCCAAATAGTTATTTCTTGTAAAACCTTTATCAATACTCAAAAAGAAATTTACTTTAAATTTTAAAATGTTAGATACATTTTAAAGTTTTGGTTTAGAAAATAAAAAAAAAATATATTACCATATTTTCATATAACAATTTAGTTCCTAATATACAAATACGAATGTTTATGTTGGAAATAAAAAAATTGCACTTAATTAATTTTTGTTTTCAAATTTATTTTAAAATATAATATTAAAGAAGAAAAACCCTTTTTTGTAAAATTTGAACTTTATTAATTTACTTTTAACAAATGCACAGTAGAATTAGTATAAATTCTTTTGAGTAATCAAAAAACAAATGTAAATAATATTTTCAGTCTCGATACTGCTATGGTCCTTAAAATGCAAATTTTTATAATATATATGAGAGGTATGAATGCTTTATTTACAAAATCGAGCTAAAAATAAGTATTTTTTTTCTTTGATTGTAAAGTTATTGTCTCTCATAATACCTAATATAAAACTGTAAGAACAAATAATTTTTTTTAACTTATCCCAAATATAGATATTTCTAGTAAAACACTCTATTCTCTATCTTTCTAGTAAGTAGTAGTAATGATGTAGCTGATTGACCTATATATTTTTGTCAAACTGAATTACATTAATAATCTTTTTTGAAAATCTAAACTAAAATTTTCTTTAAATTTTAAAATAACAGATACCGTTTAAAGTTTTGTTTTACAAAATAAATATTTTAGTATTTTATATAAAATCTTACTTCCTAATATGAACGAATAATCAAATAATGCCTAATGTAAATGGGTGATTTAACACTAGAATTACGGCAGTCATTTTTACTCCTAGCGAACTTTTATATCTGACATCTCTTCTATTGTTTTGCAAATATCTTAATCCTTTCTTGACTTTTCCTAAATTATTGTGATTTACGAAATAGTAAAGATTTCAAGAAATTCGTGTTTTTATTTTAGCCCTAACAAATGTTTATACCTAGAAATATACCCGGCTATATACTGATGTTGAAGACAAGTGTAAACTTCATAATGACTTTTTCACT
>CM063509.1:29472136-29507136 GCA_032207245.1 Pardosa pseudoannulata
TTTTTAAATGTCACTAATGCAGTTCTCATTTAATAATTCTCATTTCTGATAATTCATTAATTTTTGTAATTCTAGTGTTAAGTCCCAAATTATACTAGGGCTCCTTAAAATATTTAGTTTAAATCGTGTTAAAGGATAAGCTTTAAATTTCCCATGATTATAAAAATAGTTCATTTCTTTGATAATGCCTAGAATCAAAATCGTGGGTTCAAATACCCTTGGAATTTTTTTTACATGTCACTAATGCAGTTCTGATTTAATAATTCTCATTTCTGATAATTCATTAATTTTTGTAATTCTAGTATTAAGTCCCGAATTATACTATGGCTCCTTAAAATATTTAGTTTAAATCGTGTTAAAGAATAAGCTTTAAATTTCCCATGATTATAAAAATAGTTCATTTTTCTGATAATGCCTAGCATCAAAAATGTGGGTGCAAATACCCTTGGAATTTTTTTTAAATGTCACTAATGCAGTTCTCCTTTGATAATTCTTATTTCTGATAATTTATTAATTTTTGTAACAAGATGTAAGTCTTATGGTTTAAGGAGCTCATTGTGATATATTTATTTCATTCAAATTTAATTTATTAAAAACGCTTTTTCTTTGAAAAGCTAAAAACTAAAATTTTAAATCTTTCTATTCTACGTTGATATGAATTATCCAGGAAAATGCATTAATGTAGCCTTCCACGAAACTATCAAATTTAGAAAGTATTTTCAAATTAAATCCTTTTTTTTTCATTCCAACTACTTTGTAAAGAGCTTATTATAATCTATTTTTGACCATAGTTACCAATTTTTTTCGTTTTTACTAATAATTTAAAGAAGAAATATTTGTATGCAGGGTATAATCTCTGGGAAAAACTAAACCGATTCTAAAAATTATTTTACTAATTGAAAGCTAAATTATTTCTGAGTAATGCCAGCTTTGTTTTATTATCTGTTACCTGTAAAATGTTTCAGACACTTACTTTTTACGATATTTTTCTTAAACAATATTGTCCATATCTTTTTAACGTCAAAGCTTACCTGTAAATAACTTTTAAAAGGTGTAATGATTAAAACTCACTTAGGACTTATAAACAAGATATCTAGAACTTTATAAAAATTTATTATATTTATTATATTTATTATATAAAATTTATTATATATAAAAATTTATATTATTATATTATTTATATATTATTATTTCCTTATTGAAGGCTAGTATCTGAAATAATGTTATTTTCTTTTCTGCTGCGATATATGGCAAAAATCTGAATAAAAATCAATGAAACTATTATCTTTACATGCATATCTCAATCATTTTTAAAACAGAAAAAGTATTTTTGTTAGAAATTTCAAATAAAAGACCATTCGTTGTCAACAAAACACTATATATGTGTGCCCGAAACATGGGTATAGATATCACAAAAACAGTAATCGAAATTCTCTTAATGTATACATAACGTTTCATTAAAACATGTCAAAATTGATTGAGACATGATCATATAATAATAGCCTAAGTTGTCTGTCATATAATAATAACCTAAGTTGTCTGTCCGCGAATTTCTGAAGCGGTTGTACCTGGAATGGATACAGGCATCCATATTGATTGAGACATGATCATATAATAATAGCCTAAGTTGTCTGTCATATAATAATAGCCTAAGTTGTCTGTCCGCGAATTTCTGAAGCGGTTGTACCTGGAATGGATACAGGCATCCATATTGATTGAGACATAATCATATAATAATAGCCTAAGTTTTCTGTCATATAATAATAGCCTAAGTTGTCTGTCAGCGAATTTCTGAAGCGGTTGTACCTGGAATGGATTCAGGCATCCATATTGGATTTTTCACGAGTTAGGGTTAGCAGAATTGAAAGTCAGTTCGAAATCCACTCCATCCCTCCTTTTCGAGCGTTTAATGCTATTATTTCAAGCCTTATCCTTCCTCTTATTCTATACAAAATTCATTCTTAATAGGATGGCAAAGGCATAAAGTAATATTTAAATTTCTGGACTGTTTCTACTTGAACCTTCATATACTCTAATAAGTTCGCTTACGACGTGCAGACGTTGTATGTTTGCTAGAATGTCCGCTAGATCGTCGTGCTTCTCGGGTTGACGGTTCTATCCCCAACGCAGCCCATTTTTTAATGCCTAAGAAATTTTTATAAAGTTCCTCTAATAATATTATATTATTATATTATTTATATTATTATATTATTTTCTTTATATTAAAAAATGCTAGATATGTGTGACATATTCAAAAGTCTGTTTGATTCCGCGTAGCTATGAGAATGCACTATCAGATTAGTAATTAATCACGTGTCTTATTAGAACGCTTGCATATGGATGACGATATTAGTTTAAAATTTATGCAATTAGGAATACAATTACTCTGTATAGCTTTTATCTTTTAAAACTAAACTTCTCGGCGCAACACCCTCTAGGGGGGCAGGGCCTACTGTGCCAATCTCCATTTACGTGACCAATGGCCCTGGGGTGAGAAGCATATGTTCCGGTAAGGTGATAATCTTACGCGGAACCCCAAGTGTTTAGTTCCCAAGCAAGCTTCGCCCTTAGTTCATTTACCCACTGAAGGGATGAAAGGCTAAGTCAACCTTGCCTAACCCGGGGATCGAAACTCGGACTTGTGTCGTGGGAACTCGAAGCGTTACCTTAACGCCACTGGGCTTGCTTTTATCATTTACCTAACTGATATTTTTTTCGACTTTTCGTACTTTTGAAAACCACCAGTTTTACAAACATTTTAAAACATAGACTAAATTATTATCTTTACATGCATATTTCAATCATTTTTAAAACAGAAAAAGTATTTTTGTTAGAAATTTCAAATAAAAGACCATTCGTTGTCAACAAAGCACTATATATGTGTGCCCAAAACATGGGTATAGATATCACAAAAACAGTAATCGAAATTCTCTTAATGTATACATAACGTCTCATTAAAACATGTCAAAATTGATTGAGACATGATCAAAATGAGAATTTCCTTTTAGATATGAACACAAAATGTTTCGCTTTTACAATACATTTTACATCATAGAAAAAAGGCAAAAATTCAGCTATATTCATATCTTTAAATTTATTAACATCTTTAAATATAAATACTGTATTCATTATAAAGTATGTAAAAAGATCTAGAAATTATATTTGTGAAAAAATTAGTATTTTAATTGCAAACTATTGGGTTGGAGGGAAAGTTCTGTCGTATTTTAAAGAAAATATTTGAATTTATTTATAAAAATACACGTTTAATATTAATCAATTATATATGCTCTGTTATTTGTTACAATCTGTTGCCATCTTTCAGGTAACCTGTGAATTCCTTTTTTTGTAGAGGTTCTCGTCCTTGGAGTTAAAATAGTCAGCAACTGCTTTAGAAACACTTTCAAAAGACTTGAATTTGTTTCCCGTTAGATAATTTTGCAGATATCTGAACAGATAATAATCAGATGGTGCAATGTCTGGTGAATACGGAGTATGACTAAGGACTTCTCATCCTAAAGCATTAGTTTTTGTTGTGTCACTATTGCAGTATGCGGTCGAGCATTATCGTGGTGGAACGCTATTCCTTTTCTACAAGCTAATGCAGGCCTTTATTTATAGCTGCATTCAATATATTCAGCTAATTCAGTAAAAATCCGCGTTAATGGTTTTTTCCTGTTTCAGGAACTCGTATTACACTGGACCTTTCCAGTCCCACCACAAACAAAGCAGTACTTTTCGTTGATGGATACTTGGTTTTGGAACTGTTGCTGATGATATTCCTGGTTTGCAGTAAGATTCTTTTTCTATTAATATTATAGTAAAGAATCCACTTTTCATCATCCAGCTTGCCCAAAAACAGCTTCACATTGTGTCTAATCAGATGTGATAAACACATTCTTACACGATCAGACAAACTCTTTTCCGTTATTTCATGAAAAAGCCAAACACTGTGCTTTAACAACACTGTAGAGGTATATTGAAGCGGAACAAACTAATCGTTAACATGAGCCTTTGATCTAAAAGTTTTTATTAAAAGACTAATAGGTAAATAAAAAGTAAAAAGGTAAAGTGTAAGACATCAGTGCGTTGGTAAAACCTGCGGCTTGAAAGTGACTAACAGGCAAAAAGTTGTTTTACTCAAGCTCGATCATTCCAAAGCCGAGAATGATTTCCCCCCGACTGAGCCGTGCCGCTCACCTTATACACTGCAAAATGCTCGCGCGCGCAGCGTCAAGGGAAATTTGAATCCATGTCAATTTGCATTTGCATGAGCTTCTTCTATGCGGTTCTCAGAACGCCACAGGGTGACCCAAGAGATTTAATGTGATCTCCAACTGTTGTATGATGAATGCCTAACTCTTCTGCAATTTCTCGACTTGTTAAATGTGGATTATTTTTCAACATGGATCGCAAAACATCATTATCGATATTGGATGGTCGTCCAGATCTAACACTTTCTTGGAGGCTCAGATCCCCGGAACGAAATTTCCTAAACCATCTTTGACAACTACCAACATTTACAATATCTTTTCCAAATACCGACATAAATTTTTGCATGCAACCGATGCGTTACTTCCTTTTTGGAATTCATATAAAATGCAGTGTCATAAATGCACTTTATCTACTGACCTGTTTTTCACTTTAAATATCACAAGTAAATGATGAACGGTAAAAAAAGACTCCTTTTATATATTATACAGCAGATAAAAAATATCCAAATGACTCACTAGCCAGATGTTTTTATTTACAAGAAAAATCACCTACCTATTTAAAATACGACAGAACTTTCCCTCCCACCTAATATATTATACCTTATGCGGAAAACCCTAATTTTAATATTCGTTATTAGGAAATAAAACATTCGTACATGAAAATTATAGATTTTAAATGAAAACTATATCTACGTATGTATATATTTGTCAAAACTATTATTTATAAAGAGAACTTAAAATTTAAAAAAATATTGTAAAATGTAATGTCTGCTAGTTTTTCAACTCATCAAAAGTCCTATAATCCCTTAACAGAAATATCTGAGACTCAAAAATAGAAAGCTTTTCCTTACCATAATAAGATCATAAACATTCACCTAAAAACTAAACGCAACTCTTTTTCTAAAGTAAAAGCAGGGATTCATTAAGATGTCTTCCAACTCACACCTCTTCCAAGGTAACAGCCTTTGCAGGAATTTTTCACTTAAAATGCAAGAAAAATGGCCGATAAAAGAATTAGAAAAAAAGAGCATGACAAGAAAAAAATTTACAGGCATTAACTCAAAGTGAAGAGAATTAAAAATTTAGAAACTATATAATGAAGAAACTTTTAGAATATTTTTTTGGTTCCTAAAGTTAGATTAAAAGTGAAACCACTGAACAATTTACACTTTGATTGTCGATTTTGTTGTACCATAGAAAAAAAAATGTAGTTGTACGAAGAGTGACATAATTATTTTGTTATCGACCTGAATTCGAAAGAAAAATTAGTATCGTTTCTTGCTAGTGCTTGCATCTTTTAAAGTTTTTTAGATAAATTTAAACTAAGTAGGACTTCTAATGCAAACTTAGCAGGGTTTTTTTCTTCAACTACTAAAAGTGTATTTTTTTTTGTTTTGTTTTTACAATTTTACTTCAATTTGCTTAGACAAGCTGTAAGCAATTTCAAAATAAATTCAATTTTAAAAAACTTATTGAAAGCAATATATTATTATAGAAATATAGTCAAGTGTTTCATAACTTTGATTAATTTATATAATATTACATGTAAGCTGTTATATGATCCTCAATTAAAATTCAAATAAAGAAATGTATTTTAAGGAAACTTATGCTATAATTTGATAAAAAGATAAAACTAATATATTTATAACGCATTCTATGCAAACTGAGTTTTAAAAAATAAATGTATATGAAATGAATTCTTAAGTGGTCATACGATCTTAAAACCAAAACATTATTTTTAAAAATATCATTTTTGGCTTCTTATACCTTGAAAACTACAAGTTTCACAAATATAAATTTTTAATATAGTTAGAAAAAATTATCTTTACATACATATCTCAATCATTTTTAAAACATAAAACTATTTTTGTTAGAAAGTTTTAAATAAGATACTGTTTTTAACAAAAATGATATCAAGGCTAACGTGGATGATTACTAAAAATTTAATTAAGTTTAAGACAAAATTAATGTTTTAAAACATACAAGAATATCTCAAAACAACTTAGAACCTAAATGTCTATATATTTTAAAAAGTGAATTTTTTCCATAAAATTTCATATTTTATAATCACTAAAAATATATACTTTGGGAAATATACATGAAAATTTAGGTCCAATTGGATGAAAATTATACTGTATACAACTTATAAAAATTGCATGAAAGAATATTAAAACTTTTTGAGATAACATGCGCCTTACACGAAAACATAAATTGAGAAAAATCAATTTAAAGTTTTGTACGTTTAAATTTGTTTACAACAAACAGATGAAACTTTTTTATTCATAACTCCACAATATTAGAATATTCTTAAGCAGTTTATTTGGAATATTCCTAATTAAATTCCTTTTCACATTTTTTTTTTGAAAAATCTAATTTTTTGTCGATTTAACATTCGTATGACCCCTTGAAAGGTTTTATAAATGGGTAACTCATTAATACTAAGTGTCTTTTTCTAGAGACAACTAAAAATAATTTATAGATCTTTTATGTTTTCGCTGAATATATTTGTTTGAACAGAGGTAGATAACTATATTAAAAACATCCATTCAAAATTTCGAGTTTCCTATTTTAAATCGACCATTTATGATGGTTTGAATCTTGTACATAAATTTACTTTTTCTACAGGTACACCAACATTTTAGTGGAGTGCAAATATGATTTGCCAAATACCGTTCAACTCAGTTCTTTACATAGTTTCGTTTATTTTTCTTAAGATTATGAAAGGCATGGAATTTTATTTGATTGTATTACTCATTTTATAAAAATGAGTTTATTTTTTTAATTTAAAAAAAAGTTTGCTGTTATATAGTCTAAAAATTAATTGGAAATTTTAAAATAAACATCTTTCATTTGGGAATTTAAATACGGAATGCATGGTAGAAGGGAAAATATATATATTATGATTTGACACAAGAACAGGGTACCCCCGCGAATTTAGAGATAAATCTGAGCTTGGTAGTCTAATATTTTCTCCTAATATCGCCTCGTCGACAAAATCTGTATCTATATTTTGATTTTTTTATATTAGTATCCAACTCTTCTTGAGCTACCCTTTTCTTATAATGCTTAAAAAATAGTTACAGTGAACCATTTATGACTAAATTTTAATAATTTGGAGCTGTTAAGCTGTTAAGGTTTTAATTGCCCATAAGTATAAATGCCCACTTTCGAAGTGGTTTCGGTAACAAAGAGTGTAGAACTCTATTACAATGGAGCACTCTGCATCTAATAGAGTGCTCTAAAAATTGAATTAATACAATGTTCGGGCGGAAATTCTTTGTTTCAGTAAACATCGCCAATAACTTCGCCAAACTTGCCAAGGGCTACCTTATTCTGAAGTATTACCATAGATGGATGGATGGATGGATAGGTAGATAGATAGATAGATGGATGATGGATAGATGATAGATGGATGGATGATGGATGAATGGATGATAGATGATGGATGGATGGATGATTGATGGATAGATGGATAAATGATAGGTGATGGATGGATAGATAGGTGATGGATGCATAGATAGATGATTGATTGATTAATAGATAGATATCCTCTAATGTTCTGATATTTATAATGTTCTGATATGAAATAACTTGAATGAAATATAGATGGTGGAAAATTTTAATGTTTCCTCATTTTTAAGTAGTCTTTCAAATTCCAAACATTTTTACAAGTTTCTCCAGTGTTCGGAATTGTATACATATCTTTTAAATGAGACTTAAAATTAAGACTTAATAATTGTATCAAAATTTAAAAATTTTTGATAGTCCTTTTTTTTTCAATTATTTCCATGTGCTCTAATATCCCGACCTCACATCGAGTTTCACTCGTGTTGCAAAATGTAGACAGTAGCTCTCCAAACTAACTCATATCGTGTTTCAAAAGAACAAATAAAAACGGACCTTACATAACTAAGTTATATATTCAATAAAATTCACAATCCATGTCAATACCGTCGATAAAATGGATAGTTGAAAATCTTAATAACACGTTTCCCCAGTTTAAAATAATCTTTCAGGTTTCCAAACCCAGCAACAGCTCAGAGAAATGTGATATTTTGTCAGATTTGAGTTGAAAAGGTCCTGGATTTAGACTTTCACTACCTCTCTATTGTTAAAAATAAGTTCTCGTCTCTACCCAATGATAATCAATTTCAATGATTCGAATTTCGCTCTTTTTATGACAGTTATTACTCTGAATTGGGTACTAATAACAGCTCTAGTTTCGTATTGATTCATTAAAGATTGTATGTAGGATTTAGATTCGGATAGGATATAAACGTGATCAGGAAAAAGGTGGAAGAACTTGATAAATCAGTCCCGTTCCATTTTTACTTGTTGAAAAGCTCGTTTTGTTTGAATGGTTCTCGATAAGAGAATCATTTATTTAATTAAGGGGGAATTTAATGATCTAAAATTGAGAAGGCACGTTACGTTAGTCAGAAGTTAATTATATGTAACGGTTGTAGTTAACTAGTATTTCATTTTGAGCCGTATTTAGGAATTTATAAGAGTATAATTACTGGTTGTATTTTTAAATGGCAAATTTATTTAATTTCAACAAGAATAAATTCCGACCTAGATGAATAATTTATTTTAAAAGCGCAGTAAGACTCATTCAGGATGTTAGTAAAAATATAGTTATTGATTTTAGCAAAGGTGTACATTTACTGGTAATGTTTCTTATTTAGCAAATTTCTTTTTTAAATTCAAACAAGAACGAAATCATCCTATTTGCATAGTTTATTTTAAAAGCGGTAGAAAAGCATATAATGAATTAACATTAAACAGTAATTAGTTTTAACAATGAAAAAATAAGTGTTTGAGATGTCACATCCGTATAATAATTGGAAGATTAATTTAATTTTATAAATTATAAAATCCAGAACATTACATAATTTTTATTTCATGCAGTTATGGGACATTATCAAAAGGATTTAATTTTAGATACCAACAGGCTTAAGTTCTAGTCAAGATTGCTTTCCCTATTTAAGGAATATAACAAGATATTAAATGACATTTTTTACTTGAAATCTTTGAAAAAAACTAAGCATAGCTGCAATCACTGACAAATTATGTAGTTTTCTAACGTAGAAGGATGCAAGATATTTGTTGTTGGTTATCAATCAATTTGTTATCAATGCGACATGTATCTCACGAGCCAAGCTTGTGTGCCAAAAGAGGCCACACGGATTAAAGAGGAATGTGCCTTTCGTTTCACGATAAACGTTAAAGTGCAAAAACGTCTTATCTCAAGCAGGTCCTCGTAACTCCCAGAGGTATCGTTTGAGAACTTGATAGGCATTGTTATCACGAACCTAATTCACGTGCTCCAACAAACATTAAATCACAACATTATTTAACTACCTTGAGCAGCAAACCCAGAAACATCCGGTTTAATTAACTCTCGTGTTGCAAAATGTAGACAGTAGCTTCCAAACTAATATCGTGTTTCAAAAGAACAATAAAAAAACGACCTTACATAACTAAGTTATATATTCAATAAAATTCACAATCCATTCAATACCATTCGATAAAATGGATAGTTGAAAATTTTAATAACACGTTTCCCCAGTTTAAAATAATCTTTCAGGTTTCCAAACCAGCAACAGCTCAGAGAAATGTGATATTTTGTCAGATTTGATTTGAAAAGGTCCTGGATTTAGACTTTCACTACCTCTCTATTGTTAAAAATAAGTTCTCGTCTCTACCCAATGATAATCAATTTCAATGATTCGAATTTCGCTCTTTTTATGACAGTTATTACTCTGAATTGGGTACTAATAACAGCTCTAGTTTCGTATTGATTCATTAAAGATTGTATGTAGGATTTAGATTCTGATAGGATATAAACGTGATCAGGAAAAAGGTGGAAGAACTTGATAAATCAGTCCCGTTCCATTTTTACTTGTTGAAAAGCTCGTTTTGTTTGAATGGTTCTCGATAAGAGAAGCATTTATTTAATTAAGGGGGAATTTAATGATCTAAAATTGAGAAGGCACGTCACGTTAGTCAGAAGTTAATTATATGTAACGGTTGTAGGTAACTAGTATTCCATTTTGGGCCGTATTTAGGAATTTATAAGAGTATAATTACTGGTTGTATTTTTAAATGGCAAATTTATTTAATTTCAACAAGAACAAATTCCTACCTAGATGAATAATTTATTTTAAAAGCGCAATAAGACTCACTGAGGATAGTAGTAAAAATATAGATATTGATTTTAGCAAAAGTGTTCATTTACTGGTAATGTTTCTTATTTGGCAAATTTCTTTTTTAAATTCGAACAAGAACGAAATCATCCTATTTGCATAGTTTATTTTAAAAGCGTAATAGAAGCATATAATGAATTAACATGAAACAGTATTTGGTTTTGACAATAAAAAATAAGTGTTTGAGATGCCTACATGCCAATAATATTTGGAAGATTATTTTAATTTTATAAATTATAAAATCCAGAACATTACATAATTTTTATTTCATGCAGTTATGGGACATTATCAAAATATGATTTAATTTGAGGTACCAACAAGCTTAAAACCTAGTCAAGATTGCTTTCCCTATTTAAGAATATAACAAGATATTAAATGACATTTTTTACTTGAAATCTTTGAAAAAAACTAAGTATAGCTGCAATCACTGACAAATTATGTAGTTTTCTAACGTAGAAGGATGCAAGATATTTGTTGTTGGTTATCAATCAATTTGTTATTAATGCGAAATGTACCTCACGAACCAAGCTTGTGTGCCAAAAGAGGCCACACGGATTAAAGAGGAATGTGCCTTTCGTTTCACGATAAACGTTAAATTGCAAAAACGTCTTATCTCAAGTGGGTCCTCGTAACTCCCAGAGGTATCGTTTGAGAACTTGATAGGCATTGTGATCACGAACCTAATTTACGTGCTCCAACAAACATTAAATCACAACAGTATTTAACTACCTTGAGCAGCAAACCCAGAAACATCCGGTTTATTTAACTCCATGCCTGTTTTGCACGTACACTGTACGGGCTCGGTTACCGTTCTTTAAATGATTTGCACTATCCCGTAATGATCAGAATACTCGTAAAGCGTACGGGCAATCTGATTTCTTTGTCATTCTCATTGTTTTAGCCGTATCTTTTGTATTTTAATGTCAAATTAGTCGTGCAGATGTCCCCAAGATGTTAATTTTCCAAGTGGTTGAAAAGCGAGGGCTTTGTTATGGGTTTTGCCACTACTCCGCAAGATTTTATATTTGAGATTTTTGGCTTGATTTTTTGAAGGCTGACCGAAAGACATTTTAGAGGTAACTCTACCTACAAGCAGAAAGCAAACATCTGCAAACTAGTGCTAGATCTGTTCATTGAAAAAAGGGACAAGAGGCAAAATAGTTAGTCTAGGTATTTTTGTCCGGACTGTGACGTTGGACTATGCCTCTCGTCCTCTTTCAAGATTTATCGGACTAAATCTGATCTTTGAAAAAACAGGTTAAGCAAATACTACAAATGTATTTGCAGTATTTGCATTCGGAAATAATTGTATAGTAATTGTAATTAAAAATATATGTATTTTTATATGCACAGTTGTAAATGTAACTTTCCTGCCTGGCGTATTTGAGAGAGAAAAGACAGCTTCCAGAAAAAACATTATTTTGCATAAAAAAAAGTTGTTTTACACCCTTAAAATATTTCGAAATATTACGTTTAATAGCCTTTTCCAGCTTATAAATGTAAAATGAACAAACATATGCAATTAAAAGGAGATATTTGGATCGAATTTGTGAAAAAAATAACTGTTATGGGGTTAAACTAACTAATCCACCTGTTGGCGAAGAGCAAATAAACCATGTCCTGAAATGATCTTTAGAAAAGTAGTATTGCGAGAGATGTACATGGAGTTTAGAGGTTTTCTTTAAAATCAGTAATAAAAACCAGAACTCGTAGTAGCTAAAATTCCTATTAAATTAGAAAATAAAGAAACGAAGTGAAAAATTTTAAAAGCAAGTTTCCCACTTTTAAATTATCTTTCGAACTGCCAAATTCTTCAACAAGTTAGAGAGATAGATGCTCCACACATCAAAGGAACTGGATTCGAACTTTCGCTCCATCTCTATTGTTAAAAGCGAGTTCCCCTCCTTCCCCCAACCGTAATAAATTTAAATGACTCAAATTCCATTCTTTTTATGACGGTTATTACCCCGGATGAGTTCTGATAACCGTTCCACAGTGATATTGATTCATTTAAAGTTGTCTGGAGAATTCAAAATCTGATAGGACATAAATGCGATCAGGGAAGAGGTGAAGAATTCGATAAATCATTCTCCTTCCATTTTTACGTGTTGGAAAATTCGTTTTGTTTGAATCGCTGTTGATAAGAGTTATTTAATTAAGCGAGAATATAAAGGTCCGAAATTGTGAAGTTTATTTTGAAGAAAATGCATTAGAGACTTTTCTCATGAAACGGTCCATTGAAATTAAATCATAGTTTATGGTTACAGTTAATTACTATTTCATCACCTATCCTGGATGGAGAGAGTAATAAAATTATTAAAACAAAAATAATCCGTAACATTTTCTTTTATCAGTTGTACTTATATAATGCTCGTCGTTAAATATCACGTTATATGAAACTATAATATTTTATGAAAGGCAAATTTATATTTTGATTCGCATAGGTAGATACAAAATTAATCCTGGATCAAAAACATACATAGCTATTATTATCTCATAAACAATTAATTCAACTAATTTCTTCAAATGTTAAAAAAAAAACATTTTGCATCATTTCAAAATTTAATTGAAATTAAATTAATTAAAAACGTATTAATTAAAAACGTTTTGAATTTAATAGCGAAAAACTAGTTTAGTGAAATGATAAAAATAATTTATTCCATGCAAATATTAAACATAATTTGCACCCAAATTGAAAGTACCTTTTGAAGCCATTTACTTTTAATACCAATTTGTTTAATAATTAGATTTTATTTTGTTTTGTTCGTAATCATGTCTGTCTGGTCACACGCTAGACGAGCGGTGGTCAGTTGGATATGGTATTGATCTTCGGTACCGGTGTTCATGAGTTCGAATTCCACTTATGGAATGGATAATCGCAGCTGCTTGGTATCAGCTGAAGTAGTACGTCTTGCTCTGATTAGCCTTCTTGCAGTAAAAACAGAAGTACATAGATTTGATAGATACTGTACTAGCAAATCGCTCCCTTTTTGGTGAAACACGGGCTTAACACTGCTTATCGGTTTGTGATGAAAAGGTGGATTGCTTAATGCTTCTTATTTCATCTCGTGTTGTACTTCATGATATTTATAACGCTTCTTTTAGCGTATGCTACTTTTTAAAAAAGATTTTGTAACGAATGAGTGACAATCAACAAAATGTTACCTGAGGTAGAAATTTCCATTGTAACATTGTCCTCATCCAAAGCTAACCTTAATTATTTAAACTGGCTGAGACCTTTATTGTTGTGTTATTAAAAGTCAGATGTAATGAAGGGTGTTACTATACAATATTTATGCATCCTTACTTGCTTATTATAGCAATGTAAAATATCGTTTTTTGTGGTAAGGGCTGTAACAAAGAGTTAGAGTTCAACAACTCCAGGACGAATCTGACCTAGAGCCGAAAGCGAAGTGAGTGACCCTCCTTCGACCTCATTGGTCAAGAGGTTTTTTTTTAACAGCGGAGTAGCCATCTTAGGCTCAGGCAACGCTGTCCAACGAAATTTTTCGGGATATCTACTGGCCCCCTCAGAGAGGGAGCAAGAAAGGGGTGTGGAGCTTAATATCTTCTGCAGCAATTTGAACATCTTTTTCTTTTTCAGATCAAGGCGCCATGTTGGCAAAATATTTGATCGAGTATGGTCCCTTTGGCATGATGGGCTAAATACCATTTTATTTCCTATTTACACCTTTATTCATATTAAAAAAACAGAATTCATCAGGAGGAATTGTTTTTTTTTCAGTTTTGTATATTTTTATGCAATTTTCAATTTCACGTGCGGCTTAGACGCTCAGTCGGCCTCATCTCTACAAGGACAATTATCAAGAATTTAAGAAGAGTGAATGTATAAATGACTGAACCATTTCCGCTGAATATGTATTTAAAAATTTTTTATATCTTCGATTTCCCGGACACATGACAGCGAATGTTATGAATTTAAGCAACTTTGAATATTGACGAGGTGTTTAAATGGCAACAAGCCATTTTAAATGTCATAGGCTGCAATATATATAAAAGGTTAATATCATATTTAATTATTATCATATGTAAACGCTCTATAGTAAAATTTTATAAAAATTTACAAACTACTTTAAAATTTACGCTGAAAAAGTTGGTTGATTGGTTTAGAACTCTAAGATATACAAATTTCCTACGCGAGGGCTAAAAAGGACGTGATCAAATGCTTGAAGCGTAATCAGAATATTTACGAGCATCTATCCCAACAGGAGAATTCGAATTCATGAGCTCCAGAACAAAAGAACAGCGCCCTATCAATTCCGTCATCGTTCGCCGACCCTAAGAAGGATTGGTAAATTTTAATACGCTAATAAAATACTTCCAATTTAATTCATATGTAGACTCTAAATCTGATCTCAATAAAACAAATCAGATATAGCAGACTGACAAATTTTAATAAAATTCCACTATAAACATCGATGTACAGTGTTCCCTCGCCACTTCGCGCTTCATGTTTTGAGACTTTAGTGCTTCTCGGATTTTTCCAAAATATTCATCAAAGAATAAAAATGAAAAAATACAACCATGTCGGCAACCACATTGGGAAAAGGAGCGTTCTTTTATGTTGATACGCGAGAGAGAAGGATCCCTGCATGTCAAACAAGAGTTGAGATGAGTTGACTGAGAATATATACCACGGACTCTGGAGATGACAAAGTCTGCAAGTGAGGAAGACAATGAAAAGGAAGACGAAGAACAAACTTAACACTTTGAAGGGCACTGGTATATATAATATACCGGCTGTTATAATTTTTTCTCTCATTTATATAGAAAAAAGTTTTTGATTTCCAATTTTTGATGCATCAAACTATCTACACTTAATTTTTTCCTTCTTTTAATTATTCTTGTAAAAACCTGCCTTTAGAATGAGGCTCTATCAAAGCTAGATTCTAAAAGCAAAAGTTCTATTTTTCAAAGTTAAGAATTTAATATAAAAGTACCTTTTTGAACTTCACTTAGAAATTTCTTATCTATTTGATTTATATACCCTTTTAATAAACATTATTAAATATTTTTCAAATATTATTAAAATATGTGTCATTTTCATGCTGTTCTAAATGAGGTGATTACGCAATCGAATTACCCCTTGATTATTCCTCACTTAATATAATTTATTTTTCATATACTTCATATTTAAAAGGTCCATAGATAACATTTATAAACTAATTTCATTGAAAACCAAAGAGTTTCTATGGGTGCTCCTCAAAGGGTTAAAAGCGTGGTCCTACCCTGAAGAATCTGTAACATTTGTGCAAAATGGAAAGAATTTGCACATGACATTGACAACAATGTGGCTCGAGCTGTCGAATTCAGCAATCACGTTGAAGGGGTTATATCCTTGTTTTTATGAAAAAAAGAAAAACAAAACAACTACCTATCATCATGTTTCTCTCCAAGGTAAAGCTTCCTGGCTCTACTGTCAGCGTCTTCAGTAGAAGAATCTCCGATTAAGCCTAAAACTGCTACGAGTCAAGTGAGAACCTCTCCTCCGCCACCAACACAAGACTCTTCATCTCTCTCAGAAAGCAATGTTGATTAATGTTTATCACTCTATAAGGTTTTGTAATGAACCTTATTAATTAGCACTGACACGTTTAAGTATTTACGTATACTGTTTAAATTTTAGTCTTATGAGTAAAGTATATTTACTGTTCACATATTTAAAACATTCGTGTACCCGCATACACGAAAATTCCTAGGGATAAATCCTACTTCGAAAAATGAAGGATCACTGTACACAAAATGCACAAGCTACGTGGAAATTTTTAATACCGCATTTCTCATTTTTAAATTCTCTCTCGGATTCGTATATACTGCAACAATTCGAAGATATAGGTTCTTTCACAACTCATATCCACGATGAGGTTAAAAGAAAACTCAAATTCTGACTTTCACACTCTCTGTTCTTAAAATTTGAATTGAATTCCGCATCATTCCCACTGTAATCAATTTAAATGACTTCGGTTTCAATCTTTTTATGGCAGTTATTATCCCGAATGGATTCTGATAACTACTTCATAGTGATATTGAATCATTTAACATTGTATGGAGGTTTTAAAATCTGATAGGACATAAATGTGATTAGGGAAAATGGGAATAATTATTAAGTCACCTCTTCCATTTTTACTTGTTAACAGTTTTTGTTTCAGTTGCTCGCTATTATTTAATTTAGAGTGAATTTAATGCTCAAAAAATGCAAATTTGTCATTAAGGAAGGTACATTGTAGATTTATCTTTAGAAACGGAACGTGTAAAGTTAATTAGATGTCACGGTTGCGAGTAATTAGTGTTTCACTGGAAATGCAGAGTAGAAAAATAATAAATTAAGATGATGATAATGTGCGAAAAAAATATTTAAAAGACTTATTTTTTACAATATTTATATATTTGCTACAGCTCAGTTAACACTAGATTTACAGAACGAGCCATTATATATAATCCATTTTTTATAAAACTCCTCGAGAAGGAAAAAGCTCAACAGTTAGTAGTAATAAAAATGCAGTCATGCCGACATTGAAGAAAACGGCATAAGTCTAAATGAAACTTAAAAAAAGAATGTCTAAAAGAAAAGAGGTGTACCCAAGAGCGATGACAGAAATAATTTTCCCACTGTAAAAAAACTTAATAAACGAATTAAATGAAGTATGAGCAAAACACGAAACCATTTGCAACCAACAGCTGGGAAACGTGCTGAATAGACAGTTTTTAGGATAGACTGCTTTATCAAGAATTTTAAGTGGAAAATATCCCGTTGATTAAACTATTTAGATTCTGGGGAAAAGATTTAAAGGAATTAGAATGGGAGAGAGGAGGTTTTGAAGGAAATATTAAAGTTAAAAAAAATGATATATTACACATATGTATATAAAACTTTAATATCACTTTTCAAAAACATACGTTGGTTTTTAGTTAAGTAATAAAATATATGCAAACTTTCATTCCTCTTCCCCGTAGACCCCTTCATTTCGCATTATCAAATGTGGTATATTTTCACGGTTGTGAGCTAATTTGACTCATAGAATGTATATGAAAATAAATATAGTAATAAATATATTATAAAGTATAAAGTATATATAATATAAAGCAAATATAGAGAAGTCGAGAACACTTCTATTCCAATGACAAAAATTCATGTTACTGACGCGCAGAAGAATTGTCAAGTTCAACAGTCATGCAAAAGAAACAGATGTAGAAACCATTGTGCTAAATGTAATAGAAATGTTTGCGGAAAATGTGTTTAAATACAGATTTTATATGTAAAATATATTTTAATATATTTTTTTATACTAAACATTTCATTTAAATTAATTTGGTACTATTTTCTTTGCAAAAAATTGCTTCTCGTATGAGTCAAACCGGCTCACTTCAGTAAAAACAGGTATATGATCAACATCCGTAAATCTAGTGTTAAATAAAAATGTATAAATATGTAAAAAACCTTGGCCTGCCAAACTTATTTTCTTTTGATTTTTGACCCGCGACCGAAAAAGTTTGTCCATCACTGGTCTAGTAGCATAAAGAAATTTGTGTACATTTTTTATCAAGGTATTCAGTTCCACATTTATTGTGATTGTAATATGCTATTATTTTAGCTGATTGTATTTTTGTAGATCTGTAAATGCTTATATATTAATTTTACCAGAAATCTCTTCACATATGCATTTTCACATTTATTATTATTACCTTGTGATTAAGTAAATACAGTGGTTCTAAAAGCAAAAGATGCAACAGTCTTTGAAATCTAGGAGCTTGATAGAAAAGATGTTTATTCAATTTAGTTCATGTTATTTAAATATATATTTCTTATTTAGAAATATGGTGATTATAAAGATTCTGATGATGCAGTTTATGAATTGAATGGTAAAGATTTGTTAGGAGAGAGGTATAGTTTTTCTTGTGTTTTATTTATTTATTATCTAAAAAGGTATATAGATATATTGATTAGTATTTTCATAGTTAAAACATCATCTTAATACTTCATAGTAAAAATTAAGTTGGGTATTTATTATTACAATTTTGAGTTTTTAATCACAGATTTTCTTTATATGCCTTAATAGTTAACTTTTTTTCTTTTATCTAAATACTGTCTGTATCGGTTATATAAGATTTTTTAAATATTATAAAGACAGTTCAACTTCCGATGTTCAAATATATTTCAAATATATTAAAACACTTTTAAGGGAACAAAAAACTGGAATTGAAATTTTTAATGAAGAATTTACAATTGGAATAAAAATTTTAATTTAAATTGAATTTTAAAATAAGTTTTCACTCAAAATGTTTTCTTTTATATCTTGATTTAACAATACTTGAATTTATATGTTTACAAAATCTCGACACTCTAAGATAGTAATTTACAAAAATACTTTGTAATTTTAAAACATTTTTTTTCACACATTAAATACAAAAGATCGTATAAAAGCAGATTACATAAATGTATCCCTTAGAACTATTTATTTTATGTGAAAAACATATTAATATTAAAGCTTGTAAGACACCTATGTTTTCAATACACGAAATATCTTTTAATTTTTCACAGCGTAAATATCTTGTAATATCAGGAAAATAAAATATAGCTGTTATTTGTTTTTCATTTCTCGATTTTTCAGGGTTAAATTTTTATATGATTAGAAAATCTCCAAAACTCTAATTTAGTTATTTACAAAACCTTTTGTAATACGATTTTTTTCGTTCCACGTGAAATACCAGAGAACATATAACACCAGAATACATAAATTTATCCTCCCAGACTTTGTCATTGTATCTGCTAAACAGATATTGACATTAAAACGGGTAATAAACCAATTCTTTTATCCCACGAAATATCTTTTTAATTTTTCGCTACGAGAATATTTGCTAACATTAGGAAGCGCGAATGATAAAAAATTACTCTCATTATTTCTGAGTAATTACTGCGTGAACTATGACGGTGTCAAAAATTTCACGCTGATGCCAACATTTCCGTCATAATTCATTGTAATTGGACTTGTGATGGATGAAAAGAAATTCCGTTTTTTATTATCCGGTAAAAGTATGATCTTATTAGCTTCTGGTGGGAGTGTAACGCAGCTGAACATATTTGAACCGATACATATTCTAAAAAAATAATTAGACTTGCTTTAGTGGTTACAATAGAGGAAGGTGTATTTTGTAAAATGTTTTAAATTTTAAATTATTCTATTGAAATATTTTTATAGACTGATTTTATAATAATATTTAACCCGTTGCCTGTGGAATATATTCGAGAAAAATGTTCCAAAGATGGAATTTGTTTCTTTCATTTTGTTAGCTCTTATCATCAAAATACTATAAATTATTTTTGAAATAAAATTAAAATAACTTTTTTCAATAGGTTTTTACATAAATGGGAAAAGTTTATGGATGACAGTAATTTTTGCTCAAATGACAGCAAAATAAATCAAGTCATAATTTTGGGAGTAATTGCGTTGTCAAAAGAAAGGGGTTAAACATGAACTGCTTAGCTTGGTGTAACAATACGTTACATTCGATTCAGCTCTTTTTACCTCTTCCCGTGGGTCATCGTCTGGAACATGCCGGGGCAGGACCGGTTTGAACTGGAGAAAAACTTCGGACTTCTCCCAGCCAATAGAGGTGTCTGTTCGTTTGGGGGATTTTGACCCCCCCCCGCCGTTCTGGAGCGGACCCCGGACCCCTGTTTTTTTCCGATAGGCAGTGGGATTTTTTGAGCGGACAGGGTTGTTACAAGAAGAGTAGAATGTGAACTGCTTCTTCAACATTTTGTATTTTAGGGTCGACTCCGACTCGAGAGCAGTCTTCGATATCTACAAATGATAAGTTGATTCTAATTCTATTCCTTAGGCATTTATTTAATTGTATAAATTAATTTACTCAAGACATATTTGTTCATGTGTTTCTTAACCCATATTGGACCGCTGTCCTATAAACAGGACAGCAATTAAAATTCCATTTAATAATAAAGTTATAAATATTTTCTGAGTGGATTTTATTTTAACACCTTTAAAATAGACACACTTTAGCACAGTAACAAAAAAAAACAACTGAGAAATCAAATTATATTGTATTGTAAAATTTATTTTCAGCAACCTCTTAAAAATTGTCATTTTTTAATCTTTAATTTTATATTTATTATTATTATTATTATTTAAACATTGTGGAGGTTACTTTTAGTTTAAAAACACATCTAATAATGTAGCTGAAAGTTTTTGTTGAAAAATATATTTTACATCTAAATTTGTAAGTACAAAAATGGTATCCTAAAATTAAGACGAAGGTCCAATACGGATTATTTTTCTATGAATTTGATATTGCATTGATAGCGCACATTCTTTCCTTATCTTTCAATGAAAACCAGTTCAAACACCTGTTTACACACCTGGACACAACAAAGGGTAAATAGATGTCTATTCTATTCAGAAAACTGGAGATTTTTGGCAAGATAAACTTACTCTCTTACTGCCAGTTCAATAACTGCAAGAGAAAACTTAGAACAGTATGCTTAAAATGTAATGTTGGACTTTGTTTTGACTGTTCCCCCAAATTTCTTCTATGAATCAGCCTAATGCAATGTGAGGGATATTTGTTAAGTTTTAGTAGTGTAATGGACCGTTGTCCTATTTATAGGACAGCTAATTACATAAAAAATGAAAAATATTTGTTTCAAAATTTTGGTTTTATATACTTAGTTACACCATATTAATGATATGGATTAAGTTTTAATAACTTACAGAAATATTTAGTTGGTGTGGTACAATATGGGTTAATGTGTTTTAATTTCTTCTTTCTCAAACACTAAGCGAACGTAACATTATCATCATCCTGGTCACGGCACCAAAAATGTAAAAAATTATGTAAAAAAATATTTTTCACCTGTCTCATAGGGTACTTTTCAATTGTCGAAAACTAAATATTTTATTGATCCCGTCCTATGATGGCCTATGCTAGTCTAACAAGAGTAGAACAGTGAATGATACATGTAAACACTTTTCTATTACGAAGTCTAAACCACAGCAAGGTATGAGTCGAATTCTTTCCCAAGAGTCACTTAGTCTAATAATGCTTAGCGTTGTTAACAATCAGAAAGAAACTTAGATCAGAGGAAAGGAGAACCCTTTTTCCTGGGATAGCTGAAAAATATGGCGAGCGAACAAAAAATGAGCATTTATTCATTTATTATTAAGTTAAATTTGAGAGACTGCGAAAATGATTTTTAATACATCGAACACTCCGTTAAATAAGATATTAAGCATTAAAATGTTTGTGAAAGAATGTTTATGAGAGAAGGATATTTTCTGTCGATATTTTAATTGTAATAATTTTGATATATTACTCGTGATTATATGTGTGTGTGGTGAGGCGTTTTAGATCACTAATATAATTGATAATTACTATAATTGATATAATTAATATTAACTGATAATTAATATAATTGACATAAATAAAATGAGAAGTGAACTGCTTGAAATTTAAATCTGTCCTCACCACATGTTTTGTAAAGGAGAAAGGACCCATAAAAATTGATTGAACGGTATTTTTTTCGGGTGGGGTTCTGATCCCAGTCCCAGATTAGAATCAAGTCTTCGTACATGACACTAAATAAGAATGTACTTTTGCGCAGTTATTTATGAATCCCTAAGGGACAGTACACATTTGAAGGGGTAGGGTTTTCCCCATGATTGCGGTTTCAAAGCGGGGAAAAGAAGACGAATGGGTTTATACAGCTCTGCTGATTGGACGAAGAGAAGTAATATAGTATAGAGTTGAAAATAATATAAAATAAAGAAAAGTAAAAGAAGGAGTGTTAGGGAATCGAAGAGTGGAGTTCGGCTGTTAGAGTTCCAGGGGTCGAAAAGCAGTTTTCGACAGTCAAAGTTTGGGAATCGAAAGTAGAGTTCGGGGACCAAAGGAGATTTAGGTGCAAAAAAGACTTTGGCATTGCACCCCAACCAGAAGTGTTCCAGCGCATCCTTCTTACAGAATCACCCCAACTTATTTAGAAGGACCCATACCAGCGGTGAGACTAAAGTCAATATTATCTTCCCACCAATCGAAGTAACACGCAAGGTGTCTACAAGAGCTCCCAAGATTACTGCCTTGGTATACCCAATAGATCCACAAAGGTTGAATTTGAGATTAGGTCCTCTCTCTTAATTTTTTTACCTAAATGTTAGGATATTATTAATGTTAAATCTTAAATAATCTACACAAAGCAACCCAAATAATATTTAGTCCTTGTGACTAGCAAAATAATAACCACTATAAATTTGATCATAGGTAAATACCTAAATTGAATGCAGAGTTATTTTTTACGATAAAGATGTTATCAGATATTATTATAATTATCTTAAATTAATCTACCAAAGCAAGCATATAAATTTTTAGTCCTTGTGACTCAAAATAAATAACCACTAATTAAAATTTATTGATCAGGTACTAATGCATCATTTTACGACCTATCCTGTATATTTTATATGTAATGACACTTTATTTCTTTACATAACTTACTTTTTGTAAAGCCATTAAGCTTTACTTATTCATTTTGGGACACAAGCATGAAGTCCTACTTGAGAATATGATTCCTACATCCCTTTTTTTTCCCCAAATTTTTTAAGATATTTTTTTTTTTTTTATTCCATTAAAATTTATTGTGCTTTTAACTTTTACCTTCTAATGTTTCATCATTTTACCTTTTACGTACCTATGCAGTATATTTGAGTATATATATACAGTAGATATTTCTATATTTTTTTAAAATTGATACCGTTTCACCTTTGCTGGTTTTAGCCTGTTCTGTTTTCGGATTAAGGCTCTTTTATCAGTTATGTCTTGTTGTATTTATGAAAAAAGACCTTGTGCTTGGTGCTTATGTCCTAAATAGAAACTTGCTCCTCAAAACTTTAACTAACCAACCAACCAACCTAAATATAAAGAGAGCTACACGACAGGTTGTGTGTGAGTGGGGGGTAATGAGGAAATTCATATGTATTGGGATTCCCATGGTGCAAAGAATGTCGTCGTTTGCTTTGAAAAGGAATATAAAAAATTGGAGTTTGAAGATGTTCAGATTATTCCAGAAATCACTCTTTAGAATTTATACACTAACCAGTTTAACTATGCTCTTATAGTCGTGGGTATTGGCAAGTTTTCTAGCCAATGAAAATGGTTAGAAGTCACGTGAGAAAGAAAAGAAATAATGTAAAGGAATTATATAAGGAAAATTGAGCTCAGCAAGTAATTACGGTGTTTGCACGTAAGTCACGTAAGGCTACTACAATCAGAAGAGAAACAAAAATTTTTCGCCAAAAGTTGTAATTTTAAGGATAGAATTACTAGAAATTTAATTTAGAATACAATTATAATGAAGTTTGTTTGTTTGGTTAAAATATCATTACATATATTGATATTTTATTCATGCGATAGTCAAAATTAATGCCATCTTCATTATGATAACAATTTTCGAAAGAAATTACCACTTGATTTTACGTAAAAATTTAATAAAGAATATATAGAAATAGCCTTTTTCTTTTCCTTTCACCGGTATAACTACCTCATTAAGTTTCACGCAAATATTTATTTATAGAATGCTCGATAATTTTGGAATTTACTTATTATCGTATCAAAATGATTGCAAAAATTAATAACTAAAAGGTCGTTATTCCTTTTACACAATACATTGGAACAAAAAGAGGAGGAATAGTAAATAATTTAATTATCAAAGCTTATAATGGATTTGATATACTCGTTAAAGATAAAACGAAAGCTTGCTTATAGCAAAATTATATTTTTTCATTCATACATTTACAGTTATTAATTCTAACAAATGTCTCGTAGATAAGACTTATTAAAAATATACAATTAATATTTTGTTTAAAAAATAATATATATATATATATATATATATATATATATATATATATATATATATATATATATAATTTCTATCCGCATAATGTCATTTCCTTGATAGCTCTTAAATTATTAAAAAACGATTATATACGTGGAATTCCATTATTATAAGAATTTTCAACTACTAATTAAACTTATGAAGAATAAAACAAAAATTTAATGAACGAACTACTATCTTGAAAATATAATTTTTAAAAAGTAAAACTGTACATACAAATAAAGTGCAATATAAATATGAATTCTAATTATTTTTCATTTAAATATACTTTAAAATAGACATTTAAATAGAAATTAAAGTCATCCATAAAAAATCATTTTTTGTCATAGAAATATTTTAGAAACTGTTGTGATGAGGCGATTTAGATCAGTAATATAATTGATTCATTCATACAAGAAGTAAAATGCTCGGGATCTAAATATGACTTCATTACATCTTTGTAAAGCGACAGAGGACCATAAATTTATATTTTAAGGATATTGTTGTCTTGTATGGTGGTCTCGAACGGGGTTCTGATCCCAGTCCCAGATTAGAATCCTGTCTCCGTACTTGACAATAAATAAGACTGTACCTTTGTGGAGTATTTATGAGTCCCTAAGTGCCCAATTAGAGGGGATAAGGATTTTCACGTTGGCGGTCTCAAGGCGGGGTTTAAGCAGACCAATGAGATTCTTACAACTATCCCGATTGGACGATAAGAAGGAAGAGGGGACAAGATTGAAATTATTAAAATAAGAAAAATCTAAAAAAATTGACAAGATGTTCGGAGGTCCCAAAAAAAGGTGTTCGATAGTCGAGACGAGGAGAGAGTCCGACAGAAAGTGTTCGATAGTCTAGACTAGAAGAGAAGTCCGACGGAACCAGTTCGAGAGTCCAGCCAAGTCCGACAGGAAGGGTTCCTGCATCAAATAGCACGGTCGTACCGCAAACACTCAGGAGGAAAACCCCGGACCAGACGGACGAAATATCCATAGATACCCATCAACCAGCAGTTTTCCCAGCATTTTCACGTACCCCCTTTTACATACATTTTGAAATTGAGATTAGGTCCTCTCTCTATTTACAAAATTACTTAAGTATTAAAAAATTGTCAGAACTAATTTAGAAGATGTTGACAAAGCTTAATTTATGAAAATTAGCATCAGTTTTGTATGTACATAGATGTATATATATTATAATAAATTTACTTTTTTTTATATTAAGCTAGTTTCGGATGCTGTTAATTTAGCTTTTAGTTTATCTCCATATTTATGTCTGTAGTTTCTCAGAACCTGTGGTTAAATTTAGTACAAAAATACTTTACACAACGCAATCAAAATAAAATCACCACTATACATTTGATCACAGGTTGATACTCAAATATAAACGAGGACTACACGACAACTGTCTATATATTTAAAGTTTTCATTGTCAGTACCTTTTTAACACTCCTTAAGAGATAGCAGATTAAGGCGTTCTTGCATCTACAGAATCCAAGTATTCCAGCGAACAAGTAAGATAATGCATTATGATATGATATCGTTGCTTCAAAACCTGCTGTTGACAAAGTTCGTACGGATACTTCAAAGTGCTTTAACCCCTTGCCTGTGACGACTGAACTCAGTTTAAGAAACGCAAATACGTCCATTTTTGAATGCCCGGCCTATGTTCGGCAAAAGAGAAAAAGGTATTTCAATTCCGTGAAACTCTAAATCGTTTCGTCCACTGCATCCTATTCAATTTGCCATTTTCCCAATAAACATATGTATTTTCCCGCGAAAAGTTCTGCAATTTCGAGCCTATTTATCGGATACTGTAAAAGTTTTGTGAAATTCAAAGGAATCTGATGAATTCATGACAATGGATGTAAATAATAATATTGTTATATTAGTTTATTATATCTATCCTGAAAATGATGCCATTGGATTTATTTTACTGTCATGGGAGCAAAAAGGACTGCCATCCATTAATATTTCCCATAGATGTGAAAATATTGAAAATAGTAATAATTTCGTTTTAAACTTTCCTTTAGTTTACCAAAATAACATATTTTGGTAAACATTTTGATAAAGAACAAAATTTTAAGAGAAATTTCTTTTTCGCAAGTTTTTCTCAAATATATTCCACAAGAAAAAGATAAAACTTGTTTTTATGGGAGATCGTAATATGTGAACTATATGAAAATACTTTAACTTGCCTCCTTGCTCATAGTTATTATACATTTTTAATAAGAATATTAATTCCAAAACCATTTAATTATAAATTACAATACATATATTCTGCAATACCCGTTTATTAGCATGTGCTTTCATTATAATTTTCTTATAATCCTTTTTGTATGCATTTTTAATGGATAACGAATTTAATATTTATTTTGTCAGTTCACTTCATAATATACACAAACTATATAGTTGTAAATTCAGTAGGTGTATTCAGAAAGTTTGCTTTATCAATCGGTATATCAATCGGTACATTAGTTATGTGTAAAATAAAAACCAATACAGTATTTTAATGACTAAATCTACGTCAATAGCATGTCTCGTAAATGCTTCTTTTTTGTCCTGCCAACTGGATATGAAGCCTCTTAACCCCTTAACAGTTTCATTTTCTTCCCGAATTCGATCCAAAAAATGTCACATTTTTTATTGCATACTTTTGTTTCTTTTACATTTGTAATCTGTAAAATGTTATTAAAAGTAATATTTCTAATTAATTAGAGCATTTATAACAACTTATTTACAGGAAATTACAGTTTCCTTTCTCACTCATATACACTAGACAAGAAAGTGGCGTTTACAGCTCTGCAGATAACAAATATTTTCGATTACAATTACTACACAATTATTTTCGATTGCAAATATTACAAATACATTTATTTAACCGGTTTTTTCAAAGATCAGATTTAGTGGGATAAATCTTGAAAGAGGGTCAGAAGCGTAGTCCAACATAACAAAATTACCTAGTTTCTTTTCGAATTCTTTTGCTGTTGTCATTTTTCTTCAGTGAATACACATAGCACTTTTTTATAGGTCTTAGTTTTTTTTCTGTACATGGAATTACCTCTATAAAGTCTCTTTCGGTCAGTCTCCCAAAACCTCAAGCCAAAAACAAACCAAAAACTCAATAGAAAAAAAACTCGTTGTGAAATGATAAACCTATAAGAAAGCCAGGTCTTTCAAACGAAACAGAATACACTTCGAAAACTAACGTCTTGGGGACATCTCTACGACTAATTTAACATTAAAAAGCAAAAGATACAGCCAAAACAGTAAGAACGACTAAGAAATAAAATTGCCCGTACCCCGTACGGGCAAATCATTAAAAGCACAGTAATCACGCCCCTACGGTGTACGTGCAAAAACGGCAAGGGGTTAATAGAAAAAATATTTTTTTTATATTAGTGTATCATGAAGGTTTACATTATAATAAAGAAAAATCTAAAATTTTATTTATTTTACAAAAGCTTAAAAATTAGCACCTAAATCATTATTTCATGAGCGCTCCAATATTTTTTAATAATGCCCTTATACTGAGAAAGTACAACACAATTATTTAAATGTTCAAAAGTCAACAATAATATAAAAATCCCATAAATGTCTTGCAAAAGTGTCCTTATTTAGTGCACTGCACAAAACTTTTTACTACTGATTTAATATTATCAACTTTAAGTATATAATTCTTTTTTTAGTTTTATATTGTCAGTTCATATTTTAATATCCATAAGCTGTAAATTTCACTCGTGTTTTTTTGCTTTGTTTTTATCTATTACTTTGTTTTTAATTTCGTCTCGTGTAGCGCAGTTTGTCATTTGAGGAATTAGCGCCACTAAATTCTAACCAACCAACCAATCAACCAAAGCTATAAAATTTGAAAATAAAGTTGGTGCGTTCAGAAAGTTTGCTTTGGTAACGATGCATTACTCAAACATTATTTAGAATTAATACCAATACATTTATGTAGTGACTAAATCTGCATCACTACGGTGGCATGTAGTTTTGTTTTCGTCTACCAATTCAGTATGAACCCTATTAATAAAATGTTTTGCTTTTTTTGTTGTAATATCATGCATGTTCTCACATATATACATACACAAACAGTAAAATTTGAAAAATTGGATACGTGTAATCCAAAACTGTTGCTTAATTAATGCTTTGCTAAAAAATAATCCAAAGATGAATAATACAGAATGTAAATTTACAGAATTAAATCTAGGCTGCTATGATGTAGTTTCATAGAGTACATTCCTTTTCCATATTGCTTTTTATTCTCAAGCCAATTCAGAACGAAATCCGATGGACTGAAATCGGAAAATCAAAAATAGCTACATGTATTACTAGCCGCTTCCCCCTCAGCCATATCCGAATGGGTAGAGTGCTACCGCTCAGTACCGAAGTTCACGAGTATGAATCCTGCTTATTGTATGAATGTTTGTAGCCGTTCGTAGCTTCATTAGCCCTCGTATTGACAAACAGAAGACCGTAGTGCTCCATACTAAAACCAAACACAAAATATACGAAAATATACTGACATCACGTGATCTTTTCAAAAAATTTTTGTTTACAAATTTAAAAAAAAAATTTATGAAGAAAAAATGTGCCTTATTTTGAATTGATTGATAATTTCTTATTTTACATTCGACTAACAAAAGGGGTTTGTATATTATGATCACATCGATTATCGTGATTATTTTTATAAAAACAGAATTAAAGCTCAACGCAGATTAAGTTGATGGGGATTTAAAGATTAGTTGTACACAAATGTGACATTACAGAAAACCTCGAAATACGAAAAAAGCAGTTGGTTTGGTACATTTTCTGTATGCTATAAACAAAGATCACCTTTTTAATCTTCATTTTATTTTCAACTTACCATTCCAAAATACCATTATGGATTAAATACGAAATCTGGGTATAACAATTTCTCTCTCTTTCACATTTAGATATGTCTAAATAATTTTGTAGTACATTATTCATATTTATATCCAGCCATTTTTACAATTTGCCGATAGAGTTAACATGCAGATATATGCAGAAATTTTAATAGTGACAACAATGCTGTAAAGATGCTACATAAGAAAACAAAGAATATCGCGTATACCACACGTGAGTTTCCGAACGATGGCCGATTGGTTAGGGTGCTGGCCTTTGGTACCGGAGTTCATGGGTTCGAATGACACTGTGTCATGGATTTTCGTAGCCGTTCGGAATCGTCTTTAAACTGTAGGTCCGGGTCTCATTAGACTCGTGTTTCAAAAAGTAGACCGTAGCACTGCAAACCAAACCAAACCAAGCCAACCACACCTGAGCTACATACCTATCTCACCCTGAGCAAAAAGAATCGTCCTTCCTACGCCATGCGAACGTGGAGTGACGCAAATAACTGATTCTCATATAAGCTTGCGGTCTTCTAAAGGGTTGTCAGGATGTTTTCAAAACAAGAACAGCCCAAAGTTGGATAAAAATTCAAGGTGGATGTTTTCAAAACAAGAACAGCCAGCATAATGGATATTCAAATTCAATGTGCAGCTGACGTGCAAAGGACAGGGTCATCTAAGGCTATACCATCCACCTTTCTCTCCAGGTCTAAGCCCTTGTGACATTGTCTTAATTCCTAACATGAAAGAACTCGCTTCTGAACTGTTCCAGAGATTCTTGTGACAATAGACCAGTGCATTCGAAATATCAACAGAACCAGCGCTGTTACAGGTGTCTTGCGACTTCCACATCGTAGGAAACTGGTTATACACAATGCGTTCGATTATATAGAAGGACTGTAAAACACGGTGACATGAATAACTTTTGTATTCCATGTAAATAAATAGTTGCTACTATTAAACTCCGAACGATGGCCGATTGGTTAGGGTGCTGGCCTTCGGTACCCGAGTTAGTGTGTTCGAATTCCATAGTGGCATGGATGTTAGTAGCCGTTCGGAATTGGCTTTAAGCTGTAGGTCCCGGTCTCATTAGCCCTCGTGTTGCAAAAAGTATACCGTAGCACTCCAAACCAAACCAAACCAAACCAGGCAAACAATATATGAGCCACATACCTACCTCACCTCTGAGCAAAAAGAATCGTCCTTCCTACGTCATGCGCACGTGGAATGACGCAAAGAACTGATCCTTGTATTACTTTGTGGTCTAAAGTGTTGTCAGGATGTTTTCAAAACAAGAACAACGAAGTTGGATAAAAATTCAATGTGCCAGATGGCGTGCAACCGGACAGGGTCATCTAGGACTTTACCATCCATCTTAATCTGCAAGTCTAAGCCCTTGTGACTTTGTCTTAATTCCTAAGATGAAGGAACCACTTCGTGGCATTCGCTTCAGAACTGTTCCAGAGATTCTTGCGGCAATAGACCGGTCCATTCGAACTATCAACAGAACAGGCGCTGCTACAGGTGTTCTGTGACTTCCTCATCGTTGGAAACGGGTTATACACAATGCGTTCGACTATATTGAAAGACTGTAAAACATGGTGACATGAATCACTTTTGTATTCCATGTAAATAAATAGTTGCTACTATTAAACACCAAACAATGGCCGATTGGTTAGGGTGCTGGCCTTCGGTACCGGAGTTAGTGGGTTCCAATCCCACAGTGGCATGGATGTTCGTAGCCGTTCGGAATCGGCTTTAAGTTGTAGGTGCCTGTCTCATTATCCCTCGTGTTGCAAAATGCACACCGTAGCACTAAACCAAACCAAACCAAGATAACCACACTTGAGCTACATACCTGCCTCACCTCTGAGCAAAAAGAATAGTCCTTCCTACGTCATGCGCACGTGGAGTGAAGCAAAGAACTTATTCTTGTATTAGCTTGCGGTCTATAGTGTTGTAAGGATGTTTTCAAAACAAGAACAACGATGTTGGATAAAAGTTCAATGTGCAAGATGACCTAGAACAGGACAGGGTCATCTAGGACTTTCCCCTTACTCTACAAGTTCCACCTTACTATCCACCATCCACCTTACTCTACAAGTCTAAGCCCTTTTGACTTTGTTTTAGTTCCTCAGTTGAAGGAATCACTTCGTGGCATTTGCTTCAGAACTGTTCCAGAGATTTTTGCGTCAATAGACCGGTGCATCCGAAATATCAACAGAACAGGAGCTGCTGCAGGTGTTCTGCGACTTCCACTGGGTAGGTTGTATTCCATCTAAATAATAGTTGATACTGATAAATAATAGTTGATAAACTTCCAACTCTCGTAAATGACGCTAAAAAGTTTCATGAATATTGGCTTTCTTCGGCAGAGTGAAACTAATATTTCATTAACGTCTAAAACTTAATAAATCGAAAATTTATTTCAGTAATAATTCCATATAATCAAGTGATAAATGATCTTTTTAAACAAAAATTAAATTATCACTATTTGACAGAGATTTATCCATCAAATTGTTATAAAATATTCAAGGACAGAAACAACCCCAAAAACCGGACTTTAAAACTTTCTATTATTATACAATCGGTTTTAGAGGACTTCACAAACGTTCAACACTTAGATACAAAAGGTTAAAAATAATTTTTTTCTGGTCTTTAACCTCATTTACTACAGAATGGCAGATACGTGCAACGTTTGAACTTTAAAATATTACTTCGAAAATGTTATTTAGGATATTTTTGCCAATAATTAAAACTTATAACAATATACATATTCTACTAAACTTTCTAACAGTGTTAATAAACCCGAATACTTTTTAAAATAACTACAGTTTCATGAAGAAACAAAAAAAAGTAAATTATCAATGAACAATACTTTTTAATAAAACAAAGTGGTTTTGTTAAAAATTCAAGCAAGTTACTTGAACTGTTAGCACATTATTCGAGTTATTACAACAATTTAAGTAGTTTTAAGTACGTTAAAGTAAATCTTTAAAAGCAGCTGTTACTACATATTTTATTGTTATTATCATTAATACACAAAAAACTGAAACTTTATATTTCGTAAATTGCAAAAATTCCTTTACTAATAGCGGATATAAACAGGAAAGAAAAAAACTATTTTCTTAAGTTATCAGAAAACTTTGGGAAATTAACTTGTTCCGCCTCTAAGCGGGAAGAAAAATTAAATCACTTACCATCTAATTTTCTTATGCAAAGAAGAAACCAAATAAGCACTAAATATAGCATTTTTATTCCCTTTAAATCCCCTATAAATGGCAGGTATAACTCATTTTTAATGCCCGAAAAAAGTAGGGGAAGTCGCTTAAATATTTTAATAACGGTCTTAAACGATCTTTTTACCTTTTTATGTTTTTCTAGGCGATTTCATTCATTACATAGCATTCACAAAAAGTTAATTACATTTACTGAGATTAAAAATGAAGATTCAAATTCTTTATGCATGTTCAACCAAAGCAACAAAAGTAATAATCTTTGATAATTCCGTGGAAAAAAATAATTTACTTTGTTTCTTTTTACTTTCATTTTACCGAAATCGCTGCATAAATAAAATATATTCCTCTCCAGTAATGAAATTTACGCGGCAACTGTGAAATCAAATCCGATCTTTAATTAAAAAGTTGTTTGAAAATTCCTGCATGATTAGAATAAACATAATCAACTTAAAGATGGATTGCCATTTATTTTTTTTCTTTAATTAAAGGTTTCTAATTTCGTTTAATACTTCATTTTATTTCCTGCACTAGTGAGTTTAGGCGATGAAATGTAAATATTACCTCTCTCTGATCAAGCATAGGATATTTTCCATTCTGGTGAAATGTGAAATTGCATGTTTTGGCAGAATTAAATCATGCGTGAATGGCTTAACTAGTAGAGTGCAAAATAACCGACCACGTTCAAATGACGATTTATAAGTCAGAAAAACATTTAGCATTTCCAGAAAGACAGCAATCGCTTACTAAACTAAAAGACCTTGTCTTGAGCTTCTTCAGTTTGGCGTCTTGACACCAAAGTGAAGCAGCTCTATATAAACGGTAATATAGTCAGTACTGGCTATATGGCAGTACCGCTCATAAGGGCAGTTTTCATAAAGGGAAGTTTCATAAGGGAAGTTTTCAGCTCATAAGGCTCAGTTTTCTAAAGTCCAGCCTATCTTAATAGGGAACATGCGTTAACCCTTTAGCGGACAGTGGTTTCGCAATGAGACCACATTTAAATATTTTAATTTTTTCTTTACTTTTTGTAGACATATGAACGATTTTTTCAATTTTTTCATGTTTTGACAGTTTAAACCTTAATATATGACAGCACTACATTTATTTATTTGTTTATTTTAAAATATATGTAATTAAACTTTACGTACCTGGAAAGTCAGTAATTCGATTTTTCTGACTTATAACTTCAAATAAAAGTATGTACCAAACAACACTTATAAATTATTATTTATTTATCAAACTATTTTTTAAACTATTTATTCATTATGGTATTTGTTTAGCTGTTTATTTATTATACTGTTTGTTAAGCTATTTATTTATTATTTGTTTATTAATTCTATTTTTTATTATGCTGACTAGTGAGTTAGGCGATTTATTTATTTATACTATTTTTAAATTATTTATTTATTATGAAATCTATTAAGCATGTTTCAGAGTTATACTATTTGACTTAAGCTATTTTTTTAAAATAATCGACCACGTTAAACTTTTTATTTATTGTACTATTTTAAGGATACTTATTTATTGTACTATTTTAAGGATGGTTATTTATTGTTCTTACAATATAATTAAAATTTTAAATACTATTATAGTCATTCTGTACAAGGGAAGGGTTTTATTTCTTTAACTACCCCTCTAACCCCCCTAAAGGTATACGCCTCTAAGAAATATTTAGACAAATTTATATATATTTTACATTCATAAGGTTCGTAGATAACATATATAAACTAATTTCATTAATTGGTCAGTTTTATGTTGGTGACCTTCAATAGAGAACATGTGTTAAAGCGCACCGCTTACACAGTCATTTTCAGAACGTGAATTCAAGCCTTTATTTTCCTCCCTTTATTTTCCTCCCTTTCCCTCTTTCTTGTTTGTGTACACTCACCGTCGGATTTTTCCACCTCTCTCAGTTCTCACCCCCCCTGATAACAAGTGGACATCTGTCTGTTTATTGGTTGAAAGTTCTCTCTCATACATGACCTCAGGCGTTATTTTACTAATTCCGAAGCAGCAGATGAGCATTTAAAATCTATTAGGGATTAAGAAAAAGTTGTGTTAACAATCAACAAAAGGAAGCAAACTTATATATCTGATGTATTTTGAAATACATTGAACATGAATGTACGTATGTAAGTGTGCTGTACTTTGATTAGTAAGTTAAGCTAATAAATTTCCCCCCAAAATATTGCATATTTTTAATGTAGTTTTTACTTTTCGAATCAATTTCTAAAATGTTCTTAAGAGTATAATTATTTGTTTATGAGTACTACATTCTGATAGGTGAATATAATCCTGCCACAATTAATAGGGTTGTATTGTTCCGTATATATGGCCACCCCGCTTTTATGGTCGGATTTTTCTGGATCGATGAGCTGTACATATAACCGATACTGACTGTAATTTGTTAGACATATAGGACACATTAAGATACTAATTTTTGTTGATTTATAACATAAAATAAGTTAGGAAATTAAAGTAGAAAATTATTAATGCTATTTTTTTAAACCAGTTTTATAAAAGTGTAAAGTTGCGTTTAAAATATAAATGAATCAAATAGTACTC
>CM063509.1:29514636-29534636 GCA_032207245.1 Pardosa pseudoannulata
GAAGTCCATGGGCACCATACCAAGTCTTGGTTAACCTCGACACATGACAATTGGCATTGTGGTCCTGAAAGTAACAGGGGTCCAACCTGTAAAACTGCCACAACGTAGGAAGTATATTGTTATCCAAAATAGTGCAGTAGGCATCGGTGTTGAACTTACCATGAATGGTCACCAAGGGTCCCAGTCCATACCAGGAGAAACACCCCCAAACCATAATTCCATTTCCTCAGAACTTGACTGTTGGCACAATGCATTGTGGCAGGAGATGTTCTCTAGGCAGACGCTAGACCCAGACCCTGCCATCTGAATGGTAAAGTGTGAAGCTTGATTTGTCTCTCCAAAGAACCCGTCTACGGTCCAATTCCGATGTGCTTTGCCCCACATTAACCGAGCAGTGCGGTTGGACTGTGTGATCAAAGGCTTATGGGAAGCGGCACGACCATGAAAACCAAGGAGATGTGCTTCCTTACGGATTGTAGTCTTGAAACAATGGAATGTTAGAATGATGGTTAAAATTTATGAAAAATGTAATTGGGTATTGCTCATTCCAGTCAGGTGCATCAAATTAATCTTGGTATCCTCTAACATAATACTGACCTCATGAATATAGCTAATTTAAAATTAATAAGTTGCTTTTCTTTCACTCCCAAAAAGAATCAATGATGCTTGTCTAGACACGTATGCAAATAGCAGGTGCGCAAAATCACTTATAAAAGGTTTTATTTCGTGTTTGTTCTTTTCGTTTGAACTAAACTCTTATTTGAAATAAATTTCTTACAATGTACCCATTTGACAAATTCTGAAAACTTTAAAGTTTGGTTTATTTAAATCGAAATTAAGTTTTCAATTCAAGTTTTAAATTAATTTCTTTCATTTCTCTTTGCTTTTTTAAAATATATTTATATTGTAGATGTAATCCCAGATTTAAATGCTCTTTCTTCTGAGTAATAACTGTGAGAGGATATTCTTACATGGATTTTATACTGCATTTGTTCTGCATTAGAAGAACTAGAGTTACAAAATTGAGAAACAATGTCTAGCTGGCTGGCTGACTGTTAATTTCAATTGCAGGGTATTTTGTACAACAGGGATGGGCAAACTTCGGCCTGCAGGAAGGTTTTATCCGGCCCGCGGATAGAATTTTAAGTTGCCGGTCCGAGGCAAATTAAAAGAAATATAAATTTATACATTATATAGCCATCTTCTTTCCTACTTTGCTTAAATATTATATCCCAAATTTATTATCTCACGCTCAGACGTTCAGCAGAATATTTGAATCTTATATGTGAACAAGCGTTTTCAACTTTGAACCTTAAAAAGAATTTCAGAAGTACACTGACAGATGATCATTTAGCATCGTGCCTTAAAATCAGTACATCTCACTCCGAACCTTAGTATAAGGAACTTTTAAAAATGTAATCGCAATTTCATTCCTCTCATTAACGTATTTAAACCACTAGGTACTTGTATATTGTTTCTAAAATTTAAAAAAAAATATCTTCGCCTGTCAAAGTTATTTTCTTTCGATTTTTGGCTGGCGGCCGAAAAAGTTTGCCCTGTGTACACAGTTGTTTGTCATACGTTCTGAAATTAGTATTCTTTGATACGGAAAACACTGTAAATTATAAGCAAATCATTTCGAGAAATTTGGGATTGTTTTTTTATATAAACCTTAATTTCTCCAAGACTATATGTGCTATCCTCATAACAATGAACACTTTGCGGAAAGCATCCTCACCATGTGCTACAGTTTCAACTCTTTTCATACATTACTTTTTACAGGGTTATCCAAAACATATACGTTTCTTTCAATTTGTTGACTGTCACCTAGGGGGTTTCGCGAAAAATTCTTAGCGGAAATATATGACGTCTACCATTTTGTTTACATGCTTGAGGTTTCAGGATAATCCCCCATTTATTTTTCTAGATATTCAAGAAAATGTCTATAATCGCCAATGACCGGTCATCTTTCGCAATATAGTGTAGTTTCAAATGTAACAACTGTTTCCCCTTAGCCTAACTGAAGAATTTAAATGTTGTATTTTAATTCTGTAACACATAAGGATAAATTGAATGCTATTAGCTATTTACAAATCTACATTCTCTTTGCGATTTATTCTTCAAAATCTTTTAATTACATATTTTCAAATGACTCCCTTGAAATCTATCCCATACTTAAATATTTATAAAAATATTCGGTTACAATTATGTAAAATGCTAATTACAGTTTGAATAAGTTAAATTTCTTTAACAGAAGTGAAAATATTTATAGGAATCCTAACTTGTTAGTCCGAAATTTTCTACTCCAGCTCTTTTATTAACGTTTCAAATATTTACTCTCACGGGGAAATCTATGTAATTTGGGTTACACATTTTGTACAAGCCTTAATCAATGCAATTATCTATGATTTTGTATTTATTCTACTCTGCCATTCCTTATTAAGAATTACTTATAAACTGTTCGCGATTAGTCATTAATAAAATGCAATGTTCTGCCTAGGGGAAAATCTGTATTCATTGGTTTGCGATAAAATGTTAATTATGAATGACTGTAGGGAAATTTTATTTAACGTCCAATGAGGTGCAAAGTAGTAAATTCTAGAAGTAAATTAGCACGTAAATGAATAAATTTTTGCTTTTAAATTGCAAATTAAAAACTTTTCAGGAGAATTTTCTTTCCGAAACCCACATACATATTAACCCAATTTCCCACCGTTTGACTACCTGGGGATAAGTTCAAACACATTGAATTTTTACTTAATATTTTCGTTAATTAACCCCTTGCCTGTCAAGCCCGAACTCAGTTCGGGCAATGCAAAATCGCTGAGATTGGAATGCCCCACCTGATTTTTGGCAAGAACATAATCGGTGTTTCAAATTCGTCAGATCCAAACTCAGTTCTTTCAATGAATAATATGTAATTTACCATTTTCCCAATAAATGACCATAGTTTCCCGAGAAGATTTTGTCACTTTCGCACCATTTGTCCGATAGTGTACAGGATTTGCGAAATTCAATTGGATCTAAGGGACATGGAAATCTTGACAGTTGAAATACATAATAATGTTAGAGTGAAAGTTTGATAGACTAATACAAATATATTATATTTAACTCCATAATTATGGCATTTATTTTATTTTGCTTTAATTCGAGAAAAAAGGACCAATCCATTAACATGCCCCATATAAGTGAAAATATTGAATATAGTAATATTAAATATAGTGGGTATTTCGTTTAAAATTTTGTATCTTTTAAAATAATATATTTCTAACAATTTGATGATAACGAACAAACTTAAAGAAAAGAAATGATAGAAAAAAATCATTTTTGGTACATCTTTCTCAAATATATTCTCCAGGGAAGGGTTTAAATTCATAGAAATAATTAAAGCAGGCAGTTATCCTCTTATTGACAAGTTGCCCTCGTTTGCGAAATATCAACATTCGAACAGATTTTAGACAAAGTTCACTTGCATAAAGACTCACAAACATTTTTTTATATAACCAAAGTAAGGTGACCAAAATTATACGCCTTAAAACAGCAACCCCAAAATTATCCTATTTCTCCTATTTTCACTTTTTATTATGTAATATTTCTTACCGGTGAAATGTCAGATAAAGGAGTGTTCTCAGACTTCAATTCTTTTCTATTAGTCTCTCAAAACTAATGCCGTAAAAAATGCTAATATTTTGTCCACTGGCCACAATGATGTAGCAGAATAGATTGATGCAGACGTTCACTTACAAAATCATCTTTTATTTATAACATAAGATGAGACTGTACACACGAATCACTGTAGGAAAAAAGAACACAAAACAAAAAATTATTTGGAGGATATCGTTTACATCGTAACCTGAAAAGAAAAAAAACTTCTAAATCTATGTGCCAGCCTTTTAATAACTACTGGAAGGGGTGTGACTCCAGGAATGATATTATTCTGGCAATCAACCACGTCTCTTTAATTACTTCTAGTTTATTCTAGAAGATATAGTGCCACTGCACTGCGCTAGAAAAATTAATTAACGGGGCTGCGTTTCTAAATTCAAGGTGCCAGGAAATGATAGTTCGGCTCCATTATTATGCAAAATGCTCTGAAGAATTTATCAATAGGGAATCTAGATTTTCAATTTAAAACAGAAAACATTTAAGTTAGGATTTTACTTTAATTTAATTTTATTATTACGAATATATAAAAATACCATATGTTTTCAAACAGTGCTATTTTTCAGGTAGTCACATCCTTATACTTTCCAGGATCACGTTCTCATCTATAAAAACGCATTAACACATTTTAAAACCTACTGCGTTTTCACACATCATTCAAACTTCGAAAGTGCGTGTTTGATGAAAATCTATTTACTTTCCGTAATGTCATCTCAGGCGTTTGCGTGTTTGCTTTTGGACTTGCAACGACGACTTTTTTAAAATTATTCCACAAAGTGCAGACAAATTGTTCCAAAGGAATCCGTTTGCAAGAAGTGAAAGCTCAGCAAAGCGTCGAAGGGGAAATATTTATATTTCAAATGGCGACACGATCGCTCGCAGTTACTACTCCAAAGTCAAATTAGAAAGTTTAAACAGAAAGACGGGGTTTTATTTGAAGTGTGAATTCCTCGCTAGCAGTTCAAACACCGCGAAAAACGTGAAGGGAAAAAATGAACTAAATGAAAGAAGTCGCACCGATAAGGTAAAAATCGAAGGAGTGTATAAAATTTGTGAAACTAGATTAAGAAAATCTTTTCTGGGGATAGATTTTTAAGATGACATAGATTAAAGAGAGAATTTGGGTAGAAATGTTCATTTAAAAAAACGTATATATAAAAGTAATAGAACAAATTATATATATTATGAATATCTAAGCTTCTAAAGTCTATCCAAAATTATCTCTTTTTCTCATACATTATTCTAAATCTTATTTTATCCTCTTTATATTAATCCTATTTTCCCAGTCATACAATTCGAAAAACAGAATTTTTTATTTCTTCAGAAAACTCAGAAATTCTTTCTCTGATTCTCAAAGCTAAAAATGATATTACTGGCATTTTAATAAGTGAGTAATAACTGTCCCATGAAAAATCTGTAACGATCAGCAATAATAGTCATCCTGAGCTACTATCATGCTACTACAAGACTACTACTATACATCCCGAACTACTATCACTTTGACATAGCCGAACGATGGTCGATTGTTTAGGGTGCTGGCATTAGGTACCGGAGTTCGTGGGTTCGAATCCCACAGTGGCATGAATGTTTGTAGCCGATCGAAATCGGCCTTAAGCTGTAGGTCCCGGTCTCATTATCCCTCGTATTTCAAAAAGTAGACCGTAGCACTCCAAACCAAACCAAACCGACAAACATCACTTTGACATATGTCTATAATCAAAACTAAATCATTAAAAAATTGTCTCAGAATTTTCTCACCCTACGTGTTACAGGGTTCTGTCTCGTTCAAGGTTGGCGTCGCGAGATTTATTCAAAGAGCATTCTGACACTGTCCGGTTCAGAATTTCTCTGGATTTTGTTATTCTAATTTTGATGAGAGTAAATAAAAATGTTCGGACACTACCAGTAATGTATTTATTCTTGACAAAATTTGAAAGGGACTCTTAGCAGCCCAGTTTGCCCGGGCTGAGGAAAATTATTGGGGCAACACAAAGGGGTTTCCCTTATAAATGTGGGTCCGGTTTTCCTATTATATAATATATATATATATATATATATATATATATATATATATATATATATATATATATATAAGATAGATAGATAGATAGATAGATAGATAGATAGATAGATAGATAGAGAGAGAGAGAGATAGATAGATAGATAGATAGATAGATAGATAGATAGATGTAGATGTATATAGGTATATAGTGTTTGTGTGTGTGTAACATGCCGAAATTAATCAGCCAGTCATATAAGAAAAGTTTGCTGAATATATAAAATATATATAATCTAATTGTTTGGACTTACTGGGCAATGAAAAGTCTAATTAATAATCAGTCGTGGCTCCATTGAACTAATAGCAAATTCCTGGGTGTAACTTTACTTTTTAGAACACTAGGCAAATGACATGTTTCTCTTATAAGAGCAGAGCTTACCATTCACTTTTCAATTACAAATTGGGCACAGTGGGAGATGAAACGAATTATTTCCCATGAAGTCCGCTTTTTTATATATGTTATAACAGTCAGAAAGGAAATTAGATTATCCTAAAAGTCAACCATTTTATTGTTACAGCTGGAAAATGGGGCTAGTGGACAGAAAATATACATTTCATAGTTACCTTTGGGAAATATATAGAAAGATTTTTATGTCAGCATACATTTCTTTAAAAAATATTAGACTGCTGGAAAAATAGATATGAAAGAATGAGAAGCTGATATAGAAGAATTTTAGAGAGATATTCTTAGAGTAATTATTTTGATAAATTACATATATATGAATGTATATTTATATGTAATCCAGAAAATCTAAAAGGGCGGGTTTCATTTGATTAACGTCCCTATTCTTTTTACTTTCTCGGGCTACTGGGCAATGAGAAACGTATGCAGATAGAATAATAAAGTTACAGTCAAGCCACACTGAAAAAGCACATTGTTGAGAATAACATAAATCTTTAATGAGGAGTTGCTAAAAAGACATGTTTTCCAGTTAACGGCAGAGAAGAGAAAGATACGAAAAACCGTTTGCTGGAACAAAGGTGTACCCCAGAGCTAGACAGATAGAATTTTCCCAAGGGACAATATACTTAGTCAGTGAATCTGTTTGAACAAGAAAAACTAAGCCATTTCCGGCGACAGTTAGAAAATGTGTTGAATGAATAGAAATTAATATCAATTGCACAGAAATCTTTTAGAAATGTCTTAAAAGTTGAGGACTCTTATTTGATTATGATATTTTGAGGCTGGGAAAATATTTTAAGCAATTAGAATGAGATAGAGGAGGTTTTTAAAGATATATTAAAGTGAAATAATTTTGATATATTATATATATACACTCCAGAGGCAAACCATTATGACCACCGGTCAATAACAAGTTGGCCCACCTTTGGCGCGCAAACAGCTTCTAAAAGTGTCCGCTGAACAGTGTGCCCCTATACTATTCTACTTGGCCCTGTATTGTATTGAGTTTTCAGCTGAGCTACTGCCTGAATCCGGTTTTGCTTCTTTGTTAGCTTGTGAACGTCCAACCCCATGTGGTCTAATGCTGGTTTCACCTACATTCATCCACTTTGCATAAGTACTAACAACTGTAGATCGCGAACAACCCACGAGTTGTGCAGTTTCGGAAATACTTGTTCCGAGCCTTCGAGCCATTACAATCTGCCCTCTATCAAAATCGCTTAGGTCCGCAGCCTTTCCCATGACACACAGTAGTAAGTGAAAGAATGATTCCTCAGACTCTCCAGCAGCATTTATATAACACTTCCACCTGATCACGTGCGTTCCACGTCAATCAGGCGAGTTCACTGGAAAATGTAGGTGTGGCCATATGTTTTGGCTCTTAAGTGTATATTATACATACATATATATAATTAATCAACTTATGCAAAGTTATTAATCAACTTATGCAAAAATGTGTAGCAATTTAATTTGTATAATAAGTTTAAATAACCATTACCTAACACACTAAATTTTCCTTTTCATTCACTTTATTTCTCTTATATCAAGATGCAGGCAGTTAAACAGAATGCATCTCTAAGAATTTCTACCTATAAAAAGTCAGTCTTATAAAAACTATAAAAGAATTCTCTAATATTAAGACATACATTGTGCGTTAAACTCATGATCTCAGCGGAAAAAAAAGTGGATAAAAACGCGAGGTGTTTGTTTTTCTGCCGAGAGTCATAAAGTCCACTAAATTAGTATCATTAAATAGCGTTGGAGTGAAGAAAAAATCAAATATTTTTTTTTTCTTTCAGAAGCAGGTGTTTACGAGACTATAAAAAGTGTACAACGACATAAAAAAAAGAAAGTGACCGGAGAGTAGAATTAATATGCCCCAGGTAAAGTCAGTGTTGGGTATACTATTTTTTCTTTACATTCTGATATACTGGAACGTAATGACTGCTGTAGTAAAATTGCATCGCTAGATATTTTAGAAAATGTAGAGAAGGATTTATCTTGTTAAAATCTTATCTAGTTATTTCTTAATGCTTATATAGTTTGTGTTTATGTATGTATATTAATTTAAAAAAAAATTATTGCAAGATAAATTTAAAATTACGAAATAAACATTTATTGAAGAATTAGGAAGTATATAATGAAAAGTCGCAATGCAACGTATATTATGCCTTATGGGATTTAACTCGAAAACAATTAGTCATTGTAAGTTGAAATATTATATTTAGAACAAATATAACGTTTACTTGTCGTTTGATTGTAATTTAGTTTATATATATATATATATATATATATATATACACACATGTCGTGTAGTCCTCGTTTATATTTGAGTATTAACCTCTGATCAAATGTATAGTGGTGATTTTATTTTGATTGAGTTGTGTAAAAGTATTTTTGTACTAAATTTAACCACAGGTTCTGAGACACTACAGACATAAATATGAAGATAAACTACAAAGCTAAATTAACAGCATCCGAAACTAGCTTAATATAAAAAAAGTAAATTTATTATAATGTTTATACATCTACGTACATAAGAAACTGATGCTAATTTTCATTAAATAAGCTTTGTCAACATCTTCTAAATTAGTTCTGACAGTTTTTTAATACTTAAGTAATTTTGTAAATAGAGAGAGGACCTAATCTCAATTTCAAAATGTATGTAAAAGGGGGTACCTTTGGGGAGTGAAAATGGTGTGCCCGGAACAGTGCTGATTGATGGGTATCTATGGATCTATCGTCGGTCTGGTCAGGGGCTTCCTCCTGAGTGTTTGGGGTGCGACCGTGCTATTTGATGTAGGAACCCTTCCTGTTGGACTTGGCTGGACTTTCGAACTCGTTCCGTCGGACTTCTCTCGTAGTCTAGACTCTCGAACACCGTCTGTTGGACTCTTCTCTAGTCTCGACTCTCGAACTCCTTCTGTCGGACTCTCTAGTCTCGACTTCCGAACCTCTTTTCTTTGGGACTTCCGAACACCTTCACCTTTTTAGATTTTTCTTATTTCATTAATTTCAACCTTGTCCTCTCTTCCTTCTTATCGTCCAATCGGTGTAGTTGTAAGAATCTCATTGGTCTGCTTAAACCCCCCCTTGAGACCGCCAACATGAAAAACCTCATCCCTTCTAATTGGGCACTGTCCCTTAGGGAATCATAAATACTCCACAAAGGTACATTCTTATTTAATGTCAAGTACGGAGACAAGATTCTAATCTGGGACTGGGATCAGAACCCCGTCCGAGACTACCGTACAAGACAACAATATCCGTAAAATATAAATTTATGGTTCTCTATCTTTTTATAAAGATGTGATGAGGTCAGATTTAGATCCTGAGCATTTTACTTCTTGCATGAATGAATCAATTATATTATTGATCTAAATCGCCTCATCACAACACACGCACGCGCGCAAGCACACGCGCACACACACACACACACACACACACTCACACTGCTCTAAAAATCGTCAAGACATAGCAGGGGTCTCCATACCATAAAAGAGAATCAAATCAAGTCTAATGTGAAGTTTAGACTTTTATTTCAGATTTACAAAAATGACATGTTACACCGTCAAAGGCGTAAGGCACAATAAACATGAAAGCGTTTTGTATTTACAGAACTGGGCCCCACGACGAGATGCGGAGACGAATACCTTCCAAGAAAAAGTAGCTTAATCAGTGTGAGTAGAAATCAGATACAAACTTAGATGATTATAGGAGTGAGCTATTTTTATTGAGACCGCTGGAAAATGGAGAGAGTGGGAAGAAAGCATGTAACGCATAGAAAGCTTTGGGAATAGGGTTGAAATAATTCTAGTCGCGGATTCTCGTTTAGATATTTTGAGGCTGGGAAAATATATTAAAATTAATAAGAATGGAAAAGAAACTTTTTTAGTATAATAATTTTGATATATGCCATATACATGTGTGTGTGCGTGTGCACGAGAATGTATATAATATGGATGTAAAGAAATCATTGTCTTCACATAAGTTTTTTATAAGAGTATATAAAGTATTCACATATTGAAGTTACGTTTTCCAAACACTTCAACAAGGAGCTATTTAAAAAAATACAATGAAATCAAAACTAAGTAGAAATGAAAGCAATGTCACCTGCCCCTGTATATACATTAACACTAGATTTACAGATATTGTTCATATACCTATTTTTACTAAAGTCAGCCAATTTGATTCATACAAACAAAATTTGAAGTTTTTTGCAAAGAAAATAGTCTCAAATTAATTTAAATGAAATGTTTGTTATCAAAAAATTCATGGAAAATATTTTTTACATATAAAATCGGTTTCTGAAACACATTTTCAGCAAACATTTCTATTACATTTAGCACAATGGTTTCTACATCTGTTTCTCTTGCATGATTGTTGAACTTGACAATTCTTCCGTGCTTCAGTAGCATGAATTTCTGTCTTTGGAATAGAAGTGTTCTCGACTTCTTTATATTTACTTCTTATCTCTTCAGTCAATTAGAAAATAAAATCTTGACTGTTGCCCAGCCTGATAGGACTAATAAATTTCATGTTATTCTATTAACTGTAAAGCCATTCTATGAGTCAAATTGGCTCACAACCATGAAAATAGGTATACCTCATTTGATAATGCGATATAAAGGGGTATGCGGGGAAGAGGAACACGTATATTTTAGTGGAGTTTACATATATTTTATTACTTAACTAAAAACCAACTTATGTTTTTGATATATATATAATACAGTTTATATATATATATATATATATATATATATATATATATATATATATATATATATATATATGTGTGTGTGTGTGTATATGTGTGTATATGTATATGTATATATATATGTATATATATATATATATATATATATATATATATATATATATATATATATATATATATATATATGTATATATATATATATGTATATGTATATGTATATATATATATATATATGTATATGTATGTATGTATAGTGATCAAATTTTTAGTCCTTAAATCTATTGTTAAAGACTAAAGATTTTAAAATGACTGTCAAAAGTGATCTTATCTTTAATTTGTAGAAAATCATAGAAACTATCCTGTAAAATAATGAATTATATTTTCCTTTATACTTCTTAGTAAGTAAATCAAAATTAGTAGAGGAGAATTGACATATAAGCAGAGTACAGCCTCGTTTTGTTTTTATCTGAGAAGGCTCGTAAAGTTCGCTAAATTAGCAACCTTAAATAGCACTGTAAGAAAGAAAACATTGAATTCATTTTCTTTCCCTCAGAAAAGATGTTTACGAGAGCATAAAATGTAGGCAGAACAACATAAAAGGAAAATGATATAAAGAAGGGCATTGATATGGCCAGGTAAAGTCAATGCTATATTATTCGCTTTCTTTTGATGCATTCTTATTGACTGAAATATAATGATTTTTGTAATAAAATAATGTTCAGTTTCTCTATTAATATAAAATAATGTATTTTATTTTCAACATATGTAGTTATTTTTTTTAGTTTACACCATGTTCAAATACTGAGAGAATTAATATTAATTAGATGCTTTAATGTTAATAATCGGAATTCCAATTCATATGGATATTTCAAATTTTTGGTAATCCATTAGGAAGGTTAACCGCTTCCCTTACAATTTTTTTTGAAAAAAAAATTGTAATGAAAAAGAAAATAAAAAATGATTTTTTACAATTATTTTTCAAAAAAAAAATTGTAAAAAATCATATTTTTTTATTTTGTTATTATATACAAGGAAATAAAAGAAAACAAAATAAAATATGAGGGTTTTAATGTGGATTTTTCATTTTTAACAGGGGTAAAATGATTTAGTTTTAATATTAATTTACTACCACGAGATATCTCAAGCAAATGGAAAAAAAGTTAAATATTAGTCTTTGTATGATAGTTTTTGAAACAATAAGGGACAACAGAAAGTGATACCTAATATTCTCTACATTGGTATCCTACTTTTTTCTTACAGTCTTATTTCTGCAATCTGTTTTAAGATATCAGTCTACGTTCGGAGAACTTTTTTCTTTAAACATAGAAACTAGTTTTTATTTATTAGATGTTAAGATTTATTTTTCATATTATCATAGAGAATTACATTTAAAAATTTATTCCTGGAGAAGTTTTTATAAAATTTCTAATAAATGAAGAAAATTTAGTAAAAAAATCGGGTTTTTTCAAAAGGTCTAATATTTTAATAAAATAAAATTATTTCAATATTTTTATACAACACATTTTTATACACTGGACTAGTGAATCAACAAAAACCTTTGATTAATTTACATTTAGTAAAATATTTTGGTCCTTGAAAATCATACACATTGAATTTTTAAAGAATTTTCATTTTCTTTATACCTAACTATCAGTGTAACATCATGAAAAGTTATCGAAATTTAAAGCTTTTAGGTCATTCACTAGTAAATACTATCAAAAGCATTCATAATAAATTTCAACAAAATATTTTAAGAACTTTTTGAGAAATCACATTTCAAGTTTCCACATTTTATTAAAAATACTGTCCTGAGAAAAACGCATTTGAAGTTTATGAAAGCAGCTTTGATTGTTAAAAAATTAAAATACATGTTTAAAATTCCTCACACTTTCTTGCTTCTAAACTTTCTAATTGCCAAGTTGCTAATTAATGAATGTACTAGAAAGAATGTTTAAACTAATCTTCATGAAAATTAAAAAAGTTTTGTTCAAAAAATGCTCTTTAAAAGACTTTAAATTCACAGCTTCCAGTTCTGAAAACACTACTTCCATTTTGTTTTGACAACTGTCATTGATGTTTAAACAGCTGTAACTTTTCTTTAAATGCTGTAGAGACAAAAGGAAAACAGATTTAGAAGCCTAAAAAATGAAATACAATAGAGAAATAAAAAAAATGTGATCTTTGGCAAAAAATGAGGTTTTAAACGTAGACGGATACCTTAAGGGAGCACAGAGTACACTGTCTCGTTGGATTTGATTTGTTTTTTCTGTAGCAGTAATAACATCTGGAAAATGCCTTGAGGTTAAGCTGAGTGGTAAAAGACTAATCTTGTGTCTCCCTGATGTGACAGAAATCTCATCACGATGATTTTCTGAAATTAGTTTTGTACCGATGTACTTTCCCACGATGATTTGCACCTGCATGCAATGCTGTGGGAGAAATTTCCGAGAGGAATTTAGGACTTTGATTGTTCACATCGAGTTTAGGAACCCCTGCCGAGAAGGTATAGATCACGGAATGGCAGCGTAACGATCAAGCTCGCACAGAGACGTAACCGTGAGTTATGGAGGCAGGGGCTAAAAATAATGTCAGCTTGCACAAAAGGGGCTACTTTAATGATCCCACCTACACTCCCGAAGGGGGTGCAGATGTGGGAAAATGTCACGAAACAAGCGATTGGCAAAGAAGAAAAGGGGGCTTTAAAACCGAGGTGAGGAGTTGGGAAATAAAGTTAAGAAAATGAGTTGAAGTCGTGATTGAAGAGAAGTGGGACATCAAAATCCCAAGCCCCGCTCACCAGGACCGATTCGTCCCGTGCGCCCAAACACCCGGACCGACACACCGCATGAGGAAAGCCTCTACCTTATCCTCTGTACCAACTGAAGGACCGACACACCGCATGAGGAAAGGCTCTGCCTGTTGCTCTGTACCAAATGAAGGACCGACGCATCGGGTGAGGAAAGCCCCTGCCTGCTCACCTGTGCCTTTAATGGAGGTAAAGATAAAATAATATTTACAGTCATTTAGGCCTCTGTTAGTAATTTAACCTTGTGATTAACCTTTAAGCTTCGGCTGACCGCTGGCTTGCGTTTGGACTACAAGTCGGCAGCATTTTCGAAAATTCCTCCCCCCTCCTTCGACTTTCTCAAGAGGGAAAAATGTTTTGTCCTATTGTCGTTCTCTGGAAGTGGAGGACGTTACAATGTAGGGTTGCTCTAAAACCAGTCTGAAAGTTGTTATTTGACATCTCACTTTGAGAAAGACCGTTGAATTTTGGAGACAGGATCAGATTAAATAAAAAAAAATAAACTACGAAGAAAAGAAACTTTGACTCGCTTCCAAACGGATTTCGTTGATAAGATAGAATGAATGGTTTACAAACAACTGCTGGACATTGACAAAAAAGTTCCAGTTGTTCCACATGTCGCCAAACAAAATCATTCTTCCTTCCCGGTACTGATGCACTCAGCAAAACTTCAACAATAGGGAGGGACTGGCCAAATGATAAGTGAGTAATGACCCCGTCCCTGCAAAAGGGGAGAAATATCTACGGTACAACTGTTGTACCCTAGCCGACTTTTGGGTTTCTATATATTTCTGGTACAACTGCTGTACCAACCGAAACCTAAAAGTTAAGAAATAACGCATTATAAAGAGAATTGTAATAATAATGGCGTAAATATAAGACATAAATAATTGATGATTATGATATATGATAATCAACTATAAATTTGTAAATGAATGTATAGAATAAATGTCTGAATCTCAATGTAAAGTATTATATTCTTACTGTGCTTCCTCTTTGTAACCGAACACTGGTGTTAAGGTTGTAAATACATTACTACAAGTTTTTTTCAATCAGTTGAAAAAAACGTAACCAGTTCCTCCAAAAGAAACGGGAAACCAACAAAACTTCGCAAACTGCCAATGAAAGCTGAATATTTCCTTTCATTTCCGCCAGCCCATGTAAAACCGTGATAAAAACAAATCGTACTAACAAATTCTCCTTTGCACGAGTTTTCTCGGGATAGTAATTAATTACAATATATACGAAAACGTGGTAACTCGGGGTAATCAGGCAAGCTATTAAAATATACTTAATAACACTAAATTTAAATCTGTGCACTATATTCCATATCTATTACTTTATATTGGATTCCATATAATCCAGTAGGTTTTCATGCAGGGTGTGCAGAGAACATGGATTTTCCAATAAATCTTTAATTATTGAGACATCTGAGTTCTCCATTCTGAAACGGGTTTTTTTATTATGAATATAAATTTAAAGATTACAATAAATAAAATATTTACCTACGAGTAGTTGAGTTATAACTATAGAAACAGCTAAAATTATCAGAATTCTACTAGCACTGAAACAAAAATCATGTCTTTTGTTGTATGGTGTCATATCGACGTCGAAAAATTATCGCTTCGAGCTTCCACGAAAAACTTATATGTTCAGCAAACGTAGCACCACATGGCGCCCGCCGCTGCGGTGTCTGATCAGGATGCTCATTGGTGCCGACAATTCGAACGTCTATTCCATGTGCAGAGGATTTCACTGCACTCTGACACAATAGAACTAACTGTTTCTTGTTTGGTCAGTGGATTAAATTATATTTATTAATTGTTTTTAACATTTGGAAATTATATATTCTGCGAAAAACATCTTGAAATTTAAAAAACAAACAAACCAGGGATATGGTGTTACAGATATAACTTATGTACTGTCTGTAAGACACAATGAATGATAAAATTTGGACTTTCTTTTAAAATTCGTTTCTTGTTTGTCTAATTAAACATTGTTTTTCACCGAATTATTTCAATATATATAATACATCACCGAAATTACTTTACCACACTAAAACATTTCCCTTTATATTGATGAAATACTTCTTTTATGTTTGTATAAAAACAAAATATTACAATATATAAATTTAAATATTAACCGTCTGCAAAATCATATGGGCAGTTAATCAGTTAAAACAAGCAAAAGCGCTTCAGCAAGTAAGTCTCCGCTCTAATACAACGCTTAATAAACCGTACCTTCGGATGATTCTGAATGCCAAGTGCAGGAAAAATAGCTGTACTTGCCTGAGTGCTATAGTATACTATGCTTCTCCAGTAGCCTATACATATAAAGCGTGATTTTCAATTTACTGCGCAGTGCGTACACATCAGAACTTCCTATGTTCGTTTGCTTTTGAACGTGCTATGTGGTGCAGCACCTAGTACCGCACGCGCTGCGGGAATACAAGCAAGCAAATCAACATAATATTTGAATATTTTATAAATAATTATTATATGCCCTATAAAGATAGGTAGACATAGCTGCAGAAAATTATTGTCCCTCATAATTTTGCCAGGGTGTGCAGCGCAAACACTGCACATATGGACCGCACGCCACTGATATACTCAATAAAACAGCAACTTTGCAATTTTCAGGTATGCACAATTCTTTAAACATTTTAGCGTTGCTGTGTAAAAAAAATAAAATATTTGTCGCAATTGTATTCAAAATTTAATGGCAATTTCATAAAAAAGTAAAAGAAACTTTGTATGTATTCAGTGAAGTAAGAATACTTTTTCTTCTTTATGAGATTAACTCGTTATTTATTCAGATGTCCATTATTGATAATTTGATCAAACGCAGCATGTATATTTGTTTTTGAAGACAAAAAATGAAGCTGTAATTAAATTTTCGCTTTGTATAACATTCATAAAACGGATTGCACTATCTAATAAACAAAGAAAGGAATAAAATTCTGTTTTTATTTTATACTGATTTAGGAATAAGATTTCACTGATATTTTCTCTTTTTTATAATTTACAAAAGAATAGAAAAAAATTAATATTTTTTTTAAAATTTGTTGCTATTGTTCCTGCAGATTTTTTATTATATAATGTAATGAAGATAATATAATTATCCTCTCAGGAGTTTCTCAGAGATATTTTTTCAGGGTTGCATAAATATTTTTACATATAAGAGGTATAAACTTACTATCATATTTCCGAATATTAGAAAAAAATCAGTTATACAATATGTATATTTAGTCTCTTCAAAAATCTTACTTAATGCTGAGGAAAATAATCGCACAATAATTTGTATGGGATAGAAGCAATATAGATACGAGGGGGTTACTTTGAAAATTTAAGATACGCTCAGGCTAGAATTTACAAAATAAAAATAACCTTTTAATTTTAAAATACAAAGTATTTTAACACAACAGACAATTTTTTACTGATTTACTTCAACTTGTTTAGTGTAGAATAAATATTAAACTGAAGAGAAAGTGGAGTTGACGCGAGAACATTTTCGCGCTATGGTTTTCTACGATTTTAAAGCAGGATTTAATAGAGAAGAATGCTTTTAAGGGTTGCAGTTGGCATTTCGTGATGAATCTCCAGCTCGTGCTACTCTATTCAGATGGTTTAAAGAATTTAGCAGAGGTCAAAATTTTCTTCAGGATGAAGAACACACAGGAAGGCAACCGTTGTCAGTAATCCCAGATAATGTGTTTACCATACGAAAAATGTTAATGGATGATAATCGCTGTACCTATCAAATTATACAGAAGGAACTTAACATTAGAACTACAGCCTTACACAAAATAATTAATGAAGAATTACATATGAAAAAAGTAGCTTTCCGTTGGGTTCCCCATAATGTAACTGAGCACAAAAAGGAGGAGCGTGTTAGAATCAGTAAAGAAACCATTAAATTGCTAAATGATATTGGCCACAGCATCATTTCTAAAATTGTAACGAGTGGTGAAACGTATATACTGTTTTTTGACGTTCCAATACGTCAAGAAAGCAAAGTATGGTTCTTTGAGTATGATCCCATGCCGACAATGGGGAAAAGACGACGCGTACTGAAAATAGTGATCTATGCCGTTTTTTTCAGAAGTACCGGATTGGTCAAAGCCATCAAGTTGGAAGGACAGAAGACAGTAACAGCATACTGGTAAACCACTAACTATCTTCCACAAATTCAACAAGAAGTAAATGTTGGGGGATCAATGCTTCACAATGACAATGCAACTTCACATACAGCCGGATTAACAGTTGAGTTTCTTAAGCAAGAAAAATTATATTGATACATCATCCGCCGTCTTCACCCAAACTAGCTATCTGTGACTTCTGGTTATTCTTTAAACGAAAACAGAACCTACGTGGACATAGATTTCATTCAGATTAAGGGATTAATGTGTCTATAAATGCATTTTTTCATCTATTCCAAGAAATGAATGACTCGTGGCAATCTGTAAAAAATTAGTCTACAAAAGTGCATTGATGCTGGAGGAGACTACTTGGAACACACCTAAAATTTTGTAAGTATAACTTTAAAAACCTAGTTGTGTCTCAATAATTTCAGAGGGACCCTCGTATTTATCCAAACTACTAGTAAAACGCAACAGGTTCATAACAAACAACAAAGGAATATAACTTCTTGTTACCGCACTGCAGACCAGACTTTTACAGGCCTGAACCTCCACCGTCCACTGCAATAAATCTAAAGCTGAGAATTTCAAGTTCTGAATACTCAGCTCTATAACTCCTTGCCTGTGACACACGAACTGGGTTCGTTCAACTCAAAAGTGCCCATTTTGGAATGCCCGACCTGAGTTCGGGCTCACCAAATGTCTCTAAACTCCGTCTTTATACCTCTTACTTAATGCTGAGGAAAATAATCTCAAAATAATTTGTATGGAATAAAAGTGATAAAGTTATTTATGCAAACTACTAGTAAAACTCAACAGGTTCATAGAAAACAACAAAGCAATATAGCGTATTGTTACCGCATTGAGGTCTTTTACAAGCCTGAACTTCCACCATCCACTGCCATTAAACTAAAGTTGAAAATTTCTAGTTCTGAATACTCAATTCTATAATCTCTTGCCCGTGAACCCGAACTGAGTTCGTGCAACGCAAATGTGGCCTTTTTGGAATGCCCGACCTGGGTTCGAGCAAGAGAAAAAACGGTATTTAAAATCCGTGAATCCCGAAATCGGTTAACCCAATGCATAATATTTAATTTGCCATTCTTTCCATGGATAGACTTTTCCGAGAGCTGTTCCGCGCCATTGGTCGTCATTTCTCGGATACTGTAAAAGATTTATGAAATGCAAAGGAATTCATGACAGATGATAGAGATAACATTGTTGTAATTGTTTATTATAATGAACCTGAAAATGATGTCATTGGATTTATTTGGCTGTCCTTGAAGCAAAAATTACTGTATTCCATTAACATTTCCCATACACAGGGTGTTTCAAAAATGACAGGTATATTTGAAAAATCAATAAAAACTAAACGGTCATTGAGAGAAATACAGTTTATTGCAATATGCTTGGAACAATATTAAATTTTTAGGCAGACAAAATTTCAAAATTAGTTAAAATGCTCTACAACAGATGACGCTACAGTCTGAAAAAATCGATACTACGATATTTTCCATGTATCCACCATGCGCAGCAATAATATTACATATTCTCATTACTTCATTCTAATATTATTAGAAACCTGTGTAAACGTCTCAGGCGGGATGGCTTGATCAGATGTACTGCTCCAGTTATTCAATTGTTTCTGGATAGTAGGCGTACACCTGGTCTTTTAAGAGTCCCCACAAATAAATTTCGTAGTTTAGATTTTTCCAGACTGTGGTAGAATATTGTAACTAATTTTGAAAGTTTGTCTCCCTAAAAAGTTACTATTGTCCCAAGCATATTGCAAAAAACTGTGAATTTCTATCATAGTCCGTTTAGTTTTTATTGATTTTTCAACTATACCGGTGATTTTTGAAACACCCTGTATAAAGCTGAAAAGTGTTATCTATTCCGTTTTATTATATAAATGTATAAAATAAAAAAATTCACATAAAAACGTCAAGCTACTTAAAAAAAATCACGTGCTCGCAAAAAATGTTTTGAAAAGTATAAAATGGAAATCAATTATTTTATACAAAAAATTATGCAAATAATCTTTTTTCCATTATTTGAACATTATTTTAACAAGAACGTTATATTTTATATCTTGACTTGATAAATGCAATTATTTTTTTACTTCTTTTAATTTCAACAATTTTTATTTGATTTTAAAACTTTGGATATATTTATATTTTTAAATGCAAATAATGAAAAATGTATTTTTCTTTA
>CM063509.1:29537136-29562136 GCA_032207245.1 Pardosa pseudoannulata
AATAAATTATATATGTATAAAATATATTTGTATATATATATATAATTAAATATATATATTATATAAAATATGTTTAATATATATGTATTTATATATATGACAATGTTTATTAAAAAAACAGTAAAAATTAATATAATATATATAAATAAATATAAAATATATGAATAAATTAAAACAAGTATAATAATATAAAATGTAATAATAATGTATAAATATATAATACATATATAAAATAATAATATATAGATATATATATAATATATAAATATAATTATATATATAATAATATATAATAAAGAATATAAATATAAAAATAATAGAATATAAGAATATAATATATATAATAATATATAATATATAATATAATAAAATACTAATAATAAATAATAAAGATATAATATATATATATAATAGAATAAAAACAAAGAAAATAAATAACATAAAATAATAAAAATATAAAAAATAAAAAAATAAAAAAATAAATAAAAATAAAAAAATAAAAAAAAAATAAAAGAAAAAAATAAAAAAAAATAAAAAAAAAAAAAAAAAATAAAAAAAAAAAAGAGTTTCAAAAATAAAAAAAATAAACAAAAAAAAAAAAAAAAAACAAAAAATAACAAAAAAAAAAAAAATTTTGTTTATTTTGTGTTTAAAAAAAATTAATATTATAAATAAATTTTTAAAACAATAACATAAATTTATTATTAATAAATAAAATATTATAAAAATGTAACAATATAAAAAAAAAAAAACAAACTTGTTTACTGTATTAAATGTTTACTTATAAACTATATATGCAATAATAGTAAAAACTAAAAATTTTTAAAAAATATATTCGTAATTCCATAAATTTTTTTAAAAAAGAAAAGATTAAAAACAAATATTTTCATTTTATCTAAAGAAAGATTTTATTTATTGATGTAATTATAGTATATATATATCAAATTTTTATGAGTCAAATTGGCTCGGTCCGTAAATCTAGTGTTAAGGAATTGGTAAAAATTTATTCTCCGAGAAACATAACATTTTATTTTTTTACAAATGAAGATAATTCTCTAATAAGGAAATTTTTAAGTCTGGAAAAGTATTATGATATCTTAATTTAAACCTTTCGTATTTTCATTCGTGTTTATCATACAACTGTCCTCTCAATTAAGTCGAGTAACATCTGAAATTAGTTAATGCCTTAATAACTAATGGAACAAAACACAACTGAAATTTGTCTCTTAAGAAAATAACTTTTCGTAACTTCCTTAAAGCCATTTTTTTGACACTGAAAGTAAGCAAACGACGTTACAAAAATATTTTCTTCTCTAATATAAACGAAAGTTACGTTTATTTAATTATAGCTTCTGCTGTGCTAAGTAGAAATGTTTCTTTAAAACAATAACTTTTTACTTACATGTTACACGTTAGAAAATAAGGAAAAGTATAATATAAAAAAGTTCTGTGTTTTGTCGTAATGTATGATGTTATTAAGTCAGTACAAACTTTTTTACTTAGCAATTTTACTTTTGTTTTATGCTTAAAAATTTTTATATTTTTTCTTACTAAATTATTAACTTTCTTTTGTTGTAAACTGAGACTTATTTGAAACAAACATTTAAACATCTGAATATTTTTCTCTAATGTGAAAATGAAAAAGGATTATTTTAAACTACTGTATTTTTAATAGTTCTTTTAAAAGTTTCTTAAGTAACTAAAGTATTTTCAAAATTCGTTTTATCCCTTCATTTAAGAGAAAATAAATTTTATGCTTTCAACAATGATTTATTTTTGTTTGAACAATAAATAAATGAAAACCTGTAGTATAAATAATAAACCAGAAGGATAATTTATTATATTATAAAATAATAGAAAATAGTAAAGAATGTAAACAACGGTATTAAACTACTATTAATTTACTCTCGGTCAAATTTATTTATAAATACAGATTTACTTTTCTTCTATATACAGTGGACTCCTCTTAATGTGATAGCTGTTAATGTTATCAATCGCTTATTGTTATCGAAATCAAGTGGTCCCGATTGTCTCTCTTCAATTTTATGGTAAAATTATGTGACCGTTACATCGGTTTATGTTATCAGTTTTCGAACCTCATTTAAACTGGCAAAGGAATATTCAAATGTATTCAGAAGGAACCCATTCTTTTCTTTTCATTCGCTGTTATTTGAATTTCCAAGAATTTCTCTTCAACGAAGGGAAATGGGGAATAACAGAGGAGAGGGAGTTAAAATTATGTGATCTTTACATCGGTTAATGGGATCAGTTTTGGAACCCCTCTTTAACTGGCAAAGGAATATTCAAATGTATTCAGAAGGAACCCATTCTTTTCTTTTCATTCGCTGTTATTTGAATTTCCAAGAATTCTTCCTCTTCAACGAAGGGAAATGGGGAATAAAAGAGGAGAGGGAGTTAAAATTATGTGATCTTTACATCGGTTAATGGGATCAGTTTTCGAACCTCATTTTAACTGGCAAAGGAATATTCACAATATATTCAGAAGGAACCCATTCTTCCCTTTGCTCTTGTTTGAATTTCCGAGAATTCTCCTCTTCAAACTAGGGAAATGGAGAATGAACAGAGGAGGGGAGCATTACACGTTCCTGGAATTTTTCAGAAATACGCACACCCTGCTGATGGTCAATGGTTGTCAGATAAGCAGAAGGCAACACATTCTTATAGGAACTAAGAAGGAGCATATTCACAATTTATGCCTTACTCGCTTACTTGCAGCTTGTCGATATGGAAGCCAGAAAACAAAATGATTTAACGTTAAAACAAAAGATCGAAATTTTAAACCTTTATGACAGATTGATTATGATTGCGAACAATTTATCAATGAGCTTCTTCGAAAAAATTGTATACAGTCAACAATTGGTCAGTTTTTTTTAAATTATGTATACAAATCTTATGTTTTAAAGCAGGGGTCGGCAACCTGTTTGTCCTTAAGGGATCAATACTAAATTTGAAAATCACCGAGGGCGCATATTTTACAGATAATCAACAGGTATAAATAGGCATTAAAAAAAAACAGATTTTTTATAACTTTTTTTTGTTGGTGTCATACCTAATGATACATATAATTCAGTGTGAAACTTGAGTGTCTTGCAACGTGTTTATAGCTGAAACTATTTCTTTTTTATTTTTAAATTCTTCAAAAAGTGAATCAGCAGCTTCTAACATGGCTTCTTTCACTAATTCTCCATCTGTAAATGGTTTTTTATTCTTAGCTAGCAAATGCGATATTTTATATGACGCGATCGTTGCTGCTTTATGTTGTTGCAGTGGTTTAGTAAAAGAACTTTGCTGGTTAATTATTGAACATTTTAAAGAAATACTTTTTTTTCTTCTAATTTCAGAGTTCATTGGATAGTCATTATGAAAATTGGTATGATGAGTCTTAAAATGTCGTTCAATATTACTTTTCTTGGGAATCGCAACACTATTATTACATAACAAACAAATACACTTCCCTTTGTAATCAACGAAACAATATAGATGCTCCCATTCATCGTTAAAATAATATGTTCTTTTTCTTTTACATTTATCCATGAAAGGTTTTGAAAGAAAAGAATTATTTCGGATTACTTGGTAATTTTAAATGCACGGTCTACGCGTGGTCTATTCGAAATACGATCACACACTAACAAAAAATACGTGCGTGTTATTAGATACGCTCAAGGTTAGCAAACTGCTAATCTATGCACAATCCTAAACTCAACTGACTACTTGCTGTATATCGCCATTTGTTAAGAGTAAGTAAATCGCTCTGGCTATCATACATTTACATTAGTCCAGCTAGGCGCATTAAAAATCGATCGGGGGCGCCGCGTTGCCTACCCCTGTTTTAAAGGATAATATACAGTACATAAATATAAGGTGTGTGTTTTTCATTTTGTTTTGAAATTTAGTAGGTGGGACTTAAAGAGGGAGGTAAATTTATCTAATTTTGCATGTCGTTTACTGTTATCAATCGATTATTGTTATCAAAATCACGGTGTCTCAAACTGATCACATTAAGTAGAGTCCACTGTATTATATATTTCCATTTTAAATATTTGGGCTGTATTAAAATCTAAAACTAAGTAATCTCAGAAGCTGAGCTTTTCCTTATTTTTGTATTTGATGCCATTTTACCAATTCTTTTAAAGATAACATCAAAATTTTCCAAAATTCTTAAGATTTAATAATAGGTATATTGTTAATAAAAATTTAGATTTAATAAAAAATTTCTACTTCTCCTACTTCTCTGCTCTTTTTTAACGAGTTAAAGTTTAATGTAGCTAATTTTACATATACAGTTTTGTTAAATATTCAGTAAAGTTTCAAATATATATAGATAAAAAATTGTATAAAAGATGTAGCATAAATGAAATTTTTACTAAACTTTTCTACAGATTTTTCATAGTCTAAAGGTTTACGAAAAACTTTACTGAAATTTCTTTTTTATTCATTAACTCTTATTACATTTTGATATAATATTTTTAGGCCAACATTTTATGTATTAATGTAACCTCTTATCTGAAGGAATTTGCATACCTTAAATAATTTCAAACCTTCATATGATATCGTAAAGTGTGTTTCTGAATGGCAATAGTGGACTTTTCGTAAAATTTTTAAATAAAAATGTAAAGTACCATTGAAATCATATTTAAGTCCTGAAAACTTGAAATTATATATTTGGAGCTATTAATTTTTAATGGTTTTAAAATGAGTTTTACGGAAAATTATCCGTGTTCATTTACTTTATATAGAATTATTAAAAAAGAGGAAATGTGAGACTGTTAAAACTTAAGTATTGTTGGTTGTAGAGGGTGATAGATGACGCTCTATGCTTTGTTATGTTTTAGCTAATGCTTACTTTTCTAGTCGTTGTACCCTTTGTAGGTGTTATAAAAATAAAAATAAATGTTTTTGTATTGGAAAGTGTGTGTTTACAATGGTTCTACTTCCTGTGATGTAACCTCCACACTATGGCCAATTGTTCACCACTTCCTAAAAATGACATTGAACGATGGTTCACGGGTTGCATCTACAAGTTGGACCACTCAATGAGCCGATTGCGTGGATAAGTCCATTGGGTCTACTGTTCACTTAAGTTGCGTATCTGGTTCCCTTTGACCTTTGGAGAAAAACGCCTCCGAAACCATAGTCCTCCAAGGCTATTTTATCGTTTGCAACAATAGACCACGATAAGCCATACCCCCTCCAGACTGTGGTAATGGCTTGTAGTGAACCATAGTGTGGAGGGGCCTTGAAATATTCGTTGCAGAGGGTGCTCGTAATCTCTATGCTTCGTTTTTGCTAATGATTTCTTCTTTCTAGTCGTTGTACCGTTTGTAATCGTTATAAAATAAAAAATGTGTTTGTATAGGAAAGTGTGTGTTTATGATGGTTCTACTTCCTGTGATGTAGCCTCCGCACTATGGCCAATTGTTCACCACTTCCTGATGGTAACTTTGAAAGATGGTTCACACTTTGCATCCACACGCTGGGCCACTAAATGAGCCGAGCGCGCCTATATATCCATTGAGTCTACTGTTCACTTAAGTTGCGCATCTTTCTCCCTTTGATCTTTGGAGAAAAACGCCTCCGAAGCCATTGTCCGCCAAAGCTATTTTATCGGCTGCCAGCATCGACCACGATAAGCCATACCCCCTCCAGACGGAGATAATGGCTTGTAGTGGACCATAGTATGGAAGGGCCTTGAAATATTATTCGTTGCAGAGGGTGCTCCTAATCTCTATGCTTTGTTTTTGCTAACGAATTCTTCTTTCTAGTCGTTATACATTTTGTAAGCGTTATAAAAATAAAAAATGTTTTTTTGTTGGATAGTGTGCGTTTATGATGGTTCTACTTCCTGTTAAAGAATGAAAAGTCAGCTGGCAGTCGCACTGATTCTCGACTGTAGAGCAAGGTAAGCCCTTTACCTAATTACGAAATTAAAGGGAAATTTACTCCATTAGTTCCTCTGGGTGTGTTAACCCTTTGACTGTTCAATTTGTAGACCACAATAGTTCAAAAATTCTGTATTTTTTTGCATATTTAATATTTATATACATTGGAAAATTGAAATATTCCCTTTTCTTTCTAAAAAGGATTATATAGTTTTTTATTATGAGAAACTAAGCTGTCAGAAAATATAATTTCAGATGTTATCCCCAAAATTTTTAAAAATAAATTTCAATTGAATTCCCCAACCTCAATTTTTAGGCTCTTATATTCCTACTATTTGTACAAAGTGTATGTATGTTCTTTAAAATAATTTCATTTCATGTTTATTTGTGCTTAGATATTTTATCCTGGACTGTGAATCCTATTTTTGCTGTGAACATCCTAAGCTGGTCACTAAATATAAATTATAAATTGGTTACATTTCTTGCCTAATAAGTGAACTGTAGCCTTGGTGGGAAGTTTAACAGTGATAGGTGTGACACACGGGGTTTTAAACAAAGGGTAGATTTCATAATTCCTGAGAATTTTCTGGAATCGTAATGAGGGTTTTCATCTATGAATTGGATTCTGTATCTTTCATGCATTAAATGTTTATTGACATTATATGCTTTTAAAGTACATCTTCATGTGTTTAATGCTGAAATTTTCATAAAACTGCAGATTTAGTTTCTTTTTCCTTGTACAAATATACACAAATCTGCACGTGTGTGATCTGAAATAAAATTCTATATTGCAGTGGAAAAAAGACTTTTAAATGCTATGATCTGACAAAATACTTATAAAAATCATTTCATTTCATAGTAAAATTAGTGAAATGTCATAATTTATAAAAGCCAACTATTTACCGTAATAGGCATAAATCAGCAGTTCTTTAGTATTCAGGAGCACCCGACAAGACTTTTAAAATAGACTAAATATATTCGAATGGAATAGGATGATAATGAATAATATCAAAATTACGATATAAATTTGTATGAGTGTTTTTCCAAATTTGGAGTAGAATTACTAATTTGTTAATTTAAATAGTCATAAACCGATTTTAAAGTATTTATGAAAGTAAAAAAAAATTTTGAGTTATAATTTTAAGTTGTTATGCAGATTGTAAAACAATAATTATTTTATATGCATACAATACGAGCAAAAATGGTATTTAAAATTACATAAACACTCTGTTAGAGCTGCAGAGTACAGAGAATATGTATCTTTAAAATTACGGATGACAAAAATAGTCAGAAATTCAAGAATATATACAGAAATATGGCACGCTTTACAATTCTTAAACAAGAACGTATACTAAATCATATAAAATGCAAGTATTTCTTAAAACGTTCGTCTTTATGTTATTGCAATGACGCCATTGTATTATCATCTGGAGCCCATAAGGAGATTGTGTAAATCAATATCTGTGTCACCGTTAAAGTCTCATGACGCTATAAAACTGCTCCCGAAGCATGCCAAGACTATGATTTGTTTCTTCAAAATGAGCATAGCTGGCGTTATTTTGACGTTACTCACGGAGATTTATGCTGCGTTCCTTATATTTTAGTCTTCAGAGATAAGCAAGAGACTGAATAAACAGCGAAAGAAATGTGTGAGATGGTTTTTAATTTGTGTATTTTAATACGTTGTCGGGTTTTGGAGGAAAAAATATTTCACTTTTAATTTATGGTTATGCACATTAACCCGGTATAAATACCAGTTTTTTAGCAGTGGTATATTAAAGGCTCTTTTGGATATCACATTGGAATAATGAATGGAAATTAATTTAGACTATTTCATGTATCTAGTTTTTATACAATAAAACTGTATATATTACTAGACGACCCCAACAGACGTTGCCCTGTTTTACTATGTAATTCCAAAATTTGTAAAATAATTTTGAATAAATTATAAATTGGACAATTTCAGCCGTCTAGGATGAGTTCTATGACAAACTCAAGGGTAGAAAATTTTAAATATACTAAGAAAATAAATCAAAATTATTACACTTTAATATCTTATATAAATTCTCTTATTCTTATTCCTTCAAATTTATTTTCGAAGCAACAAAAATCTTGATTAAAGTGTGTTCGCGACTTAAAATTTTCCCAACCCATTTTCCAAAACATTCTCTGCAATAAATGAAAATGTATTGCTTACTTTCCATTTTTTTTTCCATCTGTTCCCGATTCACTTTCAGTGATCTAGGTTCCCCTTATTTTTTAGTAACACCGAATAAGCTACTTTCTCCGGAAAAGATTTAGTCTCCGTCTCTCTCTGGGATCCAACACAGATCCAGCACGCATTTCAATGATCATTCTATCTTCGCAATTTGACTGGGAAACAAATGCTGTTTTCTGAATAAAATAAAAGTAATAATAAAATTTAAGTTCTACTTGGACTGTACTTTCTCTCTTCAATGTGTGACAACTGCAACATCTTCAATTAATCGAGTTCCTGACGCTTGTTGGTCCAACGCTCTCCAATTGGTTAGGGTGCTGATTGTCGGTACAGGAGTTCGTGGGTTCAAATCCCACTATGGCATGGATGTTCGTAGCCTTTCGGAATTGGCTTTTAGCAGTAGGTTCTTGTCTCATTAGCCCTCTAGTGCAAAACAGTAGACAGTAGCTCTCCAAACCAAACCTTAGGATTGTTGTCCAGTAGCCATCAATAGGAACTACCATCCTATTGTGACCGGAGGATTTAATTTTAGTAGTGTTACTTACACACACACACACACACACACACACACACATACACATATATATATATATATATATATATAATATATATATATATATATATCTTATGTATATTTTAAAGAAATTTATAACCAAGAATTAAAACAAAGACAAAGAAATAATATACAAAGAATACACAAACTTAATACTTAGACTTCATAAAATTAGAGTGGAAAATATTTATGGCAATGTAATTAAAAGTAGCAACATTTAATGGTACAATGCGAGCAAAATAGGATAGAAAAGATTAGGACTAGATTAGTTTGTGAATATAGATGTTTGCCAGTGGATTTGGCGAATAAAATCAGGGAAATAAGATACGAAAAAACAAATCCATTAAGTCATACTTAAGTATTATACTGGATTCCATTATTTTAAAAAGGTTGAACAATGGTCAAATGGTTAGAACGCTAATCTTCGGTAATGGTGTTCGTAGGTTAGACTCCCACTGTGGCATGGATGTTAGTAGCCGTGCGGAACCGGTTTTAAGACATAGGCCTCGGTGTCCTTAGGTAAAGAAGCGAAAAATGTTTCAAAAGAATTAGACTTTTGCTCTCCAGACTAAACCAAACTTAAATAGAAGAATAAAGTCAGGTACATTACAAAATTTCACTATTTAAATCTATTATATTTTTTATTATTTATTATAAATTAATGATAGTTATTTTTATTGTTATACAACAATAAAAATGTGCAAAAGAAAAGCGAAAGAAAAAAATTGTTGTCATTTTAGGTATAGGACCTGTAGAAATTTAAATTTATTTTGGAATATATTTATAATTAAGTCTGGTAAAAAATATCATTACCTGTATGTGTATGTATATGTATATATATATATATATATATATATATATATATATATATATATATATATATATATATATGACGTGATCCAGTGTTAAGACGAATGGAATAATTACTTCTTCTTAGTAAAAACCCTTTAATTAATATGGAATTTCCGTTTCAGGCGTCATTTGCGTCATTTTCCTTTATTCGTGATGAAGCTAAGAGTGGAATGTGTTGACAGCTCCATGTCCACGCGCTAATTGATTCTTCTCGCTTGATTAGTCATCAACTTCCTTTGAAATATCTCTGTGCCCGACCGCATTACTCCAAAAGGTTACGCAAGCGTGGGTGTTTATTAATAAAGTACGATAAGATTAGCCACATTGAAGAGAACGGCACACAAGTCCGAGTATATTTTAAATTTTATTCAAGAGCTGTTAGAAAAAGACATGTTCACTAGCCAGCGGCAGACAAGAGACAGACTCAAAAATAACTTTGCTCGAAAAGAGGTGCACCAAAGAGCAAAAACAGATTGAATTTTCCCAAGTGACAGGAAGCGTATTTAGCAAATTGAATTGTTAAGATCAGGAGAAAAGCTGAGGCATTTACCGGTGACAGTTGGAAAACGCGTTGAATGGATAGAAAATTGACATCTATTGGACAGAGAGCTTTGGGAAATGTATTGAAAGAATTTTAACTCGAAGACACTCCTTTGATTGATTAAGACATTTTGATGCTGGGGAAAAGATATTAAGGAATTAGAATGGGAGAGAGGAGGTTTTTAAAGAAATATTATACTGAAACAATTTTGATGTATTACATATATATATATATATATATATATATATATATATTTCTTCACAATTCAATTTTTTAATAACGGGAATGTGGACAATGACAGTGAAATAACTATCAGCAAATATAAGTCAATTGAACATTTTCTGTTCGTTATCAGTAGTAAGTTTGTCCCTTGTAAATTTATTTTATGCTGATCACCTATTACATTTTTCACGTATATTATTGCTATTATTATGGATATTTACATTCAGCATATGAAATCAAAGAACATTTCAGAAGAAAAAAAAGCATTTCATATTTTTGGTCACAATCTCTTGATTTAAAATTTCAGTTTTTTTCATTTTCACCTAGTACCGAAATACGAATTGTTCATACGAATTGTTGAATAACGAATTGTTCATTCAGCCGTAGTAAAATTTAAAAAAAAAATGTAGTTACCATAAGAGTATCCCAACATTTTAATCCGTCGACCTCCACAACCGCTCCAAAAATGAATGTAATGTACATTTTTGCTTTAGTTCTTTCCTCCATGGAGTTTTGCGGTAGGAGGGTCAGTCGATTGTTTAGGAACTCACCCCTCTTTGACTGGCATTTTTTGAGGGATGCACCCCTACCTCCTGAGGCACAAATACGTTGATAGCTGTTCATGGCTCTGTAAATCTCTATTTCGAAGTATTTCGTTCGCGGTAAATGTATCTCTAATTGCACCACTTAAATATCTTGAATGACTTTCGTAAAAAATAAAAACAAGTCTCTGAAAGAATATTTTTATTTATACTTTTAGAATCTATTATTTCTTATGGGATGATCTTCTATACTCGACGAGCTTTATGTGTATTAAAAATTAGGAATCTATAATATCTATTTATAACCGGAAGTAAAGGGACAATAACGAGGGTGGGTTTCCCGTATTCCATTCTAGTCGACAAAGGGTGAAGGAAAAATCATAGACCGCTTTGGCTACTGACACAGTTAATCTTTAGCGTATATTTTGGAGACTTTTCTTTCTCGATGTGTTCCACTCGGAGGTTTAAAGTGGATGGTTTGGACGACGTTGAGTAAAAATATTCAAAGTCATTGCAGTAAGTAAATTCTTAATTCCTTTAATCGTAAATCTTATTGGGTTTCCATTTTCCCAACGCTGATCCAATCCATATACATATAATTTGATCCATATACATCTATTTGATTGTGTTTATGTATCCCCTTCGTTCATATTATTCTTACTCTATTGTACTGTTTTAAAATCTTAAATGTGAGTAGTCATTAATTGTCTATTCATAGTAATATATTTGCTTTGTAATGTCAAATCTTAATCTACAAAAACCTGTTAGCAAATCCCTTCCCTTTGGTCATTACTCAATCACAAAGTCTTCCTTTTAGATTATGTATTAAGTTATACATTCCACGAATTCTTAACAACTCACAGTCACACATATCATTGATGTTATTATGGATATATATATTCAGCGTGACAAATGAAAGCAAAGAACATTTCAGAAGAAAAACTCTTTTGTGTCACAATCTCTCGTTTTGACGTTCCTTGTACCCTTAAACCAGGTTACTGCCGAACGACGGCAGATTGGTTAGGGTTCTGGCTTTCGGTACCGGAGTTCGTGGGTTCGAATCCCACTGCGACATGGATGTTCGTAGCCGTTCGGAATCGGCTTTACACTGTAGGTCCAGGCCTCATTAACTCTCGTGTTGTCAAAAAGTAAACCGTAGCACTCTAAACCAAATAAAACTAAACAGTTACTTTTTATTTTAACTCGTGACGAAATACGGTAAAGTGAACTGTTCATTCAGCCCTAGTAAAAGTAAAGAAAAATAGTTATAAGAGTATCTCAACATTTTAATCCTATTTAATTTGGTCATTTTACGCTTAGTTATATCGGAAAATATCTTACTCCTTGATGCTCATTAGCAAGCGTTAATCTTTTTTTCTTTTATCTCATGAACATATTGAAGGGAGCAGCTTCCACAGATCTATAGAAATGATAAATTAGCGAAGGTTGCAGTTCGCTTGTAATTTCGATTCGTCAAAGGTTATTAATGGATGTCGGGTGGTAGAAAACTTTTTTTTTCGTTTAGAAAGGAATACATTAAATTTAAGAAAATATCAAGATTTTTTACGCTTTTCCCGACTGTGTAATTAACACGAAATTCATTAAGCTGTATTCATTAGCAGATTCCCTTATGATAGAAATATGAGCACCTACATCGTTAAGTTTCAGTAATTATTTTTAATTCCAAAAACATGTCTTGACGTCTCCAGAATGAGTCATAAAGATAGTGAACATTTTTTTCATGCCATTGAGATAAGTAATATAATTATAGATAGAAAAATGACAACTTGAGAATGTTCGTATAAGATAACTCTTTATATTTCTTTATTAAATCTTGTAAATACAAGGTGCATCCAGAAAGGAAATTCCGCGATGCTTTCCCCTTTAAATTAAACATAATAAACCCTGTTAATTGTGCGTGCGTAACACATCTATGACGTATTAATCATATGCCAACTGGGCAAGTCCCGATTCGTACCAGTACTGGGGTAGGAGACGTCCGAAATGGAAACTAATTCCTTTTCCAGCCGCCTGCAAGGTTCGGTCGGTGATCTTGAATGCACAAAGCATTGCTCCAATTGAAATAAATCGTCATCTCTGCCTGGTCTATGAGCTGAAACTGACACCCGAACACAAAATTCAACTCTTAGGGGCAGCACTGACATTTCTGCTACGGTATCACGATAACGGCGACGAGTTCCTCGGCAGGGTCGTCACGGGCAATAAGAATTGGATTTCGCATTTTACCCCGGAACCCAAGCAGCAGTCAATGCATTGACACCATAGTGGATCTTCGGTCAGGACCCAAATTCAAACATACGCTGGTGGTACGGAAAGGATTGTGCACGGTGTTCTGAGACAGGAAGGCTGGTTCCTTTCACAGGCGGCAGAGTTCTACGACAGAGGTATACAAAAGTTGATCCCACAATACGACAAGTGTCTCAATTCTGGTGGTGGCTATGTTGAAAAATAGATAAACATTGCTGTACTTGTTGCCAAAAAATATGTCCATAAAAGTGCGAGTTCTTTTTTCTTTTAAATAGGGAAACTTACTTTCCGGATGCGACTCCTATTATAATTTTCGCAACACATCCAAAAACGCTAAAGATTCATAAAGAAATTTAAAATAATAATGAAAGGAAAAAATTGTCATTTTAATAAATGAAATTTACCGAAAAGCAATTGAATTTATTTTATTCATTTGTATTAACTAATTTATCAATCACTAAGTAACGCTGGGTCTACAGAATGTAAATTATTATATAACATATTTCTTTAGATATTCGTAAAGATAGTTGTGAGATGTTAAGAATTAGTAGAATGTATAATTAAATATATAAACTAAAATAAAAATTTTCTGATTGAGAAAACACCAAAGGGAAGGGATTTGCTAACAATTTTTTGTAGATTAGGATTTGACATTACGAAGCAACTATATTACTATTAACAGAGAATTAATGACTACTAACATTTAAGATTTTAACCCTTTAGCGGACAGTGATTTCGCAGCAAAACCACATATTAAACACCTTTTTTTAAAACTTTACTTTTTGGAGTACTTTACTTTATCTTTTTATAATTATTTAAGGCTTCAATCTCATACATCTGTGATATATGGAAGTCAATGATTTAAAATCAAGAACATCTGGAAAAAAAAAAAAAAAAAAAAAAAAAACTCTTTGGAGACATGAATGATTTTTTGATTTTCGACATTTTACATTTACAACAGATGATAGCTCTACATTTAATTTTTTTTTCTTTTGAAATATGTGAATTAAAACTTGAGGTACGTCAGAAGTCAATAATTCAATTGATCTCACTTATAACCCCAAATAAAACTATTTATACAGAAACACTTATAAATTGTTTAACTATTTATTTATTATACTAAAGATTCTTATTTACTGTTCTTTCAATTTAGTTAAACTTTTAAAAAAGCATAATGTTCACTCTATACAAGGAGAGAGGTTTGTCAGTTAACCCACTCCTCAAACCTCCTAGGTATCGTCTAACGCAAACCCTCATAAGAAATGTAAAGAAAAGTTTGGTGTCCTTTAAAGGGTTAACACAGTACAATAGATAAGAATAATATGAACGAGGGGGATACATAACACATAAACACAATCAAATAGAATTTAATGTATACGGATTATATCAGCCTTCGGAAAATGAAAACGCAATAAGATTTATGATTAAAGGAATTAAGAATTTACTTACTACGATGACTTTGAATATTTTCACTCCAAACGTCGTCCAAACCACCCACTTTAAAGGAACATCAGGAAAAAAACGGAGTATATTGGTTTGTAGCCGATTTCATCTCCGCGCTCTAAGCGAACACTATTATTTTTTCTTTTTTTTTTTTCAGATGGCGCTACGCTCAACGGTAACAAAATAAACACACTTTACAAAACTATTAAGCAATTTCTTCCGCTGATCCAGCATCATGGCTGCTGGACGGAACAATAGTGATCTAAATTATTTGTATATACTATCTTTATTGTAATATGTTAGAAAAGTATAGTAATTTTGGAAAATTATGAAGTTCTTTCAGTTTTAAACTAAATTTAATGACACGACCTCTGTAAGTAAGGGTGCTATCTATAAATTCAGCATTTTGAGATTGCTAATTTAATTTATAAATCATCGGGTTGACCATTAGTGAGAGCAAGACCTAATTTATGGTTGCTTCAAGTAGCCCCTATATCCTTCTCACAATGAAAGTGAATTCTTATACTTTTGATTGTGCAGACTAATTTACTAGTTACGGTAGTTTCTAGAGTGTTGTAATGTACTTACAACACTAACACCAGTGTTCGTTTACAAAGAAGAAACACAGTAAACATATGATAAATTATATTGAGATTAAGACATTTATTCTGTACACTATTTAGAAATTGATATACTTGATCACCATTTAACATAACCAGCAATTACTTATGTTATATATTCATCATTACGTAATAATTATTACAATTCTCTTTACGTTATTCTTTATAGGTTATTCTTTAATCAAAATATTGAATTACTAACTGAGGTCAAAATAATTGTCATAAATATGTTAAATCTATTTACCTCCGGATATTGCAGGATCGGGCTTTTATCACGATGTAAACAGTGTAAATAAGCGTGGGTACTGGCGTAGCGGCCGTTATTTTGCTGTACGTCTATGGTGGAATGCGGGTTTCGGGACTCGATGCTCTAGATGACCATCGTGGGAAAGTACTTTGGTACATAGAGATAATGATATTAAGTATGGAATTGAGAATAGACTATTTAAGGCCAATAGGAGTTATTATGTCTTAAAGAAACTATTAAAGTTTAAACACTTGAAACTCAATACAAAATTAAATATGTATACTACCCTTGTTAGACCTGTCTTATCATGAGGTTGTGAATGTTGACCACTAACTAAATCTGTTGAGAGCAGACTTTTAATTTTGAAAGAAACATTATCTGTAAAATATTGGTCTGGTTAGGTTAAAATGATATTTGGAGAGCTGTATAAAATCATGAGATTTATAATAAATTTAAAGGGGCTAAAATTTCCCACGTCATCAATTCATTTAGGTTAAGGTGGTTAAGACATTTTCAGATGTGATGATTTGTTCCCAGGTAAAAATGTAACTTTTAAAACTGTTGAGGGTTCTAAGAGGAGAGAACAGGATTTTGTACGAGATGGTTGGACACTGTCGGAGCAAATCCTAGGCATGAATATCTGGCAAACCGTGGCGTCTAACATAATCGGCTGGAGGAAGCTTGTAGAGACTTAGCCTGTAAAAGACTATAATGGATTTGAATAAGAATCGAATTTATATGCTAAAGCCTTATCAAACGAGACAAATATATAAACTGATTCGTTCGACTGTTTCTTTTTTTTTTAGTTGTGCTTAAATACTCTATCACACTTAGACTTTCCACGCACGAAACAGTCACTTTGAGTCATATGAAATAGGGTACTTCTTGAAGTTTGACTTTTTTCGATCTGGTATTTCCTATCAATTTAAATGTATTCTCGCTTTACAATTAAATGGAAAGTATTGGAGCAAATACAACATCTGAGGCACTTGCTTTGATGGTAGTTTGAAGATTTACAGTATGTATTTCTAAAAGGGTGATAATGAGACCAAGTCCTACTGTTTAATACGGTCTCATTAGCCCTCGTGTGGAAAACAGTAGACCGTAGCTCTCCAAACCAAACCAAACCAAACCAAACCTACCGTTTAATGTTGGTTCATTATCCCTACTGCATATAGCCGGCTAAGATTATTCACGCTAGCAGTGAGAATCGAACCCACGAACTGAAGGGCAGTACTCTACCCATCGCTCGACATTCTTAATTGGTAAAATATTTGAAAGTAAAAATTCACTATTATAATTATATGATTAAAACTTTAATTTGAGGAATAGGACGTCTTAAGTGCAAAACTTGAACCTCAACTTTTCTCCTTTTTTTGGGGGGGGGGAGAGGGGGGACACGGGACACCTCTCCCCACTCGAAAGAAAAACAGATGGTGCCCCAATATTTTCTTAAGCAGTAACTTCTTAAGCAAAAGTTCCGTGTACTTTAAAAATCCTGTTTTGAGTTAATTTTGTAAATACAAGAGTCATTTGTACAAGAGTCATTTGGACAGAGAAATTCAAGAACATGTGGTTGTCTTTTAATAAAATAGAAAATTTTAGCACAATGCTGAGAACACAAAATATATCATTAAATGATAGCAATCATATCCATGATTTCTCCTCTTTAAACGGGGCACATTTACCCATAAATACTAGAAAGCGGCGAAGTTCCAGCTCCAGAAAATATTTCATCGCGGACAGAACATTTGGGAAATAGCAAGAACTGTTTGATAGCCATTGGAGGAAAAATAGATTAATGCTCACTGCTGCATGCTGTATGTTTACGACCGGAAATACAGGGGTAGTTTTATGTTCCGGAAATGACTTCCAACTTTTTTTTATTTTCTTTTTCATAACTTACGAATGACATTCGAGAACAGTGATGTTTAAACACTACCGACGCTTTGATTCTAGCAATTTAAGTTTGTCTCTGTTATGTTATGAATGACTATATTGATTTTAGAATCACTTGCATCAGCAAACTGTGTGACGAAAATGTCTTATGGTAGTATGTTTCTGAAATAAATATCATTTGATGTGTGGTGACATTAAGCTTAGGTATCTCTAATTTGGCGAGAATATTTTGTCTTCAAACTTGATTTCTGTTGATAAAATAAATGTAAAGTAAAAGAAAATAAATAAAATATACATATTTGTAAAAAGATAAGTTAATTTTGGGTTCACTTTGTTTAAAATAGTATAGTAGACTAAAACTTTCTCCTGTAGAGTATAGTAAAATATAGGAATACAAAGTGTGTGTATATAATATTTTTTTAACTTAAAACTCCTTTCCTGTTTTGCCCGTACGCCGTATGGACACAGCTTTCGGGCCTTTACTGATTTCTATTTCGCTTGCACTTTTTCTGACGTATTTTATCCAATTTTATTAACAAATTATTCGTATAGATGTCCAGTAAATGATAGTTTGCAGTTTATTGTATATCCTATTCTGGTCAAAAGCGCGGGTTTTTTCGCATGTTTTGTATCAGAAGACAAATTGTTATCTTTCCACGTATAGTTTTCTGGTTATATTTTACTAACAGCCTGATAATTTGATTGATGTAAGAGTTGAATAATCTATTTTTACTTTTAAATAATGGATAATTCAGAAAGTATGGAGCTAATTTCTTGTGATTCGAACTCTGACTCGGAATCAGAAACTGAATTATCTGTAAATGATAGTAGCGAAAGTTTACTAGATGACCTGGATAGTAGTGACTCTGATAGTAGTACAGATGGAATCAGTCAAGGAAGACAATTTTTTTAAGTTAATCGTGATAATCCTTCGGATCCGCCTCCTAGATTTGCTTTTACTGGAATTCCAAAAATTAATTTGTAAATTGATGAGACTAAAGGTAAACTTCATTTCTATGATGCTTTCATAGAAAGAAAATTGTAATAAATGCTTAAAAATATTAGAAATGTTAATTTTAATAACATCTTTACTTTAAAATGTAAAATAAATAAAAAAATTCAATAAAAAAGGGACAATTTTTGACCGAATTCTGGAAAAAAATTAAACTGTCAGAGGGTTAATAAACTTACCAACGTAACTATATATCTATGCAAACAAATTTTAACTTACAAAACTTTAACTTGATACTCCTCAAATTGTATTTTTTCATGTAACGCGCATGTTTCCTCAGACATTTTTTAATATTTTATCATTTTTACAAGTTGTATACAATATAATTTTGATCCGATGGAACCTAAATTTTCTTGTATATTCCTCAAAATATATTTTTTTAATTAATAAATTTTCAATCCTTAAGGAAACAAATCACTAAACATAATTTTTAAAAATATATATGTATCTGAAGTATGTAAAAATTCAGGTATTAAGTTGTTTTGAGATATTGTAGTATGTTTCAAATCTATAACTTTGTCTTAAACTAAATTATATTTTTAATAATCAAGTGTGTTAAGCTCTATATCATTTTTGTTAACAATAATGTGTCTCTTATTTAAAGCTTTCATATAAAAATGTTTTTTATGTATCAAAAAGATATGTATAAAGTTAATTCGGTTTAACAATTTAAATAAAAATTGTCTGTAAAACTGGCGGTTTTCAAGGTATGTAAAATCGAAATTTTTTTTTTACATTTTTTTCATTTTTAAGTCTTACGACACTTTAGCAAAAATAGCTTTAAGGATCTTCAAATCCTTCAAAGTGAGTATTCAAAATGATTAAAAAGGAAAGTCAATCCCTTTGATCCTGAATCGCTTATAAAATTTTATTTTTCCTATGTTATAAATAAGCAAAGACCATCGTTTTATAATACCCATGTATTTTGCCTAAACTCAAAAATTAAGACTGTCGGCGCTCTTTGGCGGTAGAGTGTCATATCGTGGCGCCAGTGTTGCTATTGTATGCAACATTCATAAATATATAATAACTTATGACTGTGCTAGATATTCATATAAATACATGTAATTTCCTGTTCTTTACAAACGTCTAACCTAAAACGTCTCCCCGGCAGACTGGAAGAAACCACAAAATATAAGCTGCTGCTAAACATTTTAAAGGAAAAAGCGTCGTCTGAACAAACCGGTTTTTATGCTAGAACGTTTAAAAAAATATTTAAAACTCTAATGAACCCACTGATGCGTAGCAGCTCTATTTGCAAGCAGTTAAAATAAGACTAGATATATAATTTTACTTACAATCGTACCGGTTTCCTTTGTAGTGTAGATGGAATGCAAAACTAGAGTTAACGCTACAACCGTGGGATGGGTTATTTTGACCCAAGTACAATTTTGTTTTCTATTTTATTATATTCTAAAAAAGTTACTAATGGAATTGAAAAAATATTCTTAAAAATCTTTGAAAGTATAATAAATGAAATAACTATCAGATTTCAAATTTTAATACTTAGTACCGGGTGACCGAGCTCCGCTCGGAGAAAACAGGTATCGAAGCTAACTCGAAGATTTAAATTTTCAATTGTGATTTATCAAAACAATACATGCCATAAGAAAATTTGTGAAACCATTAGTGAAAAGATAACCAGTTAAAGTGCACCATTGTAAACTATTCTAAACAAAGCTGTTTGGAAAGGGAACTATTCTATACAAAGGTAAAGGTTGAAAAGTCATAGAAAATAAAATGTAATTGATTACAAAAAATTATACAATTAAAGAAATGGTACAAAGTGAGCAGTGTAAAGATTGAAGTGTGTTGAATGGAGAAGCATTCTGACAATGACGGTATCTTCTAGTTGTCCATTTGCGGGTATAATTGAGTTGATCGCTTGTTATTCCAAAATTCCGGCTCCTTGAAGCATTTCATGTAGAAGTGCGTTCTGCATGTTGAAAATGTAGCTTGAAATCTGATGAATGTTGAAATGTCGAACTTTGTTGACGGTGATTTGAAATCGAAATCAGTTCCTTAACACGTTCGCTGCCACTGACGCACTGGCGCGTCAGAGCGGCACCTCCTGGTATGCCGACGACGCACTAACGCGGCGACGGACTTTGATAAGTTATATGCTCTGTGTTTAATGTGGCTTTGGAAATTGAATGGCGAGGTTGTTTCGGCACGTTGGTGAAGCATTATTTTTTAATTTTTTGTGGTTGATTTTCAAAATTTTCCTTTGCATTATTTTTTTTACTATATCGTTTATGTGTTATATATACTTTGCTACATTAATTTAATATTTAGAGTTGATAGAAAATAAAAATGGAAACCGATATCAAGGAATAAAGACAAATCAATAAAGACTTTTATTATTATTATTATTATTAATTCGTCAGAACTACAGCCAATCGATTCCTCGTGGCCGAAAACCCCCGGGTACCAATTTTCACTTGGTTTGGACGCATGAGAAAAAAGTTTGCCCGCACCGGGGTTCGAACCCTGCCCTATCTGTAGCGCCGAACTACGTGACCTTAGCGCGTCAAAACCGATGCCAATCGATTCCTCGTGACCCAAAACCCCAGATCCCCAAGTTTACTACAGTTTATTAATTCTGGGGCGATTTTCGACTTGACAACCATTCCTCGTATTATAGTATAGGATACTAAAAACCACGTGATGTGCCATTTCGACCCAACAACCGTAAAATTTGCATTCCATGGAATGAAAATACATTTAACACCCAAGTCCAAGCACGTAACGCTCTGGGGCCCGAGCGTTATAAAAACGTTCCACACACAGTCACCCAAAAGAAATAAACTTTCCAAATTTTCAGTAGCCGTCTGATAAGTATTCTAGGTCCCAATAACATGTATGTCCTCAAATTTATCTGAATAGTTTTCTCAGAAAGAGACACTTTCAAAGATTCGAGACCCAGTGCACGCGAATACACTTTTGAATTTTTATTTAGTGTTTGTGGTCGGGAGAGATGTGCTGGGAAATATACATCATTACTTGCTTAAAATGATGGAATATAAAAATGTAAATTGATGGTTAACTTGTGTGTGTCCTATATTTGTGCTTTCGAAATGCTAATAAAAAAAGATTCCCTTGAATTTCACAAACCCTTTATGCTATCCGAGAAATAGCGACCAATGGCACGAAACTGATTACGAGAAAATATCTCTATCTATTGGGGAAATGGCAATTAAACCCTTCCTTGTTTTGCACGTACGCCGTACCGACACAGCTTTCGGGCCTTTACTGATTTGCCCGTACGGTGTATGGGCAATCTGATTTCTATTCCGCTTTCACTATTTCGGCCGTATTTTTTCCAATTTTAATAACAAAGTATTCTTATGGATGGCGATAGTTTTTCAGTAAATAATAGTTTGCAGTTTATTGTATTTTCTACTCTAAATGGTTCAAAAGCGCGGGTTTTTCGCATGTTTTGTGTCAGAAAACGAATTGTTATCTTTGAGTGTGTAGCTTTCTGGTTATATTTTACTTACCTCCTGATAATTTTATTGATGTAAGAGTTGAATAACATATTTTTACTTTGAAATAATGGATAATTCTGAGCGTATGGAGCTAATGTCTTGTGATTCGAACTGTGACTCGGAATCAGAAACTGAATTATCTGTAAATGATAGTAGCGAAAGTTTACTAGATGACCTGGATAGTAGTGACTCTGATAGTAGTACAGATGGAATCAGTCAAGCAAGAGAATTTTTTTTTAAATTAATTGTCATAATCCTTCACCTCCTATATTTGCTTTCACTGGAATTCCAAAAATTAACTTGGATGTCGATGAGACTAAAGGTAAACTTCAGTTTTATGATCTTTCACAGAAATAAAAAAAGTTGTAATAGATGTTTAAAACTGTTAGAAATGTTGATTTTAATAACATAACTTTATTGAAAATGTAAAATGAACAAAAAAATGCAATAAAAAATGTGACATTGTTTGACCGAATTCTAGAAAAAAAATGAAACTGTTAAAGGGTTAAATATTATACAATGGACAAACCTTTTCATGCCTCACGGAATTGAAACACCGTTTCTGCTCTTGTCCGAACTGAGTTCGGGCGTTACAGGGAAATATTAATATTTTTTTCTACTCTTTCTTCTAAATAAGGCAATTTGTCGCAACGTCACTAACTACTATAATGCCCTTCGCATTCATTTTCCTGTTTACAACAGCCAATAGACAAACAATAAACTGTCCTTTAGTTTGAAACTAAAGCCAGAATTGTCATTATTTGAGAATTTGCCCTGCTGCGTGAAATAGTCTTATTTGATAATTCCCCTTGTAGCTGGCCAAACGATGGCCGATTGGTTAGGGTGCTGGCCTTCTGAACCAGAGTTCGTGGGTTTGAATCCCACTGTAGCATAGATGTTCGTAGCCGTTCGGAATCGGCTTTAAGCTGTAGGTCCCGGTCTCATTACCCCTCGTGTTGCAAAAAGTAGACTGTAGCACTCCAAACTAAACCAAACTAAACCAAAACCAACCCCTTGTAGCTGAGATTAAGATTATAAACTTTAATGTAAAAAAAAGTTAAAAATACTATAAATATACATTTCGGAACAACGCTGAACTAGTATATCATACTTTGCGCGAGAATTTCTGAAAGATTTCGTGAGTAAGAATGTTTGTAAATAATTTTTAAATGGCGCATTATTTTAGTTTTGTTGAATATATACAATATTTCGAAAGTGTATAGAATATTTCCTCTCTTCGGGTGAAGATATTTTAAACTAAGAATATAAAAATTTATATAATGAGAAAACTAGTATCAGTAAATTATGAACTGAAATTGAAACGGATATATAAATGAAATATATTAATTCAAATAAATATACTTATTTTTCGATAGGAGCTATATGATCAAAGAAATGGATTAAAAGGGATCAGAAATAAGTCTAATTCTAATGTTAGGATATCGGTGAAAATCACTATAGCGAAATTCCTTGGAATTACTTTCGTTTCCAAAAGCTTTCCTCTCCCTTTAAAAGATTGGATTTCTCTAACATCATTTGAAAGGATACATAGTTTAGAAAATTACACTAACATTTTATTAACTGAACTTAAAAATGTTTATTTAGATGCCCATAGTAGAATCCCATTCTAATAGTACACCTTCACTAATGGTATCTTTCATGGTAACCTTAATATCCTGCCATTGCTGATGCATCTTATAATTTTTCACTTTACAATTCAATTTATACGCGCAATTTATATTTTTATGAACATTCTGCTCTCCAAAGGCATTTGTTGATCCTTTCTTTTTGTTAAAATAAAACCCATTGTCATTCTAAGTATGTGTGCTAATTTTTACATAACATCCTACTTTAATATGGCCGAATGGTTAGGGTGCAGGCCTTCGGAACCCGACTTCGTGGGTTCGAATCCCACAGTGGTATGGGTGTTCGGAAACGGCTTTAAGCAGTAAATCCAGATCTCATTAGCCCTCGTGTTGCAAAAAGTAGACCGTAGCGCTCTAAACCAAACTAGACTTACATTAATATGGGAATTATTACTTTTTCAACTGTATACTCTGATCAACCGGTTTATATACATAATCAACGAAGAACTATTACATTTTGACTGCAGCTGTTTTATAACAATGGGATCACACAGAAACAAAACCACTGCACGTGTGTGGCTGATGTTGGAGTACATAAAACGACTTTGCATTGTTTTTCCAACCACAGTGAAATTAACTCTATAATGGGAAAATCATCTGATTATTCGGACCTCAATAAAAGTAAAACCGCTATGGCTCGGCGATTAAGAACATCAACATTAGAAGCGGCGCGTTTAATGGGCTATTTTGAACATATTTAGAAAGTGGTGTATGGATGGTTAAACGACAAGTCACTGTCCAGCAAGTGTGTCGTGAAACATACATTGATTCCAGAGAAGAGCGGATATTGTTAAGCATTGTTAGCCGAAGTGCTACATAATTAAAATAGACACACATGTGTGCGTACACCCACACATACGAACGTACCTACGTACATGTATTCTCGCTTTTAACGAGCTAATGTAAATACTCTTAAATTCTATTGAATCATGATACATTGTAATTTTTTTAAATATCATAAACCTCTGCTTTTGATATTTTGACGTTTCTTCCAGCAATTCCATCCGCATTACCTATCTTTTGCTCTTAAGAGATGAAATAGTGACCATTTACTCTGAGAAAGAACATTTTTGGCGAGAAAATGCTTATTTTTGACTCGTTTATTGTTCTTGGATTATTTCCCTGTTGGTTTATGGGGTGGAAAAAATTCGCATTTAATTTTTGGACATGCGTATTAAACACTGTTTTTTTTACTAAGAATAATATAAAAGAACGTTCAGAGGTTGAAACTGCTTTAGAAAACTTTTTCTTTATTAACGGGTTTTGTTTTTATCTTAAGTAAACACAGTATATAATATCTAACCTTTTCCCCAGCACAAACTCTTATTTACGTATGAAATTCAACGAAGTGTATAAAGTTTTACACATGTATCTTGCCAAAAATAAGCATTTTTTAAAACTTTCTATGTGTATCCTTAATTCAAATTTAGTTTACGGTGTAATTTCTGCTGAATCTAGTAAATCAGTGAGGGAAAAATGATACATTTTATTTGAACCATTGTGTACTCTTCCATCCGAATAATAAAATTACTATACTCTTTTTATAACT
>CM063509.1:29567016-29572016 GCA_032207245.1 Pardosa pseudoannulata
ACAATCATTTAACAATGTAACAAAAATGCAACAAAATATACAAACCAAGAAGAATAATCTATTTTTTCACAATCATTTAACAAGTGAAATGAGGTATTGACTAATTAAATAAATTTTAGACCCTCATTTTTTTTTTACTTGTAAGAATTAATTTATGTTAATATTGTCCACGTATTATTTCCCAGTCCACTCAATTTGATACACTAACACAGTACAATTGCAGTAAAAATGTAACAAAATAAACATACCGAGAAGCATAATCTATTCTTTCTGAATCATTTGCCAAGTGAAATGAGGTATTGGGTAATTAAATATATTTCAGACGCTCTATTTTTTTACTTGTAAGAATTAATTATGTTAATATTGCTCTTGTATTATTTCCCAGTCCACTCAATGTGATACACTAACACAGTACAATTGCAGTAAAAATGTAACAAAATAAACAAAAACCAGAAGTAAAATATTGGGTTGTTCGGAAAGTAATTTCGTTTTTTCCCTCAGAGGATTTAATTGTATTTTTTTTCACCCAACTTCACATTTAAGCCGTATAATTTTTATATGCTTTGATAGCTCATATAGCAAGGCTTGTGTGTGAAAAATTCCAATTAATTCTACGCAGTAGTTTTTGGTTGGTACCCTCTTAAATATGGAGAGCGATAAGCAGAATTTTCGACATATTTTACTGTTTTACTAAAGAAAGGGTAAAAATGCTGTTCAAGCCAGAAAAAAATTGACCGATGTGTATGGAGAAGGTGTGTTGACAGTACGCCAGTGCCAGAACTGGTTCGCTAAATTTCGATCCGGCAATTTTGATGTCGAAGCTGCACCATGTTCGGGAAGTCCGGTGGAAGCTGATAAAGACGCGATAAAGGCATTAGTTGATGCGAACCGGCGAATAACAACACGTGAGATCAGATTGAGGTTAAATTTATCAAATTCAACAGTTTATGACCACTTGAAAGGCCTGGTATTATCCTCGAAGCTCGATGTATGGGTTCCCTATATTCTCACAGAGAGAAATCTGTGTCGCCGCATTGACGTCTGCGATTCGCTTCTCAAACGTCACGAAAATGATCCGTTTTTGAAGCACATCATCACTGGGGACAAAAAATGGGTTATATACAACAACGTCAAACGCAAGAGGTCATGGAGTAAAAAAGATGGACCGGCTCAAACCATTTCCAAAGTCGATATTCACCAAAAAAAGGTGATGCTGTCTGTTTGGTGGGATTTTAAAGGAATCGTTGTTTTTAAGCTTTTACCGGATAACACAACGATTAATTCGGAAGTCTACTGTCATCAGCTGGACAAAATGAATGATGAACTTCAACAGAAAAGGTCAGAACTAATCAACAGGAAAGGTGTACTGTTTCACCAAGACAACGCGAAACCTCACACAAGTTTGGTCACTCACCAAAAGCTTTTACAGCTTAAATGGGATACAATACCACACCCACCAAATTCTCCAGACCAGGCACCATCGGATTATTATTTGTTTCGGTCATTCCAAAAATTTTTAGACGGTAAAACCTGCACCTCAAATGAGGAGGTCAAAAACCACCTCGATCAGTTTTTTGCCAGCAAAGACCAAAAATTTTATGAGCGTGGAATTATGCTACTACCAGAAAGATGGCAAAAGGTGTTGGACCAGAATGGCCAATATATAATTTAATAAAATATTTATTCATTATACGAAAAACTGTCTTTCATGTTCCCCCAAAAAACGAAATGACTTTCCGAACAACCCAATATATCCTTTCTGAATCATTTACCAAGTGAAATGAGGTATTGACTAATTAAATAAATTTCAGACGCTCTATTTTTTTACTTGTAAGAATTAATTTATGTTAATATTGTCCACGTATTATTTCCCAGTCCACTCAATTTGATACACTAACACAGTACAATTGCAGTAAAAATGAAACAAAATAAACAAGCCGAGAAGCATAACCTATTCTTTTTCAATCATTTACCAAGTGAAATGAGGTATTGACTAATTAAATAAATTTTAGACGCTCATTTTTTTTTACTTGTAAGAATTAATTTATGTTAATATTGTCCACGTATTATTTCCCAGTCCACTCAATTTGATACACTAACACAGTACAATTGCAGTAAAAATGAAACAAAATAAACAAGCCGAGAAGCATAACCTATTCTTTCTCAATCATTTACCAAGTGAAATGAGGTATTGACTAATTAAATAAATTTCAGACGCTCATTTTTTTTTTACTTGTAAGAATTAATTTATGTTAATATTGTCCACGTATTATTTCCCAGTCCACTCAATTTGATACACTAACACAGTGCAATTGCAGTAAAAATAAAACAAAATAAACAAGCCGAGAAGCATAACCTATTCGTTCTCAATCATTTACCCAGTGAAATGAAGTATTGACTAATTAAATACATTTCAAATGCTCATTTTGTTTTACTTCTGAGAATTAATTTATGTAAATATTGTCCATGTATTATTTTCCAGTCCACTCAATTTGATAAAGTAGCACAGTGCTAGTGCAGTAAAAATGAGACAAATTAAACAAGCCGAGAAGCATAATCCATTCTTTTTTAATCATTTAAAAAGTGAAATGAGGTATTGACTAATTAAATACACTTCATACGCTCATTTTTTTACTTGAAAGAATTAATTTATGTAAATATTGATCCACATATTATTTTCCAGTTCACTAAATTTGATACACTAATACAGTACAATTGCAGTAAAACATGAAACACAATAAACAAGCGGAGAAGCATAACCTATTCTTTCTCAATCATTTACCAAGAGAAATGAGGTATTGACTAATTAAATAATTTTCAGACTCTCATTTGTTTTACTTGTAAGAATTAATTTATGTTAATATTGTCCACGTATTATTTAACAGTCCACTCAATTTGATACACTGACACAGTACAAATGAGTAAAAACGAAACAAAATAAACAAGCCGAGAAGCATTTTCTATTCTTTCTTAATCATTTACCAAGTGAAATGAGGTATTGACTAATTAAATAAATTTCAGACTCTCATTTGTTTTACTTGTAAGAAATAATTTATGTTAATATTGTCCACGTATTATTTAACAGTCCACTAAATTTTATACAATTACTCAGTACAATTGTAGTGAAAACGGAACAAAATTAACAAGCCGAGAAGCATAATCTATTCTTTCTTAATCATTTAACAAGTGAAATGGGGTATTGACTAATTAAATACATTTCATACGCTCATGTTTTTTTACTTGTAAGAATTAATTATGTTAATATTGTTCTTGTATTATTTCCAAGTCCACTCAATTTGATACACTAACACAGTGCAATTGCAGTAAAAATGAAACAAAATAAACAAGACGAGAAGCATAATCTAATCTTTCTCAATCATTTTACAAGTGAAATGAGGTATTGACTAATTAAATACATTTCAGACGCTCATTTTGTTTTACTTCTGAGAATTAATTTATGTTAAAATTATCCACGTATTATTTAACAGACCACTCAATTTGATACACTAACACAGTACAATTGCAGTAAAAACGAAACAAAATAAACAAGCCGAGAAGAATAATCTATTCTTTCTTAATCATTTAACAAGTGAAATAAGGTATTGGCTAATTAAATAAATTTCAGACGATCATTTTTTTTACTTGTAAGAATTGATTTGTGTTAATATTGTCCACGTATTATTTCCAAGTCCACTCAATTTGATACACTAACACAGTGCAATTGCGGTAAAAATGAAAAAATTAAGAAGCCGAGAAAGTAAAGAGAATTCCTAATTTTTCTTTCATGCACAAAATTGAAACGTTCATTAGCAACTATAGTAACGTTAATTCATTCTTTATTCTCAAGAATAATGAACAAAATAAGACAACATAAAATAGTTTCAACACAACTTCTCCTTAATCCTGTTACTGGAGCAGGTTATAAAAAAAAACTAACTTGGAATAACAAACAAGTCGGAGCTTTTCACGTACGTGGTGGTAAAGAACGGATTAATTCCGAAATAAGAACGGGAAAAAGATCTTTTCGCAGAGAATCTTTATCTCTTCTCCGCTTTTGTGTACTAATCCCGGATAATGAACGGTTTCGAAGATTTTGTGATTTCAAAACGTGCATCAACATATTATATTCTTATTTACAAAGTGGTTAAAAGATTTACAGGTTTAAAAACTCAAAGTCGTGAGGTACAATTTTTGACACAAAAATCGATCCATTTAAAATAAATTCCAAAAGTGATGGAAGGTAATATAGAATTACGAACATGCTTTATATATATTATGAATGTGTTTATATATGTGTATGTCGATGTATATATATATATATATGTGTGTGTGTGTGTGTATTTATATGTATATATATTTGCATGTATGTATATATATGTGTCTGTTTATGTATAGGTATGTTTATGTATATATATATATATATATATATATATATATATATATATATATATATATATGTGTGTGTATAATTATGTGTATATATATTTGCATATATGTATATATATGTGTGTGTTTATGTATATATATATATATATATATGTGTGTGTGTATATATATATATATATATATATATATATATATATATATATATATATATATATATATATATATATATATATATATATATATATATATATATAATGTAAATGTTGGTGGGTGCTTTATGGGTGTTTTTCTTTCTAAAATTTATTATTGATATCCATGATATATACTGTTAATCCTTAAGTCATAGAAGAAATATGGAAAATTTAAAGATAAAACTTCTTAAGAGAATTCAGAAAATTAATCTATCGCGCTATTTCGCTGTAACATTTTACATTCCCTTATACAGAGCTTTGAGGTCAGCCAGTAAATCAGAGTATTAAGATTAATCACTTGATGATACTTAATGAGTGACACTAAATTATGTTGAGTTATATAAGAAAAGTTTATATAAGAATGGTAGGAATTAATAGGTGTTCTTGAAATTAATAGGTGTTGCGAAAGATTACCACAATTAG
>CM063509.1:29587016-29599516 GCA_032207245.1 Pardosa pseudoannulata
GTGACACAGGGCGTTGTCCTGTTGAAACATTCCATTTCCAGCTAGAAAAACACTAAATGTAAGGTTGCAACTGGTCCGCAGTGATGTTCAGATATCCTGTACGCTTAGATCCGCAGCCTTTCCCAGGACACACAAAAGTAAGTGAAAAAATGATTCTTCAGACACTCCAGCAGCAGTTAAGTACCATTACCACCTGATCACGTGCCTCCCACGTCAACCAGGCCTGTTCATTGAAAACGTGGGGGTGGCCATAATGGTTTGGCTGTTGAGTGTATAATGTGCAGCAAATTTCACACTAGGGAGGCTATAACCAGTAGCTTCGAGGCACGGTTGGTTTATACCCTTTTGGAGCCTTATTTTGTATTTGTATAAGCTAGTCAACGATGTTAAGTTTGTTTATAAACTTTTCTGGGATGGAAGTTTCTGAAATTTGGCGATATTCTCTGGTGTTGTCAAATGCATCGTACTAAAAATAACCTTCTAATGATTTTCTTAAAAAGAACTTTAAAAATGTGACGATTTTTTTTAGATTCAACTTTTTTTAAGATTAATCTAAAATTTTGAGATATTTTGAATTTCTTAAGATGAATGAAATTTGTGTTAACACATTCTTAAGAAAATGTTAAGACAATTTGCAGAGCAATTTTATCTTTGAAATGTCTTAAGAACTTTCAGAGAAAGAAATATTTTGTTTCTGGATATTCTTCTGTAAATGATCAGTTAGAACTTAAAAAATGGATTTAAGGTGATAAAAGGTAGAACTTAGAAAGTTTTTTGTTTTTAATTCTATGAAGTCATCAGCAATTAAGCAAATTAGTGTTTATGATTTTTAAACTGAAAGAAACTTTGTTAGGAATAATATATTTTAAAAGGATAGTAATTAAATCTTTTTGAATATTTGTTTTATGCAGCAAAGAAAACAAAATAATCAGAGATTGAAAAATGAGTAATAAAATGTTTAAATTTGGAATTCTTAGCTTTTCTGATATAGGTGTGTAACTGATGTTTAAAAAACACAGAAAAGTCACTGATAATTACATCAAGATACATCGAGATTTTGAAAGTACTTTATACAACCCAAAAAGCTATCTGAACATATATATATAAATAAACAGCATACGTGGGTTTAAATTCAGTTTTATGTGAAAACATTTACAATGAGATTTATTAAATGTTACATGAAAACTGAAAAAAGGTAGAACTACAAAATATGCAAAACTTATGAAACAGGTAGCTGTGCATAGCTAACTGTTTGGTAAGTTTTGTATTTTTTATTCAATGCATACAAGCTTAAGCATAAAAGCTTTGCTGTCATGTTAAATATAAATATTTAGTTAAAATTCTCCCTCTGTGTAATTTTGAAACATTGATTAAAGTTAGTCACCTTTTCATTTGGTTTGATAAGTCCATCTATTCTGAAGTTAAAGAATCAATTTACACCCTTTTAAAAAATCACTCCGTCTTCGCGGGTTTTTGTTTAAGGTTTAGAATCAATTATAGGTTTATAGGTGTGCTTTAAAATCCCGTTTAGTGAAACAAATTGTACGTATTGCAAAACATTTAGGTTCTTAACAAAATATTCAATTAGTCAGTTAAATTAACATTATACGTTCATTTACTTTTTATAATTGAAAATCGCAGCTGAAAGTCACAATGAATGAATTCATCGAACTTTTCCTATGAGCAAAGTTTGTGCTGCGATTTATAATAAAGTTTTAGATATATTTTGGTAGGTTATCTCTCCTCTTTGTAGATCTATTCTAGAGTCACCCTATAGCCCAGTTTACATGTGACAAAAAGCAGCGCTAATGCAGAAAAATTTCGAAAAATCCTATTCCCCTTTCACAACCTATTCCTAGCTAGGGAAAAAAATCAAGGTATTGAAAAATTCTACCTGTCTACCTGGTTAATTCAAGAGTTTAACCTCCTTTCACGTGATCCTTCGGGTTTTCTGGCTCCAGTTTTATAGAAAGCCGACTGTGCTGCTGCAAATAGTAGAGTAGTAAAAAATGCAACTGAGAAATTTTCACAGATGCAGTTAAAACTGATAATGACAAATTTAACGGAACGAATTAATTACTTCATTTTCCTTTTTACTTTTCTGCTTCTAACATTTTCATCCTAACTTAATGATTATTCATTTCATTTATAAAAGTAGTATAAACAAACGTGAATGTCGTTATTTGTAAGAAATAAACAAGAGCACAATACACGAAACGATCGGATTGCTCTACCGTATAATCACGTGACTTCTGATGATAATCGTTTCATAAAGGAGGGTTGAAATCATTGCTCATGTAAACAGGTTTTTTTTTACCTTCTAACAAAATACCTCTTACCCGGTAAAATTACGGTAACTTTATTGGCACGTATAAATGGGGATTATATGAGATTTCTAAATTTTAGACATTTTTTTTCTTAATTTAGTGAAAACAATTACTACCCCATGTCTGGTTTCCGGAGTTCTACTTTCAGAAATTTATACAGTTGGAGTAATATTAAATTCCAGTATTGTAGAAATGTTTATGTTTAAATTGGTACCCGCGCTGTAAATTTTTGAATGTTCTCAATACTTTTTACCTCAACAAAGATAATTATATTTTTTTACATATCATGACTTTTTTAGCATTAAATTTTTCTTTATTATAAACGGCGTCTTTTCCAGTTAAAAAATTACAAGTCATCTCTATTGAGGACATTATGTAATATTTAAAGTTACTTATACTTATTAATTTTTTACAATTATAATCTTTGAATCCAAAATCATTTATATTCACCAACAGATGTGGCATCTGATTGATTTTGAATAGTATATTTAAACCCAGGGAATCTTGGATGCCTCGTGGGTCCAATTATGTTTAACCCTTTCGTGGGTCGTGGGAAGATTACTTCCCACCTACACGATCTTACAAAACACACCTGTGGGAATCGCAAAACCCATTATAATATATTGGTGTTGCTATTAGAATAACGGGAAGACTAATTTCCGCTTCGGTTTTTTGCTGTCATCTTTTGTTCAAACGATTGAATAAAATTAGCAGTTCTGTTTTGAAAGTTTGGAAACATCGAGTGAGAAATAATTGACCCATCAAAAGTTTAAAAGAGAGCAATAAGCATCTTTTAATTTTACTTAATAATTAAAGCTAAATCAAAATTAATTACTTTTAAAAACAATTTTAAATATTATATAATAAATATTATGTATATTATGTATAAATATTATGTAATATTTTCTTCTATAAACATACATTTCAAAAAGATTTAAGGTAAAATTAAATTAAAATATGTTAATAAAACTCATTACTTTTACAGATTACCTTGGGATAAAAACACTAAAATATATGAATTAAATCTCTCATACACTTTCTTAATTTGATAGCAAAAGTATTTATTTTAGTAATGTTTTAATTTTCGGAATATGGAAAAAATCGTCAATTGCTATAAATATTATTTTATTTAAATGTCATAATCAGAATACATCTACTGTACTGCAGCATATTAAAGCCTCCGAGACCAGTTAAAATATATTAACATTGATATAATTTATTATTAATTTGAATTCTTTATGAGCACTTGCTAAACGCCGAGAGAGAATAACCTGGTAAATATTTCGTTAAAATTCATGAAGCTTAATTAAATTTTCTCGCATTTTTGCTGGAGGCGAGTAATAAAATAGCGAAATATTGAAACCATTTTTGGATTTAGTGAAAGAACCGATTTGATAGCAATTAAAATTCGATGAATATTTAAAAAATGTAAGCAATGAATTGCGATTTCTTTCGTAAGGTTAAAATTAATATTTAAGTGACTTTGATTAGAATTTTTGAATTGGGGTGAAATATTTAATTCTGTATTAGTAAGAATTAATTTATTTTTCCTTCTATATTTAGCTATTTTCACACAAATTTAATTAATACAATTATCTATGAATATCTTAAATGCCGTAATTTCTTACGTATAGTTCGCGGACTATTTGTGTTTAAAAAGCTAATTTCTTCAGACGGGAACTATTTGCTGGTTGTTCCCGTTAATATTACGTTAATGACATAGAATGACCCTATATCCCCTATATAATAACTAGCATATAGCCCGCCATATGACGGGATCAGTAAAATTTTTAATTTTCCAGAATTGTAAAGAACCCTATGAGGTAGGTAAAAAAATATTTTTTTTTTCTTTGCTGAGAATTACCTTTCAAAAAAAATAATCGATTAAAATTATCACATATGTACTTAATATGTTATTTAAGTCATGTAAAAAAGAAAATTTCTTACGTAATATCTAAGTTCAGTGATAAAACGTATGAAAATAATGCAGACGATATTTAAATAATTTAAAATAAGAAATGATTAAATGATATTGTTAAAGGAAGGACGTCATAATGCTAGAAAAAAATTGTTATTTTTAACCTATTTATTACGTCATAAATTTATAAATTTAATTGCTTGCTCTTAAAATGGGGCTTGATATAATGGCATTAAACGCTCGAAAAGGGGACGGGGTAGATTTCGAATGTTTTAAAGAGGACAGTATTTTTCGCTGTGATACGAAGCTTATTTATTTCAATTTACTTCAGAATTAGATGTATAGTTTAGGAAAAGATAAACTTTACTCGCTTTGAATTTTGCAAACCCTAACTCATCAAAAATCCAATATGGATGCTCTATCCATTCCAGGTCCAACAGCTTCATAACTTCGAGGACAGACGGGCAGATAGCTTAGGCTATTATTACATTACGACAAGAAAGTTTAAGGATGCACAACATGAAATGTTTATGTGACCAGGGACATCCGTAAAGCAATACTTGGATTTAATAAAATTAAAAATAATAAAAATTATAAAAAGTCGAAAAAATAGCAAAAATTTATTTTGAAAATAATAAAACAAATTTCGGAATAAGAATTTAAAAGAAAAATCAGAAAATATTAAATTTATTAGACTTTAAAAATTTGGCTGTGTCGGGGATAGAACCGCCAATCCGAGAAGTACGACGATCAAGTGGGCAGACGTTATACCAAACGTACAACGCCTGCACGTTGTGAGCAAACTAATTAGAGTATATGAAGGTTCAAGTAGAAACAGTCCAGTCATTTAAATATTACTCTCCGCCTTTGCCATCCTATCAAGAATAGCATTAAACGCTCGAAAAGGAAGGATGGGGTGGATTTCGACCTCGCTTTCAATTTTGCTAACCCTAACTCATGAAAAATCCAATATGGATGCCTGTAACCATTCCAGGTACAACCGCTTCAAAAATTCGAGGACAGACAACTTAGGCTATTATTATATAGGGGATAGCCTAAGTTGTCTGTAAGTGAATTTATGCAGCTGTTGTACCTGGAAAGGATACAGAAATCCATATTAACCCTCTAAGCGGTTCGCACGTAAAATTCCGCCAAACCGTTGATGTCTTCAAAGCGGTTGTCACGTACAATTTTCGACCTCCAAAAACGTTACGAAAATTGATGTAGTGTATATTTCTGCCAGTGCTTTCCCCCATGGAGTTTTGCGGTAGGAGGGTCGATTGTTTAGGAACTGCACCCCTCTTAGACTAGACTGACCTTTATTGAGGAATTCACCTCTACCCCCTGAAGCACAAAGACGCTGATAGCTTCTTAAGGCTTTGTAAATCTCTATTTCGAAGTATTTCGTTTGCGGCAAAGATGTATCTGTAATTGCACCAACTAAATATCTTGGATGACTTTCTTAATAAATATAAATAAGTCTCTCAAAGAATATTTTCCTTTGTACTTTTAGAATCTATTATTTCTTATAGGATGAACTTTGAGACTTGACGAACTTTATGTGTATTAAAAATTAACAATCTATAATGTCTATTTATATATCTATTTATAACCGGAAGTTAAGGAACAATAACGAAGGAGGGTTACCCGTATTCCATTTTAGTCGACTAAGGGTGAAGTAAAATATCATAGAACGCTTTGGCCACTGACAGAGTAAACCTTTAGAGTATTTATACGAACTTTTATGTGTATTAAAAATTAACAATCTATAATGTCTATTTATATATCTATTTATAACCGGAAGTTAAGGAACAATAACGAAGGAGGGTTACCCGTATTCCATTTTAGTCGACTAAGGGTGAAGTAAAATATCATAGAACGCTTTGGCCACTGACAGAGTAAACCTTTAGAGTATTTATGGAGACTTTTTTTCCTCGATGTGTTCCACTTGGAGGGTTAAATTTTTTATGACTTAGGGTTAGCAAAATTCACAGCGAGTTCGAAATCCACCCCATCACCACTTTTTGAATGTTTAATGGTATTATAAGCCTTATTCTTCCCTGTTAAGAGCAAGAGATTAAATTTATCATTTTGGATATCATTCATATATACCACCAAACAATCACTTTCAATATTAAAGCTACTGCTGGCCATTCTATCATTTATGCGACCCTCATATAGGGAAGACCGAGGCACCTTAGGACACTTTTCAGTTAAACATTTTTATGATTTTTTTAAAGCTATTTAAAAAAAATAAGTATGCATCCATATATTGCCATCATATCTGCTTCTTATAAACATTAAATCAACTTAATATCTCATTTAGTTAACGAGTAATAAAGAAATAAAATACCTTTCCAATATCCCAACCTGCCCCACTGTATGGGGTAGGTTGGGACACTAAACAAAAAATACAAAATACTGTTCAAATTATATTTATTAGCTGTTATAAAAGCGAAATGGCCGAAAATTGTTTAAGTTAATACATTTTTTTAACAAATCTTACATTTGATGCCAGCAAATTCATCTTTAAATTCTAACAAAATGCACCTTTGGCTTATTGTTTCTTTAGTAAGTCTAATAAATTAATATTTCGACATGTTAAATCATCAATTAAAAATTAGGCACCAAAATATTAATTATTTTGCTTGAATTGATATTTGTTTACACTTTTTAAAGTGTCCCAAGGTGCTCCATCTATTTTTTCAAAAAAATTATTTTTTAAAATGGACATTGATGTAATTTTGGGTCATTCAAAACAAAGAAAATGAAATTGTTCTTTGCCTATAAGCACTATCTTCATCAAAATTCTTTGAGAAGTGAAGAGTTACGTCATCTATCAATACACATGAGCACTAATTCCTGGTTCCAAATTAAAGCCTGAAAATAAAGGTGTCCCAAGGTGGGCTATGTCCCAAGGTACCCCACTTTCCCCTACTCTATTTAGTTTCTTCTTGATATGTAGGCATGGCATGCTCAGTTGAGTGTCTGTCTATTTGGTTGTCATACTTCTCGAGTTGACGGTTCTGTCCTCGGCGCTGCTGTATTTTTCTAAATGTCTAATTAATTTAATATTTTCTGCTTTAAAAACACAATTATAGTTCAGCTGCAGTTTATTTTTCCGAAATGTCACGATGTTCAACTTTTGGAGGATTTTGCGAGTTGTATGCAGCCGGTGAAATTTTTGAGTATGTGTTTGAGGTTTACCGTGATTGTAACCTTTATTACAGTTTTGAAAGTGAGGGAAACCCCACTAAGCGGCTACGCTTTTCCAATATTTTGTCAAGTGGCCATTTTGACGTTTACGTTAATTCTGTGTCAAATTCAATCCCCTATATAATAATAGCCTAAGTTTTCTGTCCGTGAATTTATGAAGCGGTTGTACCTCTAATGGGTGCAGGAATCGATATTGAATTTTTTATGACTTAGGGTTAGCAAAATTCACAGCGATTTCGAAATCCACCCCATCACCATTTTTTGGACGTTTAATGGTATTATTTCAAGCCTTATTCTCCCATGTTAAGAGCAAAAGATTAAATTTATCATTTTGGATATCATTCATATATACCACCAAATAATCACTGTCAATATAAAAGCCACTGCTGTCTATTCTATCACCTACGCGACCCTCATATATTCTAATTAGTTTCTTCAACATGTGTAGGCATGGCAAGCTCAATAGAGTGTCTGCCCATTTGCTTGTCGTACTCCTTTGGTTAACGGTTCTGTCCCCGAAGCTGCCAAATTTTTCTAAATGTAATTAATTTAATATATTATTTTTTTAATATATAAATAAATTCCTATTCCCAAAGTTGTTTTATTATTTTTAAAATAAATTTTTACTATTTTTATGATTTTTATTATTTTTATTATATGAAATTCACGTATTTTGTACGGATGTCCCTGGCCACATAAACATTTTATATCTTCTATCCTTAAACTTTCTTCTCGTCTATTTTTATGCGTCCTTTCACCTTTTAGCTGTTAATTTTTCTGCTCGTCTTCATTTTTGTGTTTATTGAAAGCATTCTCTGGATTAGAGGGCTCGACCCATGCCTACCGGGGTGATAGTTTCATTCATTTACTTCCATTAATTACTGTGGCAAAAAAATGAAGAACTTAATGATAACTTCGACGTAGCTAAGAAAACTTAGTTATCTTTCTAAATGAGTTTAACGTGATTCTAAACTGCATTCACAGTATCTGGAGACTTTAGAGAAGTAAGAGGATAAACAAATTATTGAGCCTGTACCTGATTCTCAGCCAAAAAACAAACTATTTTTTTACCTGCCTCATAGGGTACGTTACAATTATAGAAAAGAAAAAAATTACTGATTCCGTCATATGACGGGCTATATGCTAGTTAAAATAATAAGAAGAAAAGTATGCAAATATCTCTTTATTAAATAAAAATATACCCAGTTTTAAAGTTACTGAATTTTGATATTTTAGACTTTAAAACTACTTAAATTTTCTATGTTTCTTTATTATTTGACAATAAAATCAATAAGGTAATAAACAAAACATTTTATTGTAAATATCATTTAAAGGAGAAAGTTGCCTTACTATCACTTTTTTTAAAATTAATTTTATATTCTTTATCAGTGTAGAAATAAAGGATTCAAATACAGACTGAACCAAATCCTTTTTTGATTTTACAAAAGAAAAAAAAATTAATAAAGTTTTATATTATGTGAATGCGCGTACAGAATTTAGAATGTACCCTAATTCTGAAGAATTTTTCTAAGACTAAAGTAAGTTTACATGAAAAGGATAGATTCTTAGACTTTTCCAAATGAAATAGGTTTACTGTCATGTTGAAGATCTCAACTTAATAATAAAAATTCAACATATAGACCTAAAAATATTTCTCAAAGTTTAATTATGTAATTTTTGATAAAAAGTACTCAAGTTATACAAAAGATTTAAGTAGTAATAAGTAAAAAAAAATCTGTAGAAATAGTTAAGTTAAAGCCTAATAAATATTTCTGAAATTAGAAATGTTTAAAAAAATTAAATATAAAAATAATTGCCACTTAAACCTATAATAATCAACGTTTTAGTTACAATTTGGTAGGTGTAAGTTACTTTATGTCATTAATTTCCCAAAACGCTCTGTTAAACAGTTCCCCTTAAATAAAACTAATTTGACTACTTGTTGGTATACCAAAAAAAGAATAAAAATGCCATAGAAGGATACCACTTTCCTTTACAAATAATTACCATGTATATGCCAATGAGATAATCAAAACAGTTTGAAAAAAAAAAGAAATTCCTGTCAGTGTTAACAGAAAATAGTGGTTACTTACATGGAAAATAATGCCATATGACTACTATCTTTGATATGGTGAAAATGTTAATTTCAATCTCAATTTCATTATTTTATAACCTTTTCATAAACATAAAAGTAACAATGCATTTTAAAACATTTCAAAACAATTGACATGTAAAAAAAAACATAAAAAATTAACTGGTTTTTTGGTATTATATTTAAATTAATAGATCTAGTTTCCATCAACAAACTGTAATGATCTTTATTTTAAAAAGAAAGATAAATTTTTTTACTTCCTTTTAGACTGTAAAAACTAGTCATGCACGCAAGATATGGGAAAATAATTTACATTCATAATAGAGATTTCACAAATTCTGTATCTATATATTTACGATATACACTATAATGTACACTTAATAACAGTGTAATTTATAATGCCCATAATTTGAAATTCACATAGAAATTACTTTTATGAAAAATTATTTTACACTTTTAATACTAAAAATTAAAATTTGACAAATCATTTGATTTAGAACTCTTTCTCTCAGTCTGTATATATATATATATATATATATATATATATATATATATATATATTATAATATATATATATATATATATATATATTATACATATATATATATATAATAAATGTGTGTGTGGGGGGTGTATCTATTTTATAGCATTTTCTATCTTAAATGAATATTTCTTTACATATTTTGTTAAGTACAACTGATATTGCTTTGAAGTATACAAAGGTTGTAGTACATTAATTTGTAGTTTATGCTGAAATAGAATTCTTATTTGAATTTTTTTACAAATGTCAACTAAAAATGAGGAAAGAAATTTGCAAGAGTTAACACGTAAGTTATAATTTTTAATTTTGATACTTCATTGAACTTTCTTCATATTTATTTAAATATGATTATTTGAAACTAGAAAATATGTTACATAAAATTTAGAAATATTAGACATTATTTAAGGTAGTAACAAAGACCTACAGCAAAGATTTTAGCAAAGAGTTCATTTGTTGCATTTTTCAGAAACTAAATAAGTTATATATATATATATATATGTGTATATATATATATATCCATATATATATATATATATATACACACACATATATATACATATATATATACACATATACATACATACATATATATATATACACACACACACATATATATACATATATATATACACACACACACACACATATATATATATATATATATATATATATATATATATATATATATATATATATATGTGTGGGTGTGTGTGTTACTTGTGGGGTAACTATTCTATTATATTCAGTAGTTAAATAATTCTAACTGTATGCTTGTATGCATTGGATTAAATTATGTATTATTTAGAAATTTACTAGACTAGTATCACTAGTTTAGGAAAGGGCCCAAAAGTATCTTCCTCTCAAGCAGCTAACAGCTCATATATATATATATATATATATATATATATATATATATATATATATATATATATATATATATATATATATATATACAGAGAGAGAAAGATAGAGCATCATTAAACCTTTTTTTTTAGTTCTATTTCATTATTTTCATTTCTAATTATTAATTTCTACTACATATAATATATGTATATATGCATACATATATATGGGTGTGTTTGTGGCACAAAACATCTCGAAACTGTTTCAAGTAGTTTTTTAGATTCCTATTCAAAATCGAAAATATGAGACGTAAACACAAATACTAAATATTAGATCCTAAATTTAAAGCACGTAACAGAAAATTCAAATATTCAATAACAGAAAATACAAATAACAGAAAATACAAATAATATTGTAATTATTTATAAATTTTGTTTTTGAGTTGTGACATAAAATTATTCTAAAATGTGCAGAATTTTTTCTAATTTGAATATATTTATAATGAAACTTAAAGCCAAAAATTTTATAGATTTAAACAGCTGAGGCTGTTTAAAATAATTATTACCTTCAATCTGAAATCGATTGACTCATCTTAAAAATGTCGATAGTATTCACAGACTCATATATGAAGTAATTTTTGCTATATCGTTGATTTTACACAGTATCCGATAAAGTGAAGATTTTTCAGCAATATTATAATCATCCCTACCTTTCTATGAAGACACTAATGTGTCTAGCAGTCCATGTTAGGAAAGAAAAATCAGTTTCTCATTGACTCACCATAAACAATACTGATAATATTCAAAGACACAAATAAAAATAGTTTTTGATGTGTTAAGAAATTTTCAGTGTCTGGTAAATGGAAGCTGTTACAATATCATTATAATCATTATTACCTGTCTTTGAAGACACTAATGAGTCCAATATTCCACAATTATGAAATAATAATCTAATTTTCATTGACTCACTCTAAACAATACCGATAGTGTTTACATACACAAATAAAAAGTAGTTTCTGCTGTATTTAAGATATTTACACAGTGTCTGGTAAGTTGAAGCTGTTACAATATCATTATAATCATTATTACCTGTCTATGAAGACACTAATGAGTCCAATATTCCACAATTATGAAATAATAATCTAATTTTCATTGACTCACCCTAAACAATACCGATAGTGTTTACAGACACAAATAAAAAGTAGTTTCTGCTGTGTTAAGATATTTACATAGTGTCTGGTAAGTTGAAGCTGTTACAATATCATTATAATCATTATTACCTTTCTATGAAGACACTAAGGAGTCCAGTAGTCCATGTTAGGTAAGAAAAATCAGTTTCTCATTGACTCACCATAAACAATACAGATAGGATTCACAGACACAAATAAAAAGTAGTTTCTTCTTTAAGATATTTACAGTGTCCGGTAAATGAAATCTGTTACAATATTATTATAATTATTATTACCTTTCTATGAAGAACTAATGAGTCCAGTAGTCCCCAATTAGAAAAAAAAATTACTTTTTCATTGACTAACCATAAACAATATCGATAGTATTCACAGAA
>CM063509.1:29612016-29627016 GCA_032207245.1 Pardosa pseudoannulata
CTTAAGATTTTTGCACAAAATATAAGTTTATCTCTAGGGATATTGTATATAAACATTATAGGGTTATATTTCACTATTATTCATGGTCACCTGAATAATACCAAAGTACCCTGAATTCAAATTGGAAACATTTTGATTGAAAAATTGCTATATGATTAAACTTAGGTGTGTAGATACAACAATTTATTTTTATGTATCTGAGTTTATTAACACTTATAAAGTAAGTTTATAGTTTTTTTATGATAAAATTCCTGTAATTCCTCTAAAAGCATGTATTTCATTTGTATTTACATCAGAAGTTTTATTCATATATACTTTAACGAAAGCTTTTCAAAGTGATGGAAAATGATCTGCTAAATCAGGGAAAGTCATAAAAAGTCATGGATTTGAAACATTTTATTTTGGCAGATACCCTGTATATTTTAGCTTCATCATATGTCTATAGACGTTGTTTATATGTTGGTTCTTAAATTACTTGAATGTGCTTAGCTAGAGGCTACTCGAATTAAGGCGAAGGGATAAGACTTTTATTTGCTCTTAAGATAGAAAAATGACTTTGCTGAAGTGGGTGTTTGTAATTTAGAAGCTGGGACCAAGAAGAAAATCCCCAGCGTTAAACAGACATCTCCATATGTATCGTTTGGGAAATTGCGATAACGAACCTATTTCATATACCCCAACAGCCATTTATAAGTACGTCGGATCTTTGACTGGCACGAGCCTCGGTCCTCAGAATCCTCTGGTTATGAGATCGATGACTTTGCTGCCTTAGAAGATGAATACTTAGAGGATGAATGAGTTTCAACTTTATATCAATGCTGTGGTTGGCATTTTAGATTTCCTGCAATTTTTTCAATCATTATTAATTCATATTGAATATGAAATAAGTGTGTTATAGTGATAAAACGTGATTACATTTGAAATCAACAATTAATTGGCCTCTAGTTAGCTGTTTTAATTATGATATCGAATAATTTTCTATGGCTGTATTATCTTTCGACTTAGATAACTATTTTCCACTTAACATTCTTCATAAAGCTTTGTATTCTAAAGCTGTAAACTTTCTGTCTATTCGGCACGTTTCACAGGCAAATGGTTTTGCGTTTTGCTGATATTGCATTTAATTTGCTTAATAAGTTGTTTCGTACTGTGGGGAAATTTTTTTTTTCTGTCATCGCTCTTGGGTGCACCTCTGTCCGATCAGAATGAACTCTGTGGCTTTTGGTTGTATATTGTCCAGAAGATTAGTTGTGCGTTGTTGCCGCTCTGGAATATAGTTTATTCCAAAGTACGAAGAGTGCTCATGCCAGCAGCTGTATGGTACAGAAATGGAACGCTTAACCAATTCGCTCACTATCGGTAAAAATATTTAAAGAATATTTAATAATTCATCTTTCTACTCGATAAGCCTAATATGCGCTATTTTAAGCTTTTTAATAATCTTCACTCGAAAAAATGCACGTACGCTATCTATATTTTATATATTTCCAGTTTTAAACAGCCGGAATATATTTCTGAAAATGAAAGAAACTTTTTTTAACTTAAATTTTTTTTTTATAAAAATTGTAATGTAATCTTTTACATGAAGAATTATAAAAGTGGTTTTTCATTTATCTAGACATAAAGATATAAAGATAACAATCAGCGTAGGTATTAAATGAGGAGAGTTTCTGTTGACTAATTCTAAATATTCAACGCCTTATTTAAGGTTTGGTTCGCTTGTAACATGCTATTTTGGAACGACAGCTATATTCATATTTTCCGCGCACCTGGAAAGTTATGGAAAATCATGTATTTAGACAATGGATTAATTTTGTCATGGAAAGTCTTGATTTTTCAAGTGAAATAAGTAAAAGTTATGGAAATTCATGGATCCGCTAAACTACCGATTAAATAAAAATGCATTGAATTGTTTAATTCTATTTTTACTTGTCATTTAGCTGAAGTTACTGAGTTTGGTATTTATGTATTATCCCGTTGACCCTATTGTCAAGTAAAATTTGTTCACCAAGGAAACTCAAAGCAAGAAAGCTTAATGGGTGGGTAAATGTATATTATTCTGTTTTTTTCTTAAATTGTAGATTAAAATTTTATTAATATAATAATAATTATTTTTTAATAAAAATTAGTTAAGATTTTTGCACAAAATATAAGTTTATCTCTAGGGATATTGTATATAAACATTATAGGGTTATATTTCACTATTATTCATGGTCACCTGAATAATACCAAAGTACCCTGAATTCAAATTGGAAACATTTTGATTGAAAAATTGCTATATGATTAAACTTAGGTGTGTAGATACAACAATTTATTTTTATGTATCTGAGTTTATTAACACTTATAAAGTAAGTTTATAGTTTTTTTATGATAAAATTCCTGTAATTCCTCTAAAAGCATGTATTTCATTTGTATTTACATCAGAAGTTTTATTCATATATACTTTAACGAAAGCTTTTCAAAGTGATGGAAAATGATCTGCTAAATCAGGGAAAGTCATAAAAAGTCATGGATTTGAAACATTTTATTTTGGCAGATACCCTGTATATTTTAGCTTCATCAGATGTCTATAGACGTTGTTTATATGTTGGTTCTTAAATTACTTGAATGTGCTTAGCTAGAGGCTACTCGAATTAAGGCGAAGGGATAAGACTTTTATTTGCAGTCAACCGTTAAGATAGAAAAATGACTTTGCTGAAGTGGGTCTTTGTAATTTAGAAACAGGGACCAAAAAGAAAATACCCAGGTTTAGACAGACATCTCCATATGTATCGTTTGTGATATTGCGATAACGAACCTATTTCATATATCCCAGCCGAAATTTATAAGTACGCCGGATCTTTTCCTGGCTCAAGCCTTGGTCCTCAGAAACCTCTGGTTATGAGATCGTTGACTTTGCTGACTTAGATGTCACTACTCTGACTAAATACTTAGAAGATGAATGAGTTTCACCTTTATATCAATGCTGTGGTTAGCATTTTAGATTTTCTGGGCTTCTTTCAAATATTATTAATTCATATTGAATATGAAATAAGTGTGTTATAGTCATAAAACGTGATTGCATTTGAAATCGACAAATAACTGGCAACTAGATGGCTGTTTTAATTATGATATCGAATATGTTTCTATGGCTGTATTATCATTCGTATTTTCTAGATGCATAGAAACTCTCTCAGATACATATTTTATTTAAAATTACAACCTTTAGTAATTAATAACCTATTGATTTTACAATTTTACAAATTAGTTTATTGTAAAAAACATAATATTTTATAATATAATAGGAAGTATATAATACAGCTAATAATTTAGTCATGTGATGGCCACATTCGAACTGAGCATTCCCTTCCACCATTTGGTCACATAAATATAAACGAAAATATTACTGTAACCGGTTTATTAATTTTGTAATACATACTATCGAACTAATACACATACATATATATATATATATATATATATATATATATATATATATATATATATATATATATATATACATATATATATATATATATATATATATATATATATATATATATATGTACATACATACATATATATATATATATATATATATATATATATATATATATATATATATATATATATATATACATATACATATATATATGTATATATGTATATGTATATATATATATATATATATATATATATATATATATATATATATACATATATATATATATATATATATTATATATATATATATATATATATATATATATATATATATATATATATATATATATATATATATATATATATATATATATATATATATATATATATATATATATATATATATACATATATATATATATATATATATATATATATATATATATATATATATATATATATATATATATATATATATATATATATATATATATATATATATATATATATATATATATATATATATATATATATATATATATATATATATATATATATATATATATATATATATATATATATATATATATATATATATATATATATATATATATATATATATATATATATATATATATATATATATATATATATATATATATATATATATATATATATATATATATATATATATATATATATATATATATATATATATATATATATATATATATATATATATGATTATTTATTCCTCCCTACATGTATGTGGTTATAAAGAATTGTTAGTTAAAAAAATATTACACCACAAAAATGTTCTTGAATACAAACTTTGAATTATTGTATTTTAAATACAATGCAATCCTTTAAAAAATTTCGAATATAAAGTGTCTTCTACTGTTTCAATAGTAAAAACAAAAGCAATATGGATTTAACAAAATGAAAACTTTTTAAGAATTAAAATTCTAGAAACTCTAATTATGTTTTCTTTAAAATATCTGTACTTCCAACGCTGTTTTTAAAACAATGCATCTAAAAGTACACGACTGAAACTCATCTTTTATTGAGTATCTCATTTCTATACACGGAACTTTTTCTTTTTACGCTTTTATGAAACCTAAGTTACACAATCAAGGCAGAACATGTTTCAATACAATAGATCTCTAAATAGAACTATGTGAGAAAATGAACAATAGACGGTCGGCTTTAGCTTTTGTCTTTTTAACGCCGAAATAAAACAAATATTTCTTGCTAGACGTGTTTTGTCTTTAGAAAGAAATAAGATTTCTTAATCTTTGGATAAGAAAAAATTAACTTTTCTTCAAGAAATCAACATGTTTATATTTTTCACTTACCGAATCCAAAAAAAATTATTTTAATAATAACTCTTATCTGGATAGATATAATATAAAATATTTTATATTAAAAAGATGGTAAGATATATTAACATCTAAGAGTTAGGAAACTAGGATATCGTTTACACAAGAGAAAACTATTCTTAGTAAGTTTACATATTTCAATTTATCACCACTATGACTTAACCCTTTAATGTACGAATCTGCTACCGGTTCCATATAGATACGTATCTTAAATCTAAATTAATATGGACTGCACATAGTAAATCCTATATGAATTCTAAATAACTTTGTAGAATACAGCACATCACATTACTGATCAGCTAACTTCATGGGCAGCATAGACTGTGACATATGAAAAAGGAATACTTTTTTGGGAGGAAAAAAATCTCCCTTGAAATAACTGTTCTCGTATTACATGTATCCACAGAAAAGTGGTTAAAGACTGTATTTTTAGTACAAAAATGTTTATCATCTCATACTCTAGTGGCCATATTCACCAAAATCAGGGTATCCAGGATCAAAGAGCGAATCAGGGAATCGGTAGATCAGCGATCACATGCCATTAACTGTGACTTAAACTGGTGTCATATGCACCATGAGTGGATTCCCTGATCTATAGATTAATTACTGCATATATGTAAGCGATGTTGTGATTGGTTGGTTGGTTGGATGAGATTTATTGGCGCAAGATACAAGCAAGGATATGCTGCGCCAAACGAAAGAGTGAAATTCTAAAACACAAAATTATATAATTTAAAAGTAGAGGAGAATATCATATACTTAAAAAAATACAGGTAAGGAACGATGTAAAGGGTCGCATTAAAATAATTTTTAAAACTAAACATGGTTAAAAATGTCAATGCGAATTAAAAACTTGAAAAGTTTTTTGTGCGGTGTCTCGCCCAAAAGCTCGTTTATACTGGGATGAAAAGTTTTAAAATATATATTGTAAAATCGTGTAAAAGCTGTACATGAAGTTAAAATATGATGAACGGTCAGATGAGTGTGACAGAAAAAAAAATGTGGAGCTGGCTCAGCCAATAGTAAATGTTTATGAGTAAGTCTAGTATGACCAATTCGAAGAGGTGTTAAAATGACATCTAATTTGCGGTTTGAGAGACATGGCCAAAAAGATATCGACGGTTTAATAAAGTGAAGCTTGTTCCTAGTTTGTAAGTTCCATTCAGCATTCCAGCGGTCATTTGTGAAGGAGGAAATGGCTTTTTTGATGTCGCTATAAGGCAGAGCACTAGTGTAAGATGTAGCTGCCTGTCTCGCTAAGGTGTCGACTCTCTCGTTACCAGAAATGCCAACGTGATTAGGAACCCAGCAGAGAAGTATGTTAAAGCCTCTACGAGAAAGTTTTCTGTGCAGCCGAATAGTCAGAGAAACGTAGCTATGAGTGTTAGAATCAGATTTTAGGCTCTCCAAGACACTCATTGAGTCAGAGTATATTTTATTTGTATCTTATTGCTGAAAGAAATATACCTTAAAGCTTCGTATATGGCAATTACTTCGGCTGTAAATATGGAGCAAAAAGGATGAAGACGGTAGTTGAAAGCGCATGTAAATATGGAGCAAAAAGGATGAAGACGGTAGTTGAAAGCGTAAAATATCTGTACTTCCAACGCTGTTTTTAAAACAATGCATCTAAAAGTAATATGAAACTCATCTTTTCTTGAGTATCTCATTTCTATACACGGAACTTTTTCTTTTTACGCTTTATTAAACTAAGTTACACAATCAAGGCAGAACATGTTTCAATACAATAGATCTCTAAATAGAACTATGTGAGAAATGAACAATAGACGGTCGGCTTTAGCTTTTGTCTTTTTAACGCCGAAATAAAACAAATATTTCTTGCTAGACGTGTTTTGTCTTTAGAAAGAAATAAGATTTCTTAATCTTTGGATAAGAAAAAATTAACTTTTCTTCAAGAAATCAACATGTTTATATTTTTTCACTTACCGAATCCAAAAAAATTCTTTTTAATAATAACTCTATCTGGATAGATATAATATAAAATATTTTATTTAAAAAGATGGTGATATATTACATCTAAGAGTTAGGAAAAAAGATATCGTTACACAAGAGAAAACTATTCTTAGTAATTTACATATTTCAATTATCTCCACTATGACTTAATTTAATGTACGAATCTGCTAGTTCCATATAGATACGTATATTAAATCTAAATTAATATGGATCTGCACATAGTAAATCTATATGAATTCTAAATAACTTTGTAGAATACAGCACATCACATTACTGATCAGCTATCCTCATGGGCAGCATAGACTGTGACATATGAAAAAGGAATACTTTTTTGGGAGGCAAAAAAATCTCCCTTGAAATAACTGTTCTCGTATTACATGTAATAGAAAATGGTTAAAGACTGTATTTTTAGTACAAAAATGTTTATCATCTCATACTCTAATGGCCATATCACCAAAATATATCCAGGATCAAAGAGCGAATCAGGGAATCGTAGATCAGCGATACACCATTAATTTGACTTAAAACTGGTGTCATATGCACCATGAGTGGATTCCCTGATCTATAGATTATTACTGCATATATTAAGCTTTGAATTTGGTTGGTTGGATGAGATTTATTAAGATACAAAAAGGATAGCGCCAAACGAAAGAGTGAAATTCTAAAACACAAAATTATATAATTTAAAAGTAGAGGAGAATATCATATACTTAAAAAAATACAGGTAAGGAACGATGTAAAGGGTCGCATTAAAATAATTTTTAAAACTAAACATGGTTAAAAATGTCAATGCGAATTAAAAACTTGAAAAGTTTTGGGTGCGGTGTCTCGCCCAAAAGCTCGTTTATACTGGGATGAAAAGTTTTAAAATATATATTGTAAAATCGTGTAAAAGCTGTACATGAAGTTAAAATATGATAACGGTCAGATGAGTGTGACAGAAAAAAAAATGTGGAGCTGGCTCAGCCATAGTAAATGTTATGAGTAAGTCTAGTATGACAATTCGAAGACGTGTTAAAATGACATCTAATTGCGGTTTGAGAGACATGGCCAAAAAGATATCGACGGTTTAATAAAGTGAAGCTTGTTCCTAGTTTGTAAGTTCCATTCAGCATTCCAGCGGTCCTTTGTGAAGGAGGAAATGGCTTTTTTGATGTCGCTATAAGGCAGAGCACTGGTAAGATGTAGCTGCCTGTCTCGCTAAGTCGACTCTCTCGTTACCAGAAAACCAACGTGATTAGGAACCCAGCAGAGAAGTATGTTAAAGCCTCTACGAGAAAGTTTTCTGTGCAGCCGAATAGTCAGAGAAACGTAGCTATGAGTGTTAGAATCAGATTTTAGGCTCTCCAAGACACTCATTGAGTCAGAGTATATTTTATTTGTATCTTATTGCTGAAAGAAATATACCTTAAAGCTTCGTATATGGCAATTACTTCGGCTGTAAATATGGAGCAAAAAGGATGAAGACGGTAGTTGAAAGCGCATGAGTCGCTACAATAAGCAATGTTGTGATTGGTCAATAAACAAGATTCTCCGGGGATAGTTATCATGCTAAGTTGATTTACATATTTACTCAACTAGACATAAATATCGTTTGAGGAAATTATAAATTTAGTCCAGGATCTGTAGTTTTACTGATATTTGCACACGAAATAAGAATGGAAGAATATAAAAGGAAGAATTTTGATGAAACCGAGGCAAAATCTTTTCTGAAAAATCTGGAAAGATACAGTAGCAAAATACCTTGATGCTAACAAAAATTTTTCAACAGAAGATAGTGCATTATTCTTTTCCGAAGGAGCTGAAATCGTGTCATCTAACATACGAATTAATGATTGAGATGTATTTTTATTGAAACGCTAACACGACCGAAAGTCCACATCATCCAAACAATCCAAATCATCTGTTCTTTCTGGATGCACAAATCTTTTCCTGCCGCTTTCTTTTTTTTCCACCATTTGTAAAACTTCGAAACTTCGAGATGTCCTATATCTGAAAATATATCCGCCATGTTTGTTTTTAATGCAGAGCGCATGAGTAAAATGTAGTATCCGTGGATTAGGCAATTAATCCTCCAAATTGGTGGGATCAGAAACAGGAGATTAAAATGAGCTGAAAGCAGCGGATTCTAGTTGAAGAATACGAAAATGCAGAATCGCGGTTCGATCCGAGTATTAAAATCGTGGTGAATATGACTCTAAATGTTTTATTTAAAGTGACACGGCAACCTCATTTCGATATCGAATTATTATATTTAGTCTTACAACCCCAATATATAAAGAATTGACAACCCCAATATATAAGAAAGTCTTTAATTTTCACAAATGTTGAATCCAAATATCTCGTCTAAGTCGCGAAAAAATACATCTTTACTATAAGGACAAAATGAAATAAAAATGGTTCATGTCAGCATGCATTTCACTTCTGGGCAAATTGTCCTGCCTAAATCATTCCCAGACTTTACCTGACACACTATAACAAATTTCATCAACATTTTTCCTTGTATTAAAAACAATCTTAATTGTTCTAAATCTATTCCAGCATGTCTCATTTAACAATTTTCAAAAAGATACTACAGCCATTTCATGTACACTACACATTTGCTGACGTTTAGAAATGAAACAAAATGTAACAAAGATTAAAACTTTATTTCAATTATGTTTCAAATAAGTTTCAATTTTGCGTTCAAAGAAATGGACGTTAAAAATAAAAATAAAAATAAAACAGTACCTTAGCTTAGTCATTAATCATATAATAATCTGAATACTTTGTCTGAAAAAAATACTATAATTGTCGAGAGGTGCAATAAAAAACTGTTTTATTTAATTTTCTTGTTTTATGATATATTGTAATGACATACACTTAAAATTAGAATGGAAAATAAGACAAATATAACACTCCTTTAACTATTTCGACAGACAAGTTTATGCAAAGGGAATTATAAAAATAATAAACAGTTGAAAAAAACAACTCGCTAATGCATCGAAAAGGCATACAAATATTTTCTCGACATATAAAAATAAAATTTTAACATATTACACACGCACACATAAATATATTTATATATATGATAATTATATATATATATATATATTATTATATAAAATAATATATATATATATATATATATTTATGTATTTATTATATATATTATATATAAATATATTTTATAATATATATATAAAATAAATATATATAATATATGTTAAATATATTGTAGTAAGTATTTTATGTATTTTATATATATATATGTATTTATGTTATATTTATTATGTTTTATATATATTTTGTATGTATATATAATATATATGTATATATATATATATATATATATATATACATATATAATATTATATATATATATATATATGTATATATAAATTTTTGATAAATTATAATATATTTGTTATTTAATATTGTTTTTAATATTTTATATATATGTATAATATATATACTATGAAGTATAAAATTATATATATATATATTATTATTTTTATATTATATATTTATATTTATTTATAAAATAAAATTGCATAAATATCATATTTATGTAAATTATAAATATACATATATATGTATAATATATTATTTTTGTATTTTATTTATAAATATATTATATATTAATATTGTTAAATATATTTATATATTACATAATTTTTTCTATATTTTATATATATATATATAGTATATAATATAAGTATATATCTATATATATGAAAATATATATGTATATAATGTATATTATAAATATAATTTTATATGTAAAATACATATATGTAAAATAAAATATATGTAATTAAATGTAAAAAAAAAATAGAAATATAATTTATTTAGTTTTTTTTTGTATATTTATATTGCAAATTTATTAAATTATATAGTATATATATTATTGTAAACAATATTTTTTTTATTAAAAATATATGTTAAAAAAAAATTATATATATATATATATTATTTAATATATTTTAAATAATATAAATATTTTTAAAAATTTATTATGAAAATATAAACTTTGTGTATAATATATATTTATATTGTTTTTTTATATTATGTGAATATGTAATTAAGAATTATATGTTTTTACATATGTTATATATAAAATATATATTTTTTATATATTTAAAGGTATTATAAGTATAATATATAATATTTGTATTGAATATAAAAAAAGTATAATAGTATATATTTAAAAAATATATATATTATTTTATATATTTATATAAATATATATGTATATTAATATAAAATATGTTTTAATTTGATAAAATTTGTATATTTTTATATGTAATAATATATATTTATATTTATGTATAATATAAATGTATATATATATTTATAATATAAAAATAAATTATATTATTTTTTATATATATATATTATACTATATATATTTTATATATATTTTTTTTTAAACAAAATAAAATTGTATATTGTTTTTAATATGTAGTATAACATGTATTATAGATATAGTTTTGTATATAAATGTATATATAAAATTTATGTAAAAAATTTTAATTTCATGTAAAATATTTATATATGTATTAATATAAAATATATTTATATATAAAAAATGATATGTAATTTGTATATATTTTATATATATATATATAATATATTATATTAATATATATGAAATGATATATAAATGTATAATATTTATATTTATATATTTAAAAATATATTATATAAAATAAAATATATATATGTATACAATTTTATATGAAAATAACAAAAATATATACAATATATTTTTAATATATACATATTAAATTATATTTATAAGACATGAAAATTAATCAAAAAATTTTTCTGTTTATAACTTCAAAACAATACCTAGATGGATTACAAGTTATTTTAGTATAACTCATTTAACTATTTTTACACCGTTGTTAAATACATAACATGCTTTTCGTGTTAAACTCATAATTGAAACAAAATATAGGTTATAATAAAGTCAAACATCAATTATGATACACTCGCTTTTTCTTTTACAGCTAAAAATAACAGATGCTTGAAAATAAGAAAACAATCCTTGTTGTAGTCATAAATCATGTAATCATCTCAGTCTTTTGTAAAAAAGAACAAGAGATTATCCGAGACGGATTCAAAAAAGCTTTTTTTTTTAAAAAAAAAAATACACCTTTAGATTTATTTAGCTTTTGTGTGATAAATTATATTTCTTTTCTCTTTAAAGTAGAGTGCCAAGCAAATAAAATCAAGTATAATTGTTATCAAGCAGAGTATAAAATGTAACTGAGCAGACTGATATGAAATGTTAATAGGAAAAATGAAAGAATGATTTAATAAATTTCTTGATTGTTTACAAAATCAAAAATGATTCAAGGCAAGAAGATTGAATCAGTAGTTTAATGGGGGAATTGTTTTTATTTCTATACTAGCATATAGCCCGTCATATGACGGGATCAGTAAAATTTTTAATTTTCCAGAATTGTAAACTACCCTATGAGGCAGGTAAAAAAAAATGGGTTTTTTTTTTGGCTGAGAATTATCTTGCAGCAAAAAATAATCGTTGATTGAATTTTAAATTATCACATACGTACCTAATCTATTATTTAAGAGAAATATAAAAGAAAATTAATTACGTAATATATAAGTTCAGTGATAAAACGTGTGAAAATAATGCAGACGATATTTAAATAATTTAAAATAAGAAATGATTAAATGAGATGGTTAAAGGAATGACGTCATAATGATAGAAAAATGTTTTTTTCATCTATTTATTCTATAATAAATTGATAAATTTAATCGCCTGCTCTTAATCGGGGGAAAATGGGGCTTGAAATAATCGCATTAAACTCTCGAAAAGGGGGGAAGGAGTGAATTTCAATATTTTTGCTGTGATATGAAGCTTATTTATACCAATTTATTTTAGAATCAGATCGATAGTTAAGGAGAAAATAAACTTTACTCGCTTTAAATTTTGCTAACCCTAACTCATTAAGAATTCAATATGGAGCCTATTTCCATTCCAGGTCCAACCGCTTCAAAAATTCGTGGACAGACGGACAGATAACTTAGGCTATTATTATATAGGGGACTAGACTTGTGAACTGTTACTATTATGTTATTGTTATTGTTGTGTAGTTAGTTGTAAGTTAAATTTTAAGATAAAAGTTAACTTAGGTGGGAGAATGTCAAATCGTCTGTTAAAATTGATGTTCTACCCACATATTATCTTTTTTATTTTATTTTTTCTCTGTAAGTTGCGAGTGGCAACGAACGATTTTGTTTAGTGAAAACATGGCTGTTCTTTCGTATGCGAGAAAAATGGCTCTTGAGTTGCTTTTGTGCTTTAATATGTTAATATTATTTACGCCATAAATTCTTCTATGTGACATTTTCTGTGCATTTAAAGATCTCGCATACGTAAATATAATAAAAAGTGTTTTATATTAAAAGGGCGTCTGTTTTGAGCAATTAATTAACGCCATTGAGAACATTCTTCAGTATCACACTTCTGATTTCGAAACCCAAACGGGACAGTGATTATTTGGTGGTATATATGAATGGTATCGAAAATGATAAATTTAATCGCCTGCTTTTAACGGGGGGAGAATAAGGCTTGAAATAATAGTATTAAACGCTAAAAAAGGGGGGATGGCTTAGATTTTGAACTCGCTTTGAATTTTGCTAACCCTAACTCATAAAAAAATTCAATATGGATGCCTGTATCCGTTCCAGGTACAACCGCTTCAAAAATTTGCCGACAGACACCTTAGGCTATTATTATATAGGGGATTAGGAGAGGACTCAATATAATCAGACTTGTTTTTAGGAATTAATTTTAATAAAATTGAGAAAATCAATAAAGTATTTCGTTTTTTTTTTGTAATCTATATTTTAGTATATATAACGTTAAAAGATTTAATATCTTTTTTGAAATATCGGTATTATGATTTATCAATTGGTACTTAAGACATTGTGTGCGGGTACATTTCGCAGCGGAATTGTACCGGGAACGGGCGTTTTCCGCATATATTTATTCAGTTAAATCTCAATAGATTGAAAAATATTTAATTTCTTAACTATCTTTTCTTATTTTATATTGAACTATATAAACAAACAAATATATATATATATATATATATATATATATATATATATAATTTTCGAAAGAATAAATAAAAAGTTAATTTTAAATCTAAATTGATTTTTTTAATCAACTTTCCCGTTCTGAGATTCCCCATCGACTGATGTAAAAACTAGTTTTTATTTGTCTAAATTTTTCCAGAATCTATGTAGTAGACAAGAGCATTCGGCTGCGTTTTCCTGTATATAAAGTTATTTTTGTACCCACAAAAAAACCATGTTGTTACACTAACCGGTACTTTTATGTGAGCCGCGCTCAAGTATCAATCGTCAAAAAACATACTAGTACTTTTTCCGCGTACAAGTATCAATCTTCAAAAAACGTACTAGTACGTGACCCGAGCTCAGGTGTCAATTATCGGTAAACGTGTATCAATCGTAGTACGTGTCCCGCAAAGAATGCGTTAATTCAAACAAAATAAATTAGCTCTTTCAAAAACCATTCTCAGAGGAATTTTTCTGCTTGATTTTAGTTATATGGTTATAATTTTATACGCTAGTAATTAACAATATTTAGGAATTTGGACCGAAGTCCAGTTTTTGCGGCTGTGCTTTCTTTATATATATATATGACAGTCGACCCCTAGACCCCTTTACGCAGCGTTCCTTTCGGAAGTATGAGCTAACCGTCTATGTGGCTCATAAATTCTTTGGACTTATTATTTGTTTGTAGGGTGGTGGTGGATTGAAGAATGGTGCAGGTAGTTTTCCGACAAATCGTCGACGAAAGAGAATGATTTTGGGTCTGAAGGATTCCTTTTTTGGAAGGAATCAGGTTTCCAGCAGCTGACTGAAGAAAGGGATTAGGTGGATCTACCGGGAGTTGATTGAAGAGAAGGGCACTAAGAGCATGCGATCAGAACACATCTCTTCTTAGAGGGAGGCTTTCTCTCTTACGGAGCAAGGAGATGCAGCGCCTGACTTATTTGTGGTGACCTCTCGTCCACCTGATCATGGTTGTGGACAAATGAGGTATTGGGATTCTCGATATATTATTTGTCTTACATTTAGTTCTATACAATCTTGTCAATACGTTTTATTGTTACCCATTTAACTTTTCAAGCTGTCATTTTTATGCATCAAAGCAACAACCGGACCATACCTGCCCCTGTAA
>CM063509.1:29632016-29637016 GCA_032207245.1 Pardosa pseudoannulata
GCATTATTTGAAAAACTCTATTTACACGTATAAAAAAAGTATCTAAACGCATTATAAATACTTGAAAGAAAAGTATTTTTTTCTCCAAACTGAATTATATTTCTTTGATATTTATTCATTTAAAGGTTATTTCTCGTCTAGAAATAAATTATAACTCAATTTTGAAACAATTTCTACTCCTTCCATCGCCTTTTCATTTCCGTTTCTTTTTTAAATCATTAATGCATTTATAAAAAATTTTCCTTTGAATTTTATCAGTGTGTCACAATTTAACCCCCCTCGGATTTTTGCTTTTTTGCTTCTTCCACAAGACAGTTCTTGTTTCCTGTTAAACATAAATTAAAGCAAAAAATGAAACATTCGGAATTTAGAGAAATTAATTTCAGCAAAACTCTTTCGTTGATGTATTTAGTAATGATAGATTAGTGTATAGTAAATAATAAAATAGTGAATAAAGAACAGTGATAAAAATGGATAATAAAATAAATGTTAGAAAAAAAATAAAAAATAGTGATAAAATTCTAAAAAACAGTGAATTGAATATAAGAGAGATTATCATTAGTAGCACCAGAGCTGTTATTTTGTCAAATTTCTCTGTTTCAGATCGGATTATTGAAAAACTTGTTATAGTAGAAATTCAGCTGCGGTTGCTCAGTTGCAAAGGCATAAGAGAAATTATTGCTAATATCACCAGAGCGATCGTTTTGTCAAATTTCTCTGTTTCAGATCGGATTATTGAAAAACTTGTTATAGTAGAAATTCAGCTGCGGTAGCTGAGTTGCAAAGGCAGTGCCCTCGTGACTGGAGGGTTGCGGGTTAGGCACCCGAGCCAGCCTAATATGTGCCACGTTCTATAAAGGTGACTGGGCACCTAAAATAGGTTCGTGGTCTACAATGTCCTTCAAGTTCTCAATCAATACCTCTGGGGGTGGAAGGACAAGCCTATGGGTCTTCTGCTTGATTGTTGCTTCTAAATTACGAAGACCCAGCTGTGGTAAAGCATACCTTCAGATACACGTGCTCTCCGGGTGGTATCAAATGGTAGCAGCTTCTCAGACTTGTATAGGCGTGAGGGTAATGTCTGTATCACCTGCTGCATTGGAAAAATATATTAATCCATGGAAGGTATTTTTTGCAAATTTTCAATTGGTATTCCTGTGGGTAAAACAAATTCTAGACCGAGACTTCTTAAAATACTAAATTAATAAGTCAAAATTACAAATACTAGGAAATAGTTTCCAATTTAGTGTATTTTACGCATAATATTTACGAAATTTTTTGGGGGGAGTGGGGCGATACTCATTACGCTAATCCGACACACGCCTGAGTGAAACTGAGTTTTCAATGAATAACTATGTGGGTGACAGGCTAAGCCTGTGGGCCTTTTGCTTTGTCGCTACTTCAGAACTACGATCTACTTGAGCATAAGTAGTACTATTACCCTTCAGGAGTTCTATAGAATGATAGGTACACCCCATTGCCTTAATAGGTGTAGCTTATGACTCAATCGGTCTTGGTTTGACTAAGTAGGTTCAGAAACAACATCAACAAAAAAAAAGTTAGGGTTTTTGAGTTTCCTTAATCAAACCCTGATCTTTATCGTTTCCTATTGCAAATTGAATCAAAATATAATCAACGAAGTAATTTTTAGTTACACCTGCAAAGGCCATGTATAGTTAAATTCACAGCTCGTGTACATTTAAGAAGTTTCCACGCGTTTTCTTACCCAAAAAAGAATGTGTTCTCAGACTATTACCCTCTACACATTCATTCCATTGTTTGTTTGTTTTCTAACGCAGCTGGAAATACATGCACAGATACCTTTATGCCAATACATGGCTGAGATGCAGTTACCTTTTTAGCACTACCCGGTAAGCACTTGTAGCTTAAGGAATGTTATGGATGCGACTAACATTACTCCCGCTTGGTCATCGTAATTTCGAAGCAGGTACCAAACATAGAACCATCAGCCTGGGCCTACCACCCCAAAAGAGTTGATTGAGAACTTTATATACATTGTGATCATGAACCTGCTTCACGTGTTCCATACACCTTCAACGAACACAGAATATCTTAGGCCGGATCAAGCCTTAAAACAGCAACCTTTTAGTTACGAGATGCTCACTAATCAACGAAGCTGTTTAATAGTTTTTTTTTTTAATTACATTCATTAATTCTAAGCAACAGGGAATACTTCCCACTTTTACCTCCCATGCTGTTCCCCTGAAAAGGTGGTAATATGTCTTGTAAACCCTTATCTAAATGCAGGAAGAAATGTGATAACAAATAAATAATTTTGTTCATTATCATTAGCTATGAACGCTTCTAGTGTAAAATCTGTGCCATACTTAGTATTTTGATACGTAATTTATGCAGATCATAAATAAAATCACGCAACACTCACTGGAGATGTTTGAAAGAAATATCCTCCTTTGATAAAGTGCAAGAAGGATAACATTAGCGAATCTTTATTCAGGTAAATCCAACTAAACTGGAAAATCTTCGAACAGTTAGATTCATTGTTTGGAATATATACAAAATACTAGAAGAACTTTACCTTAACGACCCATATATTTCCAGAAAAATGAGAAAGAATAGGTATGACGTCATATACGCTTAAAAACCTTTATCCAAAACCCAAACATCGATATTTGTATAATTTTGAATAGGAAAATGCCCTTCGCTCATATGGTGGCATGCATGCGCGCTTCGTGTAATAGTTAAGTCCACACGTTCCAGCCTTGCCCATTAAAATACACGCACCGGGGAGACGAGCAATTGAGTACCTTACTCTGGAAGATGCGGTTTGGTTCTAACGTTCGTTGTGATGTCATCTTTCAGACATTTTGCGAGCAAACAATCAAACTGACGTCAAAATGAAGTCACAACGAATGTTCGAATCGACTCGCAACGTCCATAGTAAGCCCCCTAGTCTATTTCTAAAGTAACTGGGACTCGACAAACCAATTCCTCATAATACCACAGGAAGATGTCTAAAGGGAACATATCTGGAAATGGCGGTGTCCATAAAACATGATCCCAACTCGAGTATCTTAGCCCAAGTTTAGAAAAAAAAAGATTCTTTTTTACCTCAAACTAGATATGACGTCATACATATTTTCTTTCATTGTACCCGAAAACTATGCTTTGTAGACGAACAGTTTTTGGGGCATCTTATGAATTCCAGCGGTTAAATAGGGTACTGAAGAATTTATCCAGTCTTGTGGAATTATGTAATTGAAACTGTTAGCTTATTTAAAACTAATATAGAATAATAGACATGGTTTCCGCGCACCTGGAAAGACAGGGAAATTCATTGAAAATCATGGATTTAGACAATGTTATGACAATTAATATTCCATGACAATTAATATTGTCATGGAAAGTCTTGATTTTTCAAGCAAAATGAGTAAAAGTCATAGAAAATCATGGATCCGCTAAACTACCAATTAAAAAAAAATGCATTGAATTGTTTAATTCTATTTTTACTTGTCATTTGACGGAAGTTACTGAGTTTGGTATTTATGTATTACCCTATTTACCGTATTACCAAGTAAAATTAGTTCACCAAGGAAACGTAAAGCAAGAAAGCTTGATGGGTGGGTAAATGTATATTATTCTGGTATTTTTTTTAAATTGTAGATTAAAATTTTATTAATATAATAATAATTATTTTTTAATAAAAATTAGTTAATATATTTGCACAAAATATAAGTTTATCTCTAGGGATATTGTATATAAACATTATAGGGTTATATTTGGCTATTATTCCTGAATAATACCAAAGTACCCTGAATTCAAATTGGAAAAATTTTGATTGAAAATTTGCTATATGATTAAACTTAGGTATGTAGATACAACAATTTTTTTATGTGAGTTTATTAACACTTATAAAGTAAATTTATAGTTTTTTTCTGATAAAACTTCTGTAATTTCTCTAAAAGCATATATTTTATTTGTATGGACATCAGAATATTTATTTATATATACTTTTAACGAAAGCTTTTTAAAGTCATGGAAAATGATCCGCTAAGTCAGGGAAAGTCATGAAAAGTCATGGATTTGAAAAATTTTATTTTGGCAGATACCCTGAATAGATGAAGTAGAAGCATTTCGCCCTATCAATCCTAAACAGTATTAAAACAAACGTTAGCATCATTTAAAATTACATTTATTAAATTTAAAAGAAAAGGAAAGTAAACATCGGCCAACTGCCGTGCACACATAGCAATACAACTACTACCGACACATAGCTCCCCCCCGGGTACTTAACGGTAGGGAAAGAAACGACCTTCGGATGTTTGCAATACATCACGGCTCAAAAAAAAAATCATGCATTATATGCTAATATCGTCAGTGGTTATGAGATGCGTAATAAAATAAAATATTTCAATCACTTATTATAAAATAAAAGTAGCTAATTTTTTAACAGGAACTCAAGTCTAAACGTGCTTTACGTTCTCGGCTAAGAACTTTATTCTTTCGAGAGATAGAATCAAATACTGCATCAATCCACCCCTTTCCTTAAATGACAGATATTTGATTTTAGATTTGCAGCTATTCATTTTAATGAAAACGATCAGCATTAATTTGTGGAAAATTTGAAATTAAAGTTTGAATTTCTTCGCATGCGCATTACCCTTTCCCTCTGGAAGTATGCGCATACTCAGTGCAAAGGTGTGTTTGACTGCATAAAGCAACGACCAGCCTTCACGAGTGTTTAAATTTCCTTTAAGAGGATTATGCTAATAATTGTTTCTCAAACACAACGTTGTGTTTCGTTGAAGATTAATTTTAAAATAGATAAGCTACTATATTTATGTCAACCTTAATTTGGTTATGGAAATATTTTTAATTCTAGCTGCTTTAGTTTCTTTTTACTATACTGTAGACTTGCCAAATTCTGCCTCATAAGATCAGGTAAACTTTCTATTGATGTATAGAAAATATTAACGTTAAACTTTATATTATAGGCTTTTGAGTCACCCACAAATAAAATC
>CM063509.1:29647016-29649516 GCA_032207245.1 Pardosa pseudoannulata
CCATGGTGCCACTCACTTTCTCTGTGTGTGTTTATCTATGATGTTGCTTTTGTGCTGTGTCTTTTGATGTGTTTCTTTGTACTGTGTTTTGGAACGTAACCAACGAATAAAAAATGATTCCTGAAACTAGACTTATTATATAATAAAGGCTACTCTTCGGCTAAAAATGGCTATTTCTTCTACACTCAAGAACCAAAACATTATGACCACCTGTCAATAACGAATTGGCCCACCTTAGGAGCGCAACATAACTTTAACCTGTTGGAACATTCCATTTCCAGTTGGTAAAACAGAGGACATGTAAGGGTGCAACTGGTCCGCAATGATGTTCAGATACTCTGTAGCATTCATGGTCTGCTCTACCACAACCACGGGTCCCAGAGACGCCCAAGAGAACGTCCGCCACATCATAATACCGCCACCACCGGCCTGTGTATAACCTACTGTACATTGATGGAGCAATGTTCCTGACACAGCCATCGGCGTGATGAATGACAAACCGTGATTCATCTGATCAGGCAACTATCTCCGAATAATCCTTGGACCAGTCGCGATGTTCCCGGGCCCAGCTTAGGCACAGTTGGCGATGAGGCTTGGTCATCAAAGGCACACAAGCAGGACGTTTGTTGTGTAGCCCCATATCCAACAGTGTCCTCTGAACAGTATGTTCCGATACTATTCTACTTGGCCCTGCATTTTATTGGATTGCCATCTGAACCACTGTCTGGCTCCGATTTTGCTTCACCATGCGAGACAGTCTCCGACGACCTTTTTCTTTGATAATCCAACATGTCTTCTATTGCTGGTTTCACCTCATTCCTACTTTGCATAATACTAACAACTGCAAATCGCTCAACCCTCGAAAGTGCAGTTTCGAAATACTTGTTCCACTTCGAGCCATTACAATATTGTCTATCGAAATCGATTAGATCCGCAACCTTTCCCATCACACACAGTAGCAAGTGAAAGAATAATTCTTCAGATTCTCAAGCAGCAGTTAAATACCACTTCCACCGGATCACGTGCCTTCCACGTCATCCAGACGAATTCATTCCAAAATGTAGGGGTGTTCATAATGTTTTGGCTGTTGATTGTAAATAACAGTCTCATCCCTCTACAATGCAGAATAAAATGGAAAACTAAATACAATTTTTATATCCATGACCATTTCCCTTCCATTTCAGGTTGGATATTTTAACAAACTGAAAATATTATATATTCCTAGATTTCCTTCATTCTCCTAAATTTTAGAAAGAGAAATTCATGTGTTTAATAATATTTAATCTTGTTCCAGATAATAAGAGATTATCATAAGATAATAGTAACGAAACGTGGAAAAATACCCTCAATGTTGGCTATTCCCCTTAAGAGCATTCTATTTGACAAAACATTTGTTTTCATTATAACAAACTTAAAGAAAAAATTTCGACGACTCTTCGCAGAAAATTACTGAGATATTAATTAAACTGTTGGACTTGGAGATACAATGGCGTAAGAAGGTAAAAAAGAAAGATGTTGCACCGATTTCCTTTTGGCCCCATTTCTTAATTTTGTATAATCTCGCTTAATTAAAATAATCACGTACCTGCGTAACAGGTTGTTACTCCGTTTGGATTAACTAAAGTCTTGAAAGGATAATTATATGCAGTTAAAGAAATGTGGAACGCTTAGAAAAGATTTATATTGGGGGTCAGAGAATCAACCCCTTTCTTAAAAATAAAAGTAAATATTTTCTCCCTTAAAACTTTATGGAGTTTACTACTAAATCGCTATATTTATAAAAAGTATTTAGTTTGCGCTTTGTAACAATGCATTTTATAAAAAATATCAACTATGTTCACTAAAGTGAAACAAATAGTACTGCTGGTTTGAATATTTTCTCTCTTAAAATTGTATCTAGTTTACTACTAAATCGCTATATTTATAAGAAACTTATTTAGTTTGCGCTTTGTAACAATGCATTTTATAAAAAATATCAAATATGTTCACTAAAGTGAAGCAAAGTAAATTTCACTCAATTATAATATTAAAACAATGAACACATAATAAAACGATGCAAATTTTGTTTCTAAAATAAATTATATATAGTGATATAATAAGTAGTTTGTGAAAATCCAATGCATAATTAATGAAATTGGTTTTTATAATACTGTTTTATTAATTAACTGTTTTTATTAATAATTTTAATCGAACTGCTTTTCTAATACATGAGTACTTGTACAAGAAAAGATCACAAAAAGGGTTACAATAGCAATAAATTTTTATAAATTATATAAATAAAAATATATAAAGCTAATATAGGTATACTGTCTGAAATTTTTCTCCTGATATCAATAAGACTGGGAAATTTTTGTAAGATATTATAACAGAAATCTAACAGTATTACGTTTACAAGTAACTTTCATTTGTGATGAAAAAAGAATTACTTTTTAATTTGGATAAGTTTAATTAGTGTTTATATCTTATATAAAAATCAAAGTAATATAAAACCTTAAAAGTT
>CM063509.1:29654516-29674516 GCA_032207245.1 Pardosa pseudoannulata
AATTAAATTTTAGCCCTATTATTTTTTTTTGCCCGGGATTTACTGAGCAATAAGAAAACCTAATTAATAAGCAGCTGTGTATCCACTATAAGAGAGTATCGAGTCCAACGTGAAAACTTCGAAGTTTTATTCCCCAATGAGAAAAGTCATGTTTCCCGACAAAAGAATTGAATACGTGGAAACACTTTTCTCTTACACTCCACAGAGAGATATGAGGCGAATTCTTTCCCTAGAAAGAGCTGCTGAATCAGCGATATTAACCTTAAAAATGAAATTAGATCATTTGAACAGTGAAACTATTTGGATTGAAAAAGTTGGGACACAATATGGTGAAAAGTAAATTACTATTTATTTCAGGGTTAGCTTTGAAAGACTAATTTTAAAGTATTTAAGCTGAGAACACTCATCCTTTTATTTGAGGATTTGTGACTAAAAAATAGGCTTTGTAATGGACGCGTCTTAACGGTAAGATTCCCTCACAAAGACTTGGCTTCTCAAAAGAGTTTCAGAAATGGAACTTCGCTTATGTGGAGACAAATGTGTTTGTTTTTCCCTGCACAACCCCGATGTGTCTAGACTTTTTGTGTCCTATAGTAGCTAAAAACTGAACAGACAACCGGGCCCCCCCAGACTGACAGCCGGAAAGATGATCGTGGAAACCATAAGTTTTCAAAGGAATGCCGCAACGTTGGAACTTTCTCCGACACGAAATTCCGGAGACTCCCGGGTTTGCGGACCGGGGATTGTCTAGCCCAGACCAATCTGGTTGCAAAGGTCAGATAATCGCCAGATGCTCCCATGATGGAATTGTGGATGAGGCTCCCTCTCTAGAGGCCCCTCACATAAAAATGAGACAACAATTTTTTAAGAAGTTCGCTAGCAACCAGCTAATTCGGAGCTCGTCTTTACCAGTCTCTTCATCGGACAGTTTTCTTAGCGAAAACCCCACCTTGTCATAAATCTCTCTCTGGGTTTGTTAAAGATACCCTGTGTCTTGGGTTTTCTTTTTTAATTCGATCCTCTTCTGGATTGATCGTATATTCCTCTTAGGAATTCTGACTTTGTTTTTACATTCTTCGAAGATACCAATTGAAACTTTAAACACTCTCTTCTAATTGAATGTAATGTCTTCATTATTGCTACAGAGAACTATTACGCGAAGCAACACTGATTGTTTTCTTCAGTCGGTTATCAAATCTTTCAGCAGTGCATTTATATGTACGTCACGTCTACTCAGGGCCCACGTCTATGTATCACATACTTGTGAACTGTAATTATATTGTGTGTATATAGAAATGTGTATATAGCTGTTAGGTGTAAATAAATCATTTAACCAAGAAACACCTGCACAGATTTTCATTGTCACCATAAACAGGGACCGGATACGCTATGCATGAGACTATGTGAATGGGAAGAAATTTTAAGAGACAATTCAATAATTTTGATATACACGCACACACACACACACACACACACACAACACACACACACACACAACAACCACACACACACACACACATAATAATATATATATATATTATATAAGAATATTTATAATATATATATACAACAATATATATATATATATATATTCAAACACATATTATATATACATACATATATATATACATACATACATACATACATACATACCACACATACATACACATACATACATACATACATAACATATATAAACAGCATACAAACATATATGTATATAGATATATTATACATACATATATCACATACATTATATATATATAAATATATATATAATATATATATATATAGATATAATATAATTCGTTTTTTCTTGCGAGATAAGCTAATTTTTTCTCTCCATGGCGACTGTTTTAGGTTCTTTTACTTTTTATTGCTGAAATTTAAATTGTATTATTTTTTAAATGACATTTTACATGCATTAATACACTCATGTCCATAAATTAAGGATAATGAAGTTCAGGCAATGAAAGAGACAAAAGCAAAACAAATTTGACTTATTTGTAAAGTCTATTTATTAAACAAAAGGTAAAGAGCAAAAAAGATGCTATATGTTTGACATAATTAATAAAAATTGCGATTTTACTCCCTGGAGCAAATTTCAAAAAAGAACCTATTTACAGAAAACAGTATAACATGGTTAGTATGATGGTTAATACGGAGTATGTCTCCCGGACGATGCAATACAAGCGTTACAACGCCTACGCATGCTGAGTATCAGATTATCAATCTGATCTTGGGGAAAATTACACCACTCATCAAGCAATGCCCTCCGAAGTTCCGATAGACAGTTGGGAGGGGGTTGACGGGCTGCAATTCGTCGGCCAAGCATGTCCCACACATGCTCTATTGGATTCAAGTCCGGTGAGTATGCTGGCCAATCCATACGGGTGATATCCTCCGATTGAAGGCATTCGTCTACAATGTTTGCACGGTGAGGTCGGGCGTTGTCATCCATATACAGAAATTCAGGACCCATGGCGCCCCGAAACAAACGTACATGTTGTTCCAGAATGACATCCCGATAGATGTGGCCTGTCATCGTTACACTCTGAACATGCAGGTCAGTTCTGGAACCAAGAATAATTCCTCCCCAAACGAGCCATCCTGCACCACCGTAACGGTGTCGTTCAATGGTGTTCTCTTGGTGGTAACGGGTACCTGGCTCTCCATATGAAAGTCCGGCGAGAATCAGAATGTAAACTGAACCTGGACTCGTCGGAAAACATCACACAAGACCACTGTTGCGGTGTCCACAATGCATGCTCTCTAGCCCAGCATAATCGCAGGCGACAGTGAGTTGCGGTAAGGGGAACACATCTGACAGGCCTACGAGCATATAGACCAATGTTCCCTAAGCGTCTGTACACGGTCTGCCTTGAAACTGTCGTACCGGTAGCTGAAGAGAGCTGACGAGACAGGTCTGATGCTGTGCTCCGTCTGTTTCTTTTGGCAGTAACTGCCAAATACCGGTCATCATTCGGCGTAGTAACTCGGGGGCGACCTGTGCTGTAACATCTACTCACATTACCATCATGTTTGAATCGTTGCCAAAGCCTGGAGATGACACTCTGGGCGATTCCAAGTTCCTCGGATACTTCCAGCTGGGTACGTCCACATTCCAGTCGTCCGATAATTCTACCACGTAAAAAATCATCCAAATGCTTCCTTTGTGCCATAACTATGCGGTTATTGCACTGAAAGGCTTTTAAAGCGCTTGTGAACAATTTTACTTCTTTGCTACCATTCCTTATATACCCCTTTCATACACTCTCGTCATTGTGACGTACTATCCGCGCCATCTGGTGGTTTCCTGCAATTTGCATATTCTTCTTCAAGATGTGTGTGATAATTCTACAGGTGAAATTTTTATTTTAGAGCTCAATTTCTGTGTGATTCTGAATTATCCTTAATTTATGGACATGAGTGTATATATATATATACATATATATAATATATATATAATATATATAAATATATATATATATATATATATATAATATATATAAATATATATATATATATATATATATATATATATATATGTAAATATATTTTTTTCTTAGATAAATAATTCTCTCTCTTTGTTTTATTTTTTACTTTTTATTGTGAAAAATTTAAATTTGTTATTTTTTTTAATTTATTTTTAATGCTTAATAATTATTGCTAAGAGAAGAATAGAAAATAACTTATAAAGTATCTTTTTTTTCGTTTTGAAGAGAGATCCTTAACATAAAATAAAATTTATTAGTTAATCCTCCGATTTTTAATCTTTATAAAAAATTGAAATTCCGCGAAATAATGCTTAATGTTAACTCAAACAAAATTCAATGAAAATCTTTTTCGATATATTTCAATACTGACTAATTTAAGAAGCATTTCCTAGTAAATAAAATAGAAAATTTGATAGTGTTATAGATAAAATTATTCTAAATTTACTCTAATTAGAATTCGAAATTTTTTTCTGTTGAATAAAGATTTATTTTTATACGAAAGTTTTTATCGCTTTTTAATTAAATTAAGACTATTTCTCAGTATTAATTCCATAAATAATAAATATTTCCAAAAATTCCCCCGGATTAATTACAGCACTTAATTAGGAAAATATTAAGATTCTTTGATTTAATTTAGAATTTCGTCTAGGTGTGTATTGTGGTATGTTGAGGTGAATATTTACTTTTAGATATTAAAAATCTTCAAATAACTTGTCATAAAATACGTTCGAAGTAAAAGATTTTTATTTTGTATTGTGACAGAGCATACGTTAGAATGATCATATAATTAATGAGAAAATAATTTTAACACTTTTTAACGTCTAGTCATTTCTAGATTATACTTTAGCGATCATACTATCGGTTAGTGTAACAACATTTTGTTTGTGGATACAAAATAGCTGTATATACAGAACGAAGAGAATGTTTCTTGTTTTCATTTTTTTATAATGAAAATGACTATATTATAACATAGTTAAAAAAAATTAAAATATATACATATTTAAATTGATTTTCATATTTACATACTATTATAAATTTATCACTAAAAATCTAACAAACAAATAGGCAGAGGCGTTATTTTCACTCCTAATTGTTAAATGTTATTTTTATAACTCGGTTGGAATCTTCCACTAAAAATATACTTGATAATTAGTTCAATTAAAATATATACTCATTTATATTTGCTTTTTAATTTATCATACTATTATAAATTTATCCACAAAAATAACAAACAATTAACAGATTATTTACACCTTAGATTCAAATGTTTTTATTACTTGGAATCTTAAATAATAGAGGACTTCATAAATGCGTTAAATTTAATCTTAAGACTTTTTTAGTGTGTAAGATTAAATGTAAATAAAAATTATGAATGTAACTTATCGCCACATTGCTCATGACGAGCATAGTATTTTCTCTCCAATACCAATAAAATCCCTCTCTGAGTTATTGATAGCCCAATTAACTATTGTAATACTTAGATTCTAAAAATAAGATATTTTGCAGTTTTACTGTTTATCTAAAGAGAGAACAAAAATTTAAACAGCTTTAAAGACAAGTAAATGTCAATAAATGTCAATTATTTATGTAAATAATTCATATTTTTTATTCCAAAAATAACAATAACTATATAAATAAAAAAATGACATTTTTATTTGTATCTAATATTACAGAAACAATCAGAACATTATTGCAGTCTTGAAATTAAAAATACGTAATTACTTGATTAAAAAATTTATGCGGGACAGTACTAGTACTTTAGTTGATACTTACGTGTCACGTACTAGTACGTTTTCTGAATGATACTATACTTTACTAAAGGATATTATGACAACATGGTTTGTTGTGGTACAATTCTTATACAGGAAAACGAACGAATGTTTATCATCATTTTTTATAATGTAAAAATGTTTATATATAAACATAATTAAAAAAATAAATCTATATATACTATTAATATTTTATTTTTTCATATTTATCATAAATTATAAATTTAATAAAAATTAACAAACAAGTAATGATGACTCATTTTCTTACACCTATATTATAAATGTTATTTTTATAACTCGGTTGGAATCTAAATAGATGTTCTTGCCACCTAATACTAAATATTGAATGGTAAAAATTCTTCGGAACAGCGTTCGCTTCGAATCTCGCTGATGGCATATTGTATCCGTTCGGAATCGGCTTTAAACTTAGGCCCCTCTCATTATCCCCCGTGTGCAAAACAGTAGATCGTTGTGCTCCAAACCAAACCAAACCAAAGTCACCTATTACGGTAAGCCTTAACGGTCTTAAGAATGTCATGCTCTTTAAGTGTGTCATAAATTTCAGGAATGTAACGTATGTGCCACATTGCTTTCATGGACGGGTTCATAGTATTTTCCTCTCCAATACCAATAACATATCCCTCTCTGACTTAGTGAGTGCCCAGCATTTACAGCTATTGTACTGTAAATTAGATTCTAAAAATACAGAAGATTTGCAGCTTTTACTGCTTATCTAAAGAGAGAAACGCATATCCTTTAAACAGCTTTTAAACCACAAGTAAATGTCAGTAAATATCAATTATTTACCAGTAAATGTCATTCAATATTTTTGCGATTCCAACAATAACATTAACTATATAAGTAATAATTGACATTTTTATTTGTATAGTTAATATTATAGAAACAAATCAGAACATCTACTTGCAGAATGAAAAAAATAGTTGATAGTTAAACAATTGTATGCGGGACCATTCAAGTACGTCTTCTGACGATTGATAATCAGCGTGGGCACGTGAATACGTTAGTAACACATATTTGTTTTACAAAATAACGTATACAGGAAAAAACATGTTTTTTGTCTACAATAGATTCTGGAAAAATTGAGATACATAAAAAACTAGTTTTTACATTATCTATGCGGAATAGAACAAAAAAATTAAAACTACTAATTCTATTTGATTTTTCATATTTTAAAAATATTAACAAATTTATTCACTAAAAATTATTTTTTTGTTTACAAAAATCTTATTTATATTTAAATAATTTAGTTTATATATTTCAATAATACTAAAATTGGTTAAAAAATAAATAATTTTCGATCTATTAATTTAACTGAATAACGAAACTTATAAAACTTGTACAATTCCGCTGCAAAATGTACCCGCACACAATGTGTTAGTAACTCATGTCACTTAACACATTTATTAAGTGAGAACAGATGAATGAATGAATGAAAACATTTTCATTTCATATACAACATTAATGCATAAATTTAAAGCAGCTAGAATTTAAATATTTCCTAGTCTTATCTAAAATTTCCTGCCATGTTTTTAATAGAACTGACCTAAACGGGGCGAACGATGGCCTAATGGTTAGAGTGCTGGCCTTCGGCACCGGAGTTCGTGAGTTCAGATCCCAGTGGCATGAAGTTCGTAGCCGTTCGGAATCAGCTTTAAGCTGTAGGTCCCGGTCTCATTAGTCCTCTTGTTGCAAAAAGTAGACCGTAGCTCACCAAACCACCTAAACGGCTGGACTAATTTTGATGAAATTTTGTGTATCTAATTAACCCTTTGCCTTAAAACAACGTATGGGAGACGTAATCGTACTGCTGTGCCTAAAATGAGAACTTCGTATCACGTGATGATTCTATATAGTTAAAAGTGAAAAGCTCGCGTCAGACATGCTATTGTTTTTAGGCGATAAAGTTTTTGTTTTTGCGTTATTGTTTGTTACAGTTGCAATATCAGAGTTGGTCGTTTATTTTTAGGCGATAAAGTTTTTGTTTTTGTGTTATTGTTTGTTACAGTTGCAATATCAGAGTTGGTCGTTTATTCTTAGGCGATAAAGTTTTTGTTTTTGCGTTATTGTTTGTTACAGTTGCAATATAAGAGTTGGTCATTTATTCTTAGGCGATAAAGTTTTTGTTTTTGTGTTATTGTTTGTTACAGTTGCAATATCAGAGTTGGTCGTTTATTCTTAGGCGATAAAGTTTTTGTTTTTGTGTTATTGTTTGTTACAGTTGCAATATCAGAGTTGGTCGTTTATTCTTAGGCGATAAAGTTTTTGTTTTTGTGTTATTGTTTGTTACAGTTGCAATATAAGAGTTGGTCGTTTATTCTTAGGCGATAAAGTTTTTGTTTTTGTGTTATTGTTTGTTGCAGTTTCAATATAAGAGTTGATCGTTTATTCTAAGTCGTAATTGCAATAGAGTATTATATTATATGAATAAATAATTAACTGTTTCTGCTTAAAAAAATCTTTAAAAAATCTAAAAATTTAACCTAATGGCAAAAAGGAAAATTGATACTAATAACGTTGCTGGAAAGTGTCCCGATTACACTTTAGAAACTGAAACAGATACCGATTTGGATACAGCCGAAGATAGCATTGTAGTTTGTCCTGTAAACAAAGTGTGCAAAATTTAGTTAGTGATGAAAACGATACTAATGATGAAGGCAATATTAGGAATCAGTTATCAGAACAATGGATTTGGCAATAAAAAAATAATCAACCTAAGATATGGAAGTATACAGAAACTCCTGGCATAAAAGTAACGTCAACAGATGAGTTAAATGAAAACAGTGGAAAGTTAGACTTTTTATGAAATATTTGACAAAATGTTTTGGAAAATTATTGTAGCTGAAACAAATTGGTATACAGAGCAATGTATAAGCGATGAAATGCAGTACTATTAATGTCCACTGGTTTGCTTCCAATTTAGCCCATGATGAAACTGCCTCTGGTCACGACGCATGAGAAAAGCTTTTATCGGAAAAGGCACACACAATCGTCGCTCAATTCATAAGGCAAGAGGTAAAGTTGACTCGAGAATGGTTTAGATTCACAATTTGATCCTATAGAAAATATTTATATTAAAATTCCAGAACTGCGGGATTATTAAGATTACTAGCATATAGCCAGTCATATGACGGCATCCGTAAAATTTTTAATTTTCCAGAATTGTACCCTATGAGGCAGGTAAAAAAAATGGCTTGTTTTTTGGCTGAGAATTATTTTTCTACAAAAATAATCGATTACAATTATTACATATGTACCTAAACTATTATTTAAGCCAAATATAAAAGCAAATTAATTAGGAAATATCTAAGTTTAAGAATAAAATGAATGAAAATAATTCAGACGATATTTAAATAATTTAAAATAAGAAATGATTAAATGAGATAGTTAAAGGAATGATGTCATAATGCTAGAAAAATTGTTATTTTTAACTATTTATTATGTGATAAATTCAATAGCCTGCTCCTAAAATAGTGCTTGATATAATGGCATTAAACTGTCGAAAAGGGGACGAGGTGGATTTCGAACGTTTTAAATATGACAGTATTTTTCGCTGTGATACGACGCTTATTCATACCAATTTATTTTAGAATCGGATCTATAGTTAAGGAAAAGATAATCTTTACTCGCTTTGAATTTTGCTAAATCTAACTCATGAAAAATCCAATATGTATGTTATCCATACCAGGTCCAACCACTTCATAAATTCAAGGACAGACAGACAGATAACGTACGCTATTATTACATAAAAAGTTGAAAAAATAGTAAACATTTATTTTAAAAATAATAAAACAATTTTAGGAATAAGAATTTAAAAGAAAAAGCAGAAAATATTAAATTAATTAGATATTTAGAAAAGTTTGGCTGTGTCGGGAATAAAACCGTCAACCTGAGAAGTACGAGGATGAAATGGGAAGACCCTCTACCGAACGTGCTAGGCCTACACATGGTGAAGGAACTAATTAGAGTATATGAGCGTCGAGTAAACACAGCCCAGTTTAAATATTACGCTCCGCCCTCGCTGCTCCCTCTTATTCTATACTAAATTCATATCAAGAATGAATTTAGTATAGAATAAGAGGGAGAATAAGACTTGAAATAATAGCGTTAAACGCTCGAAAAGGGGGGGGATGGGGGGATTTCGAACTTGCTTTTATTGCTAACCCTAACTCATAAAAAATCCAATATGGATACCTGTATCCATTCCAGGTACAACCGCTTCATAAATTCGTGAACAGACAACTTAGACTATTATTATATAGGGGATTATAATGCCGCTCAAAACCGTTCACTGTCAACGTATTTATGATGCAGGGGTCGGCGCAACGGGTTTCAACACGATAAGTTCAGGGATCGAATCCCCGCACAGGCGATGTAGGAATTTTAATTTAATCTAATTACGTTTGTGATGATGTACGCGTTGTTTCGTCAAGTATTTTTTAAACATTCTTTTTTTCCTTACTTTTCTATCAAAATAATTCAATTTATAATTTATTTAAAAACATTTTACAATCTTTGGATTTGCAGCGTTAAAACAGGGCAACGGTTGTTACGTCGTCTACACTATATGATAAAATATTCAAATTATGTGATAATTAAAAGTTGAAAATATTTTTCACCATTAAAAAAGAATATTAATTTCCTTCCCAACAGTTCATTATCACGTGCTAATTAAATTTAAAAAATTTCGTCCTAGACTACTATCAAACATTGCTTAAAAGCCTGGGCACGATTAATTTTGACACCTAATTAAGAGGAGTATCTCAATTTAATTTTAAATCTCTGTACATGTTACTAACTACTAAGACGAGGTGAAGATTTACTTTTAGATATTAATTAAGAGATTACAAAAAACAACTTATCATAAACTCTTTGATAAAGGTAAAAATTGTTTGCCTTTTATTCCCATCATCGTATAGGATTTTGTTAAAAAGCTAATTTTTTTCTCAGCGTCTCTAAGGTTATTGAAAAGTTGTAACTGTCTTTTGAGACAGAAAAAATATGAGATTTAATCAAGTTTAAATATTAGAGCCTGATCTCATTAGTGATATTTCGTAATTTTGAGCGTCATTTATAAAAGAAAATTAAGCTACGTCAAAGGAGATTTATTTGTTATCATACATAGACCCTATACAGTAAAACGGAGCTTATAGATATAAATAGATATTTCTAGTAGATATGTAAATAGTAACGTGACTAGAGGTCCTAATATAGCTCATAAAATATCAATATTACTCATAAAATATCAGTATCTACAGTTTTATATAAATACTGAAATATTTCATACAAATACCAACAATATTAATCCTCTTCGAGTTTATTTTTTATCTACGTATTGAGTCTTACACATGACTACCGCTGTTTTAGTAGTTCAGTGTATGCTAATACAACAATATAAGTAAACTTCCAGAATGCTCACAAAAACAGTTTTAGTCTGTAATCGTGAAACCAAATAAAGTCATCGGTATCTATAATTGGTTCCATTAGGAAAGGTAAACACCCGAAAGCAACAGATTTGATTGTCACCAAGTTTAATCTAGAAATACTTTGATTAAAATTGGAAATATCTAGGGCGTGAAACATTCATTGTATGGATATTGTCTTGAAACGTGTCTAATGAAAGTTTGATGTCTAATGAAATAAAGATCTGTTGGCTAACTGACCGAAACACTTTAACATCTAGATGATGTTTGACAAATACACATTTCGGAAGGTCGGTGGCTTTATTTCAGACTGACGTATTCGGCTAGGTATTCTGAAAACCAAAAATGTATTCATAGAATAAACAAATAGTTCATAGAGCTTTTATATAGGCATATCTCTGGGCATATAAGCATTTGGAAGAATCCAGATTAGGCAAGTTGGGTAAACCATTGCCAACTTTATGGCTTTTACGACAAATTTGGCGACAAATTTTAATTAGTAAATACATCGCCAATGCGCTCTCCCGTATACAGAGTTATCATAGCAACTCTATGTAATCATTAGGTCTACCAGAGCTCGCAATCGAGTTATTTTTCCTCCCCAAATTTGTAAAAAATATATATGGGATGCAACCATATTGCGGTAGAGATATGTGGCAACGACGTCCACCTCATAATTACACCAGAATTTGTCACAAGAGTGAATTTTTATCCATGAATTCCCCTCTGTAGCCACTTATGTTAGGGCTCCGATCTTGGATATCGGAGATCATGAGTTCGAATCTCACTATTGCATGGTTGTTTGCAGCTTTCGGAATCGGCTTTAACCCATACACCGGCCGTGTCGACATAGCATTCTTGTTCATAGACGGACTTGTCGAACCCCTTTCGTTCGTGTTGTCTATTCTTATTTCGGCACGGCCGATACAATCTCGAAAGGGGTGATCTGTTTAAAATGTGACACGCCGTTAAAGTGTCGTCAAAGTATTCAGGCGCTTTTTCTACTTTTAGTGCAATACACTGTTGTTTTCTATGCACCTGCTCCGCACTATTCATGAGATCTTGCACTCCCCGAATGCTGGACAGTGGATTGATGCTTTTCTTGAGAAATGAATAAAGCTTTTGGAATGATTTCATAAAATATTTAACATTTTGAACAAGAAAAAATTGTTTTACTTTAGATACAAAATATGTAAATGTGTAGTATTAAAGTTAAGTACTAAAGATCTTTTGAAATCACTTGAGAAAAGTATATCATTCAAAAAGGGTTCGATCAAAAACCAATTCACCCCACGTGTTGCATTTTTGCTGACTGCTTAAAATGTTATCCAGTCTTGGATGCTATTACGATTTTGTAGACAGATTTTTAGTTAATTAGCTGAAATGTTTATATATTACATACTTAATTAAAACTTAATTTTAAAATAAATATTTCAGTGTTTTATGTATTTACTTAATTTTAATAAGTTTGTTTCAAATTGTTTTTTACATTTACTGAAATATATTATACAGGATGTATATGTATTTATATATGAGGATATAAATTTAATATATGTTTGTATATATATATATATATATATATATATATATATATATATATATATATATATATATATATATATATATATATATAATTGTACTTAATTAGTGCTTGTCCTCTATTTTACTTCATCTTTGTAGATTTCTGTGAGAAATATCATTACTAAGAGAACATTCTTATTTATCTTTCCCAGATTAGTTCGGAACTCTAGGACAAATTATATGCATGTCCCAGGTTGTGATTTATCTCAAATTCTATTTTAATTACGTATATAAAATTAAGAACAGATATTCTTCAATTTGTGCTGGGGAGTTTTAATTAAAAGCAATATATTTTTCTTACGTAAAAGACAAAAAAAATTTCTCAAATAATTAAAAATTAAATTTCTACTATTTTTTGTATGTGTAATATTTTAGAAACATTCCTGAGGATAAGATTCATTTCAATTTTCAAATTTAATTTTCAAAGATTCATTTCGATTATAGATAAAAAAAAATCAACTTTGTGTCACGGAACTCCACTACCTTGCAGGGACAATAACATAAAAGTAGGCTGATAACTTTGATACGGGCAGCTCTTCAGTGGTGTTAGAAATTCTGTATAGAATTAACAAAAGGGGTGACTGCTTTAAGAGTGAGAAGAGTGGCCGGTAGATGGGTTAAACAGTTGGTCTAATGAGAGCAACTGTTTACAGCCGACTGCCTAAAGCCGTAGTGTTGAAAAAAAGTAGAACGCTTCTTTCTGAATCAAACCAGACCAAACCTGACAATTTAGGACTTATTTATAACGTGGAAAGCAAAATCTTCACTCCAATATTCTTTATTATTCACTGCAAAATTTCTTATTGATGTTAACTAATTTTCAAATTATTAATTCTTAGAGAGCCATCTATTTATATTTCTGAACACAAACAGATGAAAAATACATGTATTTAATTTGTTAAGATTTCGTTTCTCCTTTCTTCGAATCTCACTATTGCATTGTTGTTTTGCAGCCGTTCGGAATCGGCTTTAAATAGTAGGTGTCGGTCTCATTAGCCCTCGTATTGCAAAAAAAGTAGAATGTTGCTCTCTGGATCAAATCAGATCAAACATGGAAACTTATGACTTCTTTATAATGCGGAAAGCAAAATTTTCACTGCAATATTGCTTATTATTCACTGCAAAATTTCTTACTGATGCAAACTAATTTTCAAATTATTAAATCTTAGAGAGCAATCTATTTATATTTCTGAACACAAACAGACGAAAAATGCATGTATTTAATTTGTTAAGATTTCGTTTCTCCTTTCTTCGAATCTCACTATTGCATTGTTGTTTTGCAGCCGTTCGAAATCGGCTTTAAATAGTATGTCGTCTCATTAGCCCTCGTATTGCAAAAAAAAATAGAAGTCTCTCTAAAAATCAGATAAACCTGGAAACTTATGACTTCTTTATAATGCAAAGCAAAATTTTCACTGCAATATTGCTTATTATTCACTGCAAAATTTCTTACTGATGCAAACTAATTTTCAAATTATTAAATATTAGAGAGCAATCTATTTATATTTCTGAACACAAACAGACGAAAAATGCATGTATTTCATTTGTTAAGATTTCGTTCCTCCTTTCTTCGTATCATCTTATTATTCCATTGTTGTTTTGCAGCCGTTCGGAATCGGCTTTAAATAGTAGGTGTCGGTCTCATTAGCCCTCGTATTGCAAAAAAAAGTAGAATGTTGCTCTCTGGATCAAATCAGATCAAACCTGGAAACTTATGACTTCTTTATAATGCGGAAAGCAAAATTTTCACTGCAATATTGCTTATTATTCACTGCAAAATTTCTTACTGATGCAAACTAATTTTCAAATTATTAAATCTTAGACAGCAATCTATTTATATTTCTGAACACAAATAGACGAAAAATGCATGTATTTCATTTGTTAAGATTTCGTTCCTCCTTTCTTCGAATCATCTCATTATTTAATTGTTGTTTTGCAGCCGTTCGAAATCGGCTTTTAACAGCAGATGTCGGTGTCATTATCCGTCGCATTTTAAAAATTAGAAGTCGCTCTCTGAATCAAACCAGACCAAACCTGGGAACTTATGACTTCATTATAACGTGGAAAGTAAAATCTTCACTGCAATATTGCTTTTTATTCACTGCAATATCTCTTATTGATGTTAACTAATTTTAAAACTATTAAAACTTACAGAGCCATATTTTTATATTTCTTAACACAAACAGGAGAAAACTGCATGCATTTGATTTGTTAAGATTTCGTCCCTCCTTTCTTGAGGAAGTCTAGAAATATTTTGTACAAGAAATACTTATAACGGCATTTACGAAAGGGTAAAAATATATTAAATGATAAAGGCAAATGTCTACCTGTTCTAACCTAAGGACCTTTGTAAAATTATATTTAAGAAGCAATGGTATACTAAAACACTTTCTAATTGGAATTTTTAATTTAAGAGAATAAATTCACTTAGATTATTAAATTAAGTTGATTTAATTTTAACTTTTAATTCGTGAGAATTAATTTTAACATTGAGTATTAACCCTCTGACTGCTCATCCCGCGATTTCCACGGGCAATTCAAATGTAGCAAAATTTGCTCATCCCGCGATTTTCGCGGGCAAGTGTTTTTCTTCCTTTATTAAGAAGCACATTCCGCCTTTTCACTGTTTAACCAGTGGAATAAATTATACACAGTATTAGACATTTAATTAGGTAAATAGAATTATATGACTAGAACTATTATAGTTATATTAGATAACAGAAGGATAGATAGTATGTTATAAATAGAAACTAACTATGTTAAAGTTGAAACTTATTATAAAATAAATGTTTTATGTGATAACATCTGAAATTAGTTTTTCTGAAAGCTTATTTTCTCATGATAAAAGTCAATATAAAAAATCTTTTCTAGAAAAGAATTAGTATTTCAATTCTCCAATATATATAATATATATATATATATATATATATATATATATATATATATATATATATATATATATATATATATATATATATATATATATATACTATGTCAAAATATACATATACGCAATATATATAATATATATATATGATCAAATATATATATACAAATATACATATACAGATATACATACACATACACATATATAATATTTAAGTTTATGACACTACATAAACATATATCTATATATATATATATAAATATTAAATATATACATATATAAATATATAGTATACATATATCATATATATATATACATATATAAGAACGACATAACACACCACAGATATAAAAACATGTAAATATATATTATGCCATATATATATATATATATATATATATATATATATATATATATATATATACATATATACTAAAACTATGCAAAAATAATACGCAATTTTTAAAGAGATCTCGGTTTACAAATTGAGCAGTCAGAGGGTTAAAAGATAGACATATAATGCTTTAATTTTATGTGATGCTACATAAAATTTCTAGAATATATTTTGCTAATTCTGCAATCTAAAATTTATTTGTATCTAATTTAAGAACATAAATCGAAGAAAACATGTAAAAAATCCGATTATGCCATTTGTTTCTGAAAAGTAAATTACATATATAGCGGAATGATGCTTATAAAACTAATACTGAAATATATAAGATTTTATGTGTGGGGTATTATAGTAACATTTACACGCATTAAAAGAAAAATCATAAGAATGCTCCTTTAATTTAAAAAAAAAAATATTTAAATGTTTAACTAAGACACCAGAACGTTTTATTTTTATTTTTAACACTCGAACTACCGATGTAAAATAAAGCGATCTCAATAATGCTATCAATCGCTTATTGTTATCGAAATCACCTGGTCTCGATTTTTTATATTCATTTGTATGTTAAAATTATCGCTTTCTGTTATCGTTACATCGGTTAATGTTATCAGTTTTCGAACCTCATTTTAATTAGCAAAGGAATATTCACATAGTATTCAGAAGGAACCCTTTCTTTTCTTTCAATTCGCTCTTGTTTTCATTTCCGAGAATTCTCCCTCTTCCACCTAGGGAAAAATAGAATTAACAAAGGCACGTTGCTGGAATTTTTCAGAAATACGCGCACCCTGCTGGTGGCCAATAGTTGTCAGATAAACAGAAGGCAACACATTCTATTCGGAACTGAGAAGAAGCGTATTCATATTTTATGCTTTGTTCACTTACGTGCATTTTGTCGATGTGAAAGCCAGAAAGCAAAATGATTTAACAATAAAACTAAATATCGATATTTAATTCGTTATGACAGGTTATCAGGTTACATGAGTCAACGCAATGCCTCACCGCAGTTAAACATTTCTCAGCTTCTGAATTGAATTGAAAGTGTCGAAACGGGGAGTACAACACCGCTCCCATAACTTACGCTCCCATAAATACATTATGATTACGAACGATATTTATCAATGAGCTTCTTAGAAACAATTGCAGACAGTCAAGTACTGACCAATTATTTTTATTATGTAAACAATTCTTATGTCTTAAAACCCACTGAACGGACGCGTCGACGGGGGTTCGACAGCGAATTCCTGTTCGAAAACGGACCTGTCGACCCCTTCTCGTTCGCACTCGTATAACACACTTTTGAGGGAAAAAAATATTGCAAAGCGATAATAAATGAAAGAAATTAATTTTGCGTAACGGAACTCCTTTACCTTACAGGGAAAATAACTTAAAAGTAGCCTGACAACTTTTAAACCGGCAACTCTAGTATGATACGTTAAGTTCCGTCTGGAATTTACGAAAAGGGTGACTGTTTTGAACGGGAAAAAGGTGGGGAGGGTGGTCGGTGGATGGGTTAAAGGATAATATACAGTAAATAAATATAAAGTGAGTTTTTTCATTTTATTTTGAAATGTAGCACGTGTGAATTAAAGGGGGGTGTAAATTTATCTAAGTTTGTATATCGTTTATTGTTATCAATCGGTTATTGTTTTTAAAATCACGGTGTCCCAAACTGATCACTTTAAGCGGAGCCGACTGTATATACCTAATTTTGCAGCACCTGTCAAATTCACAGATTTTTGATCATGGATTTCATTGCAACCATTAGACTTAATTAATGTAAATGAAATAATATAATTTAACAAAAACAGTATTTAATATAATAATTTATTAGTTATTATGAAAACAAACAATCAAAACCAGTTTCTATTGCCTAGAAATTACAAAAAATAATGTTCATGCTACTTTTCCGAGATTGGAATTTTCACCAAGAAATTGATCATGTCAGGAGTAAAACTTATAATGATTGCGTCCTGATTAACTTTTAACAGTTAGACCTTTCACTTCTAAACTGAATTGTAATTCAGTTCATTGGAGCAAAATAGTTCCCGTTGTAACGGCTGCTGAACACATAGGATTGTCGTGTAGCTCTCGTTTAAATTTAGGTATTTACCTATGGTCAAATTTGTAGTGGTTATTTATTTTGCTAGTTACAAAGACTAAATATTATTTGGTTAGCGTTGTGTAGATTATTTAAATTTAAATTGCACCACAGGTTAGCCGTTCGGAATCGGCTTTAAGTCTGAGAGACTACAGACTTAAAATAAATAATAAACTAATAAGCTAAAAAAAGAGTAACTGAAATCAGCTTAAAATAAAATCAAGCAAATTTATTATAATGATATATTATGATAATGATATATACATGATTAATATAAAAAAAATTCATCAAATTTCATAAGATTTACTTTTTCAACGTGATCAATTTAGGTGCCACACTAATTAAGATTTGACACTAATAATTTTCTATTACTTACGTAACTATATATATAAGATAGAGGACCCAATCTTAATTTCAAATAAAGAGTACCTTTGTGGATATATTTGGTGTGCCAGGAACACTGCTGGTCGGGAGCTGTCCAGGACTGGGTATAGGTAATATCGACTAGGGAAGTAGCAATTTTCTATATCCTGTACCATCTGTGGTCAGGGGCTTTCTTCTGAGTATTTGGGGTGCGGCCGTAATATTTCGACACAGGAATACTGCTGTTAGCCGCAAAAAGTTCCAACGTTTCCGGAGTCTCGAACGAACTGAAAGCTATTCTCTTGGCCTCTCGAAGTCTCACTGTCACAATCGTCTCCTAGGACTTCTGAACTCTGACAGACGGATTTCTCCGCTCAACTGCCGAACACCCTCTCTGTCGAAAACTTCGTCTCAACTCCCAAACTCTCCCTCCTTCTTGACTTTTCTTCATTTTATATTATTTTCATATCTGTCCTTTATTTCTTCTCTTCGTCCAATCAGAAGAGGTGTATAAATCTATTGGTCTCCTTTTCCCCACCTTGAAACCGCAACATGCGGAAAACCTTATCCCTACAAATTGGGTACTGTCAATTAGGGACTCATAAATAACTCCACAAAGGTACATTCTTATTTAGTGTCTTGTATGGAGAAGTGATTCTAATCTGGAACTGGGATCAGAACCCCGGGCGAGAATCACGCACACGACTAAAAAATCCGTTGAATTAATTTTTTTCAGTCCTCTCTCCCTTACAAAAGATGTGATGAGGTCAGATTTCGTCATATTCAAACATTTTACTTCTCTTATTAATTAATCAACTATATTACTGATCTAAATCGCCTCATCACAGGGATTATTCCACTTTGAAATTGCCATATTGTCATTTTGACGGGTCTTTGTATAAATAGCTACACGTCATGCTGCTTATGAAAAGAGCGGTGAGTGGACATTGAATAGAAATATTTAACTATTCTTATATTTCATTAACAGTCGTTTCAAGAAATTCTAGAACAATCCATATATGATATAAATTTTTAAGCATGAAATTTGAAAACGTCAAAAAACAGCCTTGATAGTTCTAGTGTTAACTCATTTAACGAATCCAAATTTTCATCTCTGTACTTTCTTACTTCTCTTCGTAAAATTAGAAGAGGTGTATAAATCTATTGGTCTCCTTTTCACCGCCTTGAAACCGCAACATGAGGAACACTTTTCCCATTCAAATTGGGTACTGTCCCTTAGGGACTCATATATAACTCCACAAATGTTTATTCTTATTTAGTGTCATGTACGGAGATGCGATTTTAATCTGGAACTGGGATGATAACTCCACCCAAGAATCCCGCACAAGACGAAAAAATCCGTTGAATTAATTTTTATCAGTCTTCTCTCCTTAGCAAAAGATGTGGTGAAGTCAGATTTAGATCCTAGGTATTTTACTTCTCGTATTAATTAATGAATTATATTACTGATCTAAATCGCCTCATCACAGGGATTATTCCACTTTAAAATTGCCATGGTCTTCATTTTGATGGATGTTTGTATAAATAGCTACAGATTATGCTGATTATGAAAAGATCGATGAGTGGAAATTGAATAGAAATATTTAACTATTCTTATATTTCATTAAAAGTCGTGTCATGGAATTCTAGAACAATACATATATTATGTAAAATTTTAGCATGAAATTTGAAAACCGTCAAAAAGACTGCCTTTGTAGTTCTAGTGTTAACTCATTTAACGAATCCAAATTTTCCAATCGAGAACTTGGAATACTGATAAACTCACCAAAACTGCATTAGAAAGATAAATTTCGTGATAAAACTGGTATGATTGACATCACAAGCGATTTAGAATTAAATTGGAAATGAGTCGGGAGTGAAACGAAATTTGAAATTGTGTGAACACAGCACTGAAATGAGACTAATGAAATTAAGATATGTAATGAAAGAATGATACGTTTTAGAAGTGACCA
>CM063509.1:29682016-29692016 GCA_032207245.1 Pardosa pseudoannulata
ATTCATTATTTAATAAAATGTTTTTATGATGTTATTATGTATTTTCTACACATTCTGAAATAAGGATGCGACTTTAAAAATTTATAGCAATTTGCTGTCTTATATTTTTAAAATAACATAAAAAAATTACATTATATAAAAAATAAGTTAAATGTATTTATATGAAATATAACTTTTAAAGTATTAGTATTTATCATTAAATAAAACTAAAATTTATATTTTACAAATAAAAAAACGATTTTACTAAGCTATAAATCATAATATTTGATGTTCGTATTAATATAATTGTGATCCACAAAGCAAAAAAAGATAATCAGCTTTTATTTTATAAAAAATAGTATAGTTTATTTCAATTCCAATTTATATAATAAAATATTGTAATATAAGAAAGACTAACAATGGTATCGAAAGCTATAAATGACAGCTATTGAAGTTTATATCAAAATATCTTTATAATATTGGCTTATTTATATTGAATTTTATATTTTATTTATATAAAAAATGTTTTCAAAATATTTTTTATCTCCATTTTCAATAAAAAAAGAAACAAAAAAAATCTATTATTTTTAATTAAAAGTTTCGAATTCTTCTTGTTTATTCAATTCTCGGTAAATATTCCTATAGCCAAAAATTACCGTGTATAATGAAATATTTATAAAGAAAATAAATATAAAGGTTTTTCCAAGCTGTGATTTGACGCAAAATTGCAATACTTACTCAGAATATCGAGCACTACTATGGACTCATATGGGCCTTTGGACACTCTAGGCTTGTCCCGACGTTCGTGGACCTATCGCAAGTACTGGGGTGTCACATTAGTACAGCCAGATTTTACCTTTTCCATGAATCCACTTCAACCAAACTTGTATATGTTTGTTTTCCCTTTTGATTTGGCGACTTCGTTTCTCTTAGCTAGTGGTTACGTGACTAAATTAAAATATATCCTGACGCCTAAACTACGTCATTGGCATCACCCGCGTGATTAGTAATTAAACTCTGACTGGTTGGCCAAGACAGCTGTATAACAGAGATGTACATGTTTTGCTGAGAAACGTCCGTGAGAGAAGATACGTGAATAAACTCCACACATTTTCGACACTAAAATGTCTTCGTTCAAAGAGATTTTTCCTCTTGACGACGATTCACCATGACTGCAAAAGGTTCGCCTATCCTTTTGAGACAAAAATCCCATTAAACACACACACACACACACACACACACACATATATATATTATATATATATATTATATATATATATATATATTATATATATATATATATATATATATATATATATATTATATATATATATATATATATATGTATATACTATGTGTGTATATATATATATATATACATATATATATATATATAGTTATATATATATATATATATATATATATATATATATATATATATATATAAATATATAATATGTATATATATATATTGTATATATAATAATATATATATATAATATAATATATATGTAAATATATATATAATATATATATTATGTTAATATATGTAATATATATATAATATTATATATATATATATTTATATGTATATATATATATATATATATATATATTAAATGTATATATATAATATATATATATATATATATCTATATGTATATTAAAATATATATATATGTATATATGTGTGTATATAATATAAAATATATATATATATATATATATAAATATAATAAATATATATATATATATATATAATATATGTATATATATATATGTATATATATTTAAGTATATATATATATGTATATAAAAAATATAAATATATATATATATATATATATATATTTATATAGATATATATATATGTATATATATATATATATGTATATATATATATATAATATATATGTATATATAATATATTATTATATATAATATAAATATATATATATTGTATTATATATATATATATATGTATATGTATATATATATATATATATTATGTATATATATATATTATATATATATATATATATATATATATATATATATATATATATATATATATATATATATATATATATATTCCTGGAGAAGTTTTTACAAAATTTTTAATAATTGAAGAAAATTTAGAAAATTTAGGTTTTTTCAAAAGATCTCATTTTTTAATAAATTAAATTATTTCAATATTTTTGCTGCAGCACATTTCTTATACACTGGACTCGTGAATCACCTAAAATCTTTACTTAATTTACATTTGTGAAAATATTTTGGTACTTCAAAATCATACACATTGCATTTATAACGAATTTTCATTACCTTTATATCGAACTATAATGGTAACATCATTAAAAATTATTCAAATTGAAAGCTTTTAGGTCATTCACTAGTAAATACTATCAAAGTCATTCATAATACTTTTCGACAAAATATTTTAAGAACTTTTTGAGAAATCACATTTCAAGTTTCAACATTTTATCAAAAATACCGTTCTGAGAAAAACGCATTTGAAGTTTATGAAAGCAAATTTAACTGTTAAAAAATTAAAATACATGTTTTAATTTCCCTACACTTTCTTGTTAAAAAACTTTCTTATTGCCAAGTTGCTAATTAGTAAAAATACTTCGAAAATGTTTAAACTAATCTTCATGAAAATTTAAAAAGTTTTGTCCAAAAAAATGCTCGTTAAAAGCTTTAAATTTACAACTTTCGGTTCCGAAGTCGCAACTTCCGTTTTGTTTTGACAGCTGTCACTGATGTTTAAACAGCTGTCACTTTTCTTTAAAATGCCGTAGAGACAACACAAAAACAGATTAAGAAGCTTAAATGTTGAAATTTTACAATAGAGAAATAAAACAAAATTATGATTTTAGGTAAAATATGACATTTTTAACTTTAGACGGATACCTTAATACTGACCAGTGATTTGTTTCTTTAAAATAAGTGATAGGTTTGGCTGAATCAGAGTATGAATGGATTATTCTGAATGTTATCCTCCCGTATTCGTGGTAGAACTATCAAACCTTTTCTTCCAAACCTGAGTTATCGTTTATGAACTTGTCCTTGCCCAAACTGTCATTCATCAACATGTCGGATCTTTGACTGGCTTGAGCCAGAAACTCAAAACCTTCCGTTGAAGAAATCAATGCCTTTGCCCACTCACCTACGGTGGCCCACAGTTACATTCAACAAAATACACAAAATTGCACAACTTACACAATATAACAGTGATTTCAGGCTAAAAAAAGATTGAAAAATTTTCAGAGACCATTAACAGCGTAGAAAACAAAACTTTTTAACCCTTTAAAAGTTTAATTTTTTTCACGAATTCGACCTCAAAAATGTCACATTTTTTAATTGCATAATTTTGTTCTTGTTACATTTGTAAGCTGGAAAACGTTATTAAAAGTAATATTTCTAATTATTTTAAACATATATAACAACTGTTTTACAGGAAATAAAAGAATGTTTATCCTGGAAGCTGATTTTTCTGTGTCGTGTACCCCAGAAAGAGAAGTTACGTTTACAGTTTTGCATATAGAATTAAAAATATTTTCGATTACAATTACTGCACAGTTATTTTCGAATGTAAATACTACAAGTACGTTTATTTAACCTGTTTTTTCAAAGATCAGATTTAGTGCTATAAATCTTAGAAGACGGTAAGAGGCATAGTCCAATAACACAGTCCCGACAAAAATACCTAGTCCTTTTTTAATTCTTTTGTATATGCCATTTTTGTGCAGTGAACACACATAACACTAGTTTACAGGTCTTAGTTTTTATCTGTAGGCGGAAATGCTGCTAAAAATCTCTTTTGGTCAGTATCCCAAAACCTCAAGCCCAAAACTCTAAAAGCTCGTGGAGTAATGCAAAAGCTATCAGAAATCCCACGCTTTTAACCCTTTAAAGGTCACCAAAATAAATTCATGGGAATTTAATGTAATTTGTTTATAAATTTTATCTATAAACCTTGTATATGTAAAATATATATATATATATATATATATATATATATATATTAATTCCTTAGAAGAGTTTGCCTTAGAGGATACCAAATTAGGGTTTGAGAAGTGATTTAGTTGAATAACCCCTACCCTTGTACAGCTTGAACATTATGCCTTTTTAAAAGTTTAACTATACTGAAAGAACAATAAATGATAATCCTTAAACTGGTATAATAAATAAACAGCTTAACAACTAAAAAGGGTTGTTTGTATAGATACTTTTATTCCAGGTCATAAAGAAGATAAATTGAATCTGACTTCTCAAGTACAGGAAGTTTAAATACATATATTTCAATAGGAAAAAAAATCAATAAGTCAAACGTAGAACTATCATCTGTTATATATTTAAAATATCAAAAATATAATATGTATAAAATGTATAATATGTATATATAAAATGTATAAAATATGTTAAATATATAAAATATATAATGTATTTTTAATATATAAAATGTATAATATATATATATATATATATATATATATATATATATATATATATATATATATATATATATACATACATACATATATATATATATATATATATATATATATATATATAATCGAAAACTCATCCATGTCTCCAAAATTATCTTAGGGATGGTTAAAAAATATTTAAATTTTCAAAATTAATGTTTTCTTGATAGTAACTGCAGCTATAACACTGAAACTTGAATATTGTCAATAGAGGTAAGTATAAAGAAAAACATTTTCGAGATTACAAAACTATTTATTACAACAGTATTTTATTTCGTACAAAGTGGTAAAAAGGACTGTAAAGGAAACAGCATGCAAATTAAGATTTTCACAATAAAAATTCTGTAACTAAGAAATTTGACATGGAAGAGGATTCTTTCAGGTTTCATAAGAAAAAAAATGTTTCTACAAAAATAACATTTGAAGTTTTTTTTTTTTTTAATTGCAAAACCTCTTGATTCTACAACATTGGTTTCCTTATATCACAGATATATGAGATTGGAGCCGTAAATAATTACAAAAAGATAAAATAAAGTACTCCAAAAAGTAAAGTTTAAAAATAAAAGATGTTTAATAGGTGGTTTTGCTACGAAACCACTGTCCGTTAAAGGGTTAAACCAAACTAAATACATTTCAAAAACTAACATATTGTGGACATGTATTGGACTAATTTGACATTAAAAATACAAAACTTACTGCTAAAACAGTGAGAATTAATTGCCTGTACAGATTGCCCCCGTACGCCGTACGGTCAAATCATTAAAGGCACGATAGGAGCGCCCGTACGGTGTACAGGCAAAACAGGCAAGGGGTTAATGTTACCCATTAATGTTGACCATGTACACTAGTATTACAGTCATCGTAAGCATACAATTTTTAAAATATTTAGTAATAAAGACCAAAAAAGTATAATTTAGTAATAAAGACCAAAGTATTTCATAACTATAGTTTCTGTATTAAAAAAAATTATTATGATAATTATTATTATTGTTTCTATTATGTAAGACTTCCTTCTACATACCTTACTGAGAAAGCGTAGGAGAAATATTTATCCTGTTATGAAATGTATGCTTCAAAATAGGATTTAAAACTCAGGAAATTATTCCACGTATACAGATGTGGGATTAGTTTACTAATTAGATTTTACAAACATATTTTTAAAGATATGTACAGTTAGTCTATATACTGAAACTATTTTCTCTAGAAACTAATTAACTGTTAAATTTATACGACGTTTTAGTTCAGACACGGATAATAGACAAAGATTTTACTCTGCATGATCGTCAAATATTTAAAGACTAAAGTCTAGACTACAATGAATAAAAATGGTTTAGCTCGTAAAGAATTTTAATACAAATTCTCCAAATGATATTTTTCTAGAGTTTTTTTTTTCTTATGAAACCTGAAAGAATCCTCTTCCATGCCAAATTTCTTAGTTACAAAATTTTTATTGTAAAAATCTTAATTTGCATGCTGTTTCCTTTACAGTCCTTTTTACTACTTAGTATGAAATAAAATAGTGTTGTAATCTCGAAAATGTTTTTCTTTATATTTACCTCTATTGACAATATTCAAGTTTCAGTGTTATAGCTGCAGTTACAGGTAAAAAACATTAATTTTGAAAATTTAAATATTTTTTAACTATCCCTGAGAGAATTTTTAAATTTATCTGTGACGTCTGTTCATAAGCATGCATGTACGAAGTTCAATCTGAAATTTTTGAAATACAACTAGGTTTTTAAAGCTATACTTACAAAATGTTAGGTGTGTTCAATGTAGTCTCCTCCAGCATCAATGCACTTTTGTAGAAGATTTTTCCACAGATTATATGACTAAAGCCATTTATTTCTTGTAATAGATGAAAAAATGCATTTATAGCCACACCAATATCTTCTTCTGAAAGAAACAGACGTCCACGTAAGTTCTTTTTTAGATTAAAGAATAACTAAAAGTCACACACAGATCAGGTGAATAACGCGGATGTGCTATCACTTTAATTTGTTTTCCTTTAAGAAACTCAACTGTTAATCCGACTGTATGCAAAGATGCATTGTCATGGTGAAGCATTAGTCCACTAACATTCACTTGTAGAATTTGTGGAAGACATTTTGTGGTATACCAGTTTGCTGTTACTGTCTTCTCTCTTTCCAAATTGATGGATTTAACCAATCCCGTACTTCTGAAGAAAACGGCATACATCACTTTTTACAGTGAGCGTTGTCTTTTCACCATTGTCGGCCTGGAAAAACTTTCAAAGAACCATACTTTGCTTTCTTGACGTGATGGAACGTCGAAAAACGGTATGTACGTTACATCACCCGTTACAATTTTAGAAATTATGAGGTGGCCACCATAATTTAGCAATTTAAGAATTTTTTACTGATTCTGTCACGCTCCCCTTTTTGGTGATCAGTTAGATTATGGGGAAACCAACGACAAACTACTTCTTTCATATGTAATTCTTCATTAATAATTTTGTGTATGACTGCGGATCCAATTTTTAGTTCCTTCTGTATGATTCGATAGGTACAGCGATTATCATCCGTTAACATTTTTCGTATGGCAGACACATTATCCGGGATTACTGCCGGCGGTGGCTTTCCTGTGTGTTCTTCATCCTGATGAAAATTTCGACCTCTGGTAAGTTCATTAAACCATCAGAATGCAGTAGCACGAGCTGGAGATTCATCACCAAATGCCAATTGCAAACGTTGAAAGCATTCTTTTTGATTTAATCCTGCTCTAAAATCGTAAAAAGTCATACCGCGAAAATGTTCTCGCTTCAACTCCTTTTTTTCTTCTGTTTAAAACTTATTCTATGTTAAACAAGATGAAGTAAGTCAGTAAAAAATCGTCTCCTGTATTAAAATACTTTGTATTTTAAAATTAAACCGTTATTTTTACTTTGTAAATTCATGTCTGCGTGTATCTAAAATATTTGAGAGTAACCCTCTTATTTCGGAATAACGCTTTAATAAATCGGAGTATAAATAAGAGATTTGAAAAAAAATTTTCAATTTTACAACTCCTCTTCAACCTCCACTTAAAATACGTGTTCTGCAAAGATCGGTCGATTTACTTGAAAAATTGAAATAAAAAATAAGTATCTAACGTGTTCTGCAAAGATCGGTTGATTTACTTAAAAATTGGAAAAAGAATTTACCAAGTATCTAAAAATTTATTATTTAATTTAATTTAATTTAATTTAATTTAATAAAAATTTATTATTAAAATTATTTAAAATAATCAAATTTTGAAAAATTTTTCCTCAAAATGTTGTTTTTGATTAAGAATCAATTTGTTGAGTTACGATCCCCTCGCCAGATTTCAAACGCCACGCTGCAAGCACGCCACTCACGCAAGCTGCAAGCACGCCAATTTCGCCAAATGTGGTTGAAGCACCAACAAGATCCATGATTAGAAACAGGAGAGTGGGCTAAGAAGAGGAGTTGAAATAGAATTTATTGTAAGAATTTTAAAACGTATATCTGATCACTAATAACATGTAGGAGTTTCGTTGCAATATGTAATCTATATAACGAAAATTTTTATATAATGAATATCAATTCTATTGATTGTCGACTACAGCAGTACAAGAGGTCAATATAATCACATGCACTTTTTTAACTTTTAAGATTTTTAAATATTTAAAACAATGATTAGAAATTTCATTACTTTAAAGGTAGTATTTTAATATCTAATAAATTACATGTGAAAATATGTATAAAGTAATGAATTTTTATTTTAGGATTATTAACACATTTCACGGCGGAACTGTATTGGTAGGGGGCGTTTTGCGCGTAAATTTAGTTATTCGGTTAAATCTCAATAGATCGAAAATTATTTAATTTTTTCACCGACTTTTCTTATTTTATATTGAATTATATAAACAAATATATAGGTAGAAATGTATAAATAACCACCATACGATTTGAAAACTTGTTTTTATTTTTCTAAATTTTTCCAGAATCTATGTAGTAAACAAGAACATTTGGCTTCGTTTTCCTGTAATATACCGTTATTTTTGTACCCATAAACAAACCATGTTGTTACACTAATCCGTACTAGTACATGAACCGTGCTGAAGTATCAATCATCAGAAAACGTACTAGTACGTGTCCCGCATACAAAGTAATAACATTGCTGGTCGCCTATAGATGTACATGTACTTAAGTTCTTTTCTTACTGTTACCTCGTGAATTGACACTAACTTTGAATGATTGCAAGAAATATAACGTTATTTGAACTACATATTAAGCAATGAAATTTTTTAAAAAACATTTTTCTAGATTCATAGGTATATAAGAATGCCGTAAATTGAGCTTAGCAGATTCTTTTAAATTTTAATCTTTTATTCAATGATAAACTAAAATTAAATAACTAGTAAATATATTTTAGAAACTGATAGAGAAGACAACATTCTCTTTGAAAAATGTTTAACTTAAAGAATTTACATGCACTTTAAAAAAGTAACAATACAACATGTAAAATTTGATCTATTGAGGGTGTATAAAATTAAAATAAAAATCTTTGCTTCATTAGTGCTAGGCACATTTTTTTCGTTTTACTGAATTCCCGAATGTTTTAAATAAATTAAGAAAAGTTTTGGAAAAATATTCATTTTTCTTTTAAATAACAATTACAAATTTCGTACAAAAACGTTTATGAATTCAGAAAATAAATTTAATTATTTTTACAAAAGCAAATGAAAACAAAGGACGAAATAAACATATGAAGTAACTTAATCTAAATAAAAATGCTTTCAAATAAGTATCACACTTTAATTTTTTTTAAATATCAATTTATACTGACTTATAGAGACATAATATATACAAATTTAAAAGTTCTGAATTTAATAACATAATTTAACTTCAATAATAATTAAAATATACAAGTGTTAGAATAATCTGTTTATAAATCAGTAAAAAATATATATCTTTATAAAATATAAACTTTTTTCATTATGAAACAAGGCATTGAAAAGACATAAAATATATGGATCAGGTAAAACTATAGAAATTTATTTATCAATGAGATGTAATATAGTATTTCTAGATTACCTAGTTTATCGTATAGAAGCTATTATTCTTTTATTTAGTGAGCCAATTATATAGCTATGTGATCGGTGTATTTTATTTTATAGTAAAATAAAGGCTATTTTCTAAAACTATTATTATCATCACAGTTTTTAATTTATTTTTAAATATTAAAATGAGAGATCTTATTATTATTCAGTTTACTGGAGAAAAGAAATTACTTCAATTTGTTATAACAATTTCGTTTCGAATATTGTATGTGTTTGTTTATAATATATTAAAAATTGCCCTTTTAACTTTTTTCTCACTTACTTTTTTCAACTTTAATTCCATAATTAGTGTGTGGGTGTGTCTTCTGTCTTAACATTTTCTTCAATTTTATATTAAATATTATTATATATTTAAGGTTTCAATTTACAGGATAAAATGTATTTTAAGTGAATTTTTGATAAAAATATGCCCGTCTATATATATATATATATATATATATAT
>CM063509.1:29697016-29702016 GCA_032207245.1 Pardosa pseudoannulata
GCAAAAGACGTGATTTTTTTTTTCAGTGCTAGTATAATTCTCATACGTTTAGCTGTTTTTATATTTATAATTCTAATAATCGTAAGTAAATATTTTATTTATTGTAATCTTTAATTTATAATATAATACTTATAATAAAATTTTTTTCAGAATAAACTCAGATGTACAATAAAGATTTATTGGAATATATGTTCTCATCACATGCTTGAAAATACCGCACGCCAATGGTATATATATATATATATATATATAATATATATATATAATATTATTTTATATATAAATATATATTATATATATAAAAATATATTTTATATATAATATATATATATATATATATATATATAAATTATATGAGTTACAATAATATATATATATATATATATATTATATATCTATATATATATATATCTATATATATATATATATATATATTTATGTGTTTAATATATATATAATATAAAAATATAAATATATGTATATATATATATGTTTTTATATATATATTATGTGTTTTATATATAATATATATATGTTATATATTATATATGTATATATGTGTATTTATATTTTATAAAATAATATATATATATGTGTATATATATATATATATATGTGTTTTATATGTATATAAATATATATAAATATATATATTTTTATTGTATATATATGTTATATATATATATATATTGTTGTATATAATATATTTATAATATTTATATATATAAATAAAAATATTATATGTAATAAATATATATATATATAAATATATTATATATATATATATATATATATATGTGTTTATAAATATATCTCGGTATACATATAATATATATATTTAAATATATATAATAAAAATATATATATATATATATATTAAATATATATATTTATATATATATATGTATATATCTTTGTAATGTGTAAATTTATATATGTATTGTGTATATGTATTTTTATTAAAAATAAATGTATATGTAAAAATGTGATATATGTAAAAATAATATATAAATAATATGTGTGTGTGATGTATATGTATATAGGTATTTATATGTAATATATATGTGGTTTGATATCACAGTATATGTATATGTTGTGTATAAAAATATAGTGTGATTAAAAATTATATGGTGTGTATAATAAAAATTATGTGTGTAATATGTATATGTTATATTAAATATGTATATAAAAATATATGTGTAATATGTATATGTATTTTGTGTAAAATAAGAATTGGTTTATGAATGCTATATATAATAATAAAAAAAATTCACAATAATATAAATATATATAATATATATAACAGTATGTATATTTAATAAAAATATATATGTGTGTGATTATATGTATATGTTATATATAATGTATAAATATGTATATAATAAATAAAGTATAATACATGTATATAAAATATATAAAAAAATATAATGATATGTAATATGTATGTATAAATAAATATAAATATAATAAAATTTATGATATAATAAAAAATGTATATATATAAATATATATAATAAAAATATTATAAATACATAAATGAGAATATATAAATATATAATAAAATATAAAAATATAAAAAAAAATGGAAAATAAAGACTAAAATAATAAAAATAAATAAAAAAAAAAACATAAAAAAGATGAAAATAAAAAAAAGTAAAGTATAAAAGAAATACAAAAAAAATAAATAAAAAAATAATAAAAAAGAACACATATTTTTTGTAAAAAATAAACCATAAAAAAAAAAATTTTAAAATTATAAAAAAGTCATTAAAAATTCATGTGAAAGTATATTAATAAAATTGGATAAAAAATAAGTTGTTATGAAAATAAATTATGTTCATAAATAAACATAATATCTATATAAAAATGTACAAAGATGAATTTCATTTTTAAATTTGATAAACGATAAAATCAAAAAGTAAGTAGGACAGTAGCTTATCTTTCATTTGCCTAATGAGTGATTTCTAATGGGTTTTAGCGGACTCTTTAACGTCTCTCAAAAACGATACTTTTCCGCCGAGTTTGTGACGTCATCGTTAAGACACCGACTGCCTATGTTGTTTACATGTTTAACAGGCGACTTTTAAATTTTTTTTTGTGTAAAGTATCGCATATAATAGAAATTTTTTTGTTATGTCTGGCATTAAAAAATCATACTCTAAATATTGTGTTGTGCCACTCTGTAAAAATACAACGAATAATTGCAATGAGAAAATATTTTTTAGCGTCCCGAAAGACCCACATACACGTAAAATCTGGACAACTGCGATGAAAAGGGATGAGAAATTAAACCCCAAATTATCATATAAATCATCTTTATGGGTTTGTGAAGACCATTTCTTGGTCAGTAAATGCTTGCTTTTGTTTAAATATTACTAATTTAGAACAATTAAAGTATATAAAAATACATCTATACCTTTAAAAGGATTGTTGATTAACCACTGCTATTTAACTTTTAAAACTGCTAATTTTCGAGTATTATCACAGAGTTCAAGTACAATAAATATTTTAAATATTAAAGCATATAAATATCGAAAAACATATAAATATCTAAAGCATATAATTATCTAATAAATAACTCGGGGGAGGGGAAGGTTATGTATTTTCAAGGTATTATAAATATTTTCTTCAGAGATGCATACTTTCTTGTGTATCAAATCACAGTGATATTTTTCGATTAAATTGGTGACTAATTTGAAAAAAAGTATAATATTTTTAAAATACTTAATAATGATATTACTTTAAAAATTAAATTTAATTTGAGAAATTTTATACATTTTTTAATTTGACATTAATATTAAAGGCAATAATATTGTATTGCTATTTAAAAATGTATAAATAATTAAGTAAAGCCGTTTAAAGATTTGAAATTTATTTTCATCATATTTAAAGTATCTAAGAATTGGTTTTGGTTTGGTTTTGGAGTTCTACGGTCTACTTTTTGCAATACGAAGGGTAATGTGACCGGTCTCACAATAAATACCTCCTCTAATTTTTATTTTAATATTACAGCCGTCTCTATTTATAAAAATGCTACTACAAATGTGTGTATATGATATATGTATATTTATTTGCCTTGTTTGTGTTTACAAACAAAAGAGCTGTGTTTAGCATGAATAAAGTATTAATACATGTTAAGTAAAATTGGAAAAAAATATAAATGATTTTATATACCTTTGGGTTTTAATTCCTCGTATTTTTGCTCCCATAAAATCCGGGTTTTTTGCCAAGAAAGAAAACATTGACATGCTGTCAATTTTCGGGAAGTTATCTGATTGTCCTTTGGTAAATCCAGGTAAAAGAGACATTTATGACAAATTGAGATAACTAAGCTATCTAGATCGATAAAATAAACCTTCAGATTTAAATAAAAATAAATTTTGAGAGCTAGAAAATTTGAGGAACTTGCAAAAACAAAATCGGAAAATAGTGCGCGATTAACAGCAATACAAAAATATTGGTCTGCATGAACGATGACATCACAACCAATCACGGAGCGTTTTGATGTCACGTGATTTTCGCTTAACTTTAAAATTAATTTTTTAAATGATGGACCCAGTTTTTTACATTTTTGAGAACATTTTTGGAATCTACGAGTCTGAAATTATCAGAAAAACACTAAGTTGTTCGAATTCCCCACATGTGCAAATTCCTCATCGTGAACTGGAGTATTATAGTGTGAAAAGAATTATACACAGCATAATAAAAATGATATGTAGTGTGTATAAGTGGAAACATTAAGAAAATTAGTGAAGAGACTTAAGAAATAGATCATAATAAAGATTTTAAAATGAACGCTAATATTTTAAAGTCTGTAACATCTTGTTAAATCAACAAACGCCTTACCTGCCATTCCGACAACATTCTTAGAGACTGACCGGAGAGAAGAAAGGATGTTTTTTTCTAGCGTAATATCTTGCCTCGACCGTGTCCAGACAAATCGGAATTGTCAACTCCACCCCATGTCAGAGGGAGTGAAAACTGTAGGTGAATTTCACTCTTCATCAATTTTCAGGAGATCACGAAAGTTTTGGTGTTGGTTTGTAGCACTACGGTATACTTTTTGAAACACGAGGGCTAATGAAACAGGGGAACTGCTGCTTAAAACTGATTACGAATGGCTACATACACCCATGCCACTGTGGGATTCCAAGTCGAATACCGAAGATCAGTTACCGAACCTTTTGGCCATCGTTCAGTAACATCACAAGAGAAGAGAGTTACAAAAATAGGTAACACAAACGCTGCCTGCACCTTTTATTAGCGGTTTCCGACTGCCATTTTCTCTGATCATATAAAAATAGCATTTCAGTATATAATCAAGAACTAATCTTATTTACCAAATTTATACTACAATACAAATAGATTTCTAATGTTTAATTTTTTAAAATTAACTTTTCAAATAAATTAGAATAAATGGTAAATCTCCTCTAATTGTTATCTTTTGTCTATTTAAATAGAGATTCTCAACAGACGGGTGCTGTTTTATGATACGTGATTGCATTTTTTTCTTTTTTAAATCTCTCCAACAACATAACTTAACAAAGGATTTAATTATAAACTATATAAATATTATATGCATTAGTTTATATTAAATTACTACAAGTCATTGTAGATGCTTTACTACCTAATGCTGATTTTGTATCATTTGTAATCTAAGGAAAGATAAACAATAAATGTATGATACAAATACACTTAGTCATTTCCTTATTCTAAGTAACTGAATGGCTCTATTATAAAAGTTTTAATTTCGTAATACACGTTACGTAACTACAAATGAAATTTAAATATTCAAACTTCTTTTAGCGATTTTCTTACCTAGACTATACATTTCATTTCAAGTCATTGCATAAGCTTCATAATCTAATGGTATTTGTGTATTATTTGAAGAATAAACTGTAAGTGTATGCTCATAAATATACTTAGTCATTATATTATTCTAATTAATTGTAACAGAATTAGGCTATAACAATAGTTTTAATTTCCAAATACAAGTTTGT
>CM063509.1:29714516-29719516 GCA_032207245.1 Pardosa pseudoannulata
ATCTTTTAAATACTTCGCTCGAGAACAAATATTATCTCTCGAAATTCCAAATGAATGTATAAAACATGTACTCACTCAGTGTTAAGCGAAATGTGGAATTCGAGCGGTGAAAGTAGTTTCTCGCAAAATCATTTTGGAGTTACGAAAATAATAAAGTAGAATCTTAGAATTTCGGGTTTCATCGTCTCGCAATTTGAAGATTTAGGACAGATTTAGAAATGTTAATAGGATAGTTTTCAACTTTTCATTACAGATTGAATCTCCAGAGACATTTTAAATAAAAACAGATAAAGCATTTGAGAATGTTTATCAAAAATGCTCTATATTTGTCGAAATAGATATCACGTTGCATTTAGTGTTAAATGGAAAATATCAACTTAATGCGTATATTCTCAAAGATTCTTAAAATTAAAATGTATGAAACTCTTAACTGGGTTTTAAAGTAATCATAAAAAGTATGATGAATATTCCATTTAAAATATGAACATTTATTAAAGAACTTGATTAAAACCGTATTATTATAAACTTTCAAAATACTGCTAACCTATTTCATATTAACTATTTCTTTTAATAATTTTATAATATATTTAACAGTTATATTGTTGTAATATGCTTACAACATAAACACCAGTGTTCGTTCTGAAAGGGGAAACACAGAAAAAATATAATACCTTATATTTGAAACATTTATTATGGGGATTAATGATTTACAGATATTATTTCTGGATTAACATATATAACATTCATTACTCGGGATTTATCAATTCATTACAATTTTCTTTTTGTTATATATATATATATATATATATATATATATATATATATATATACACATATACATATATATATTTATATATTAATACACATATACATATATATATATACACATATACATATATATATATACACTTATACATATATATATATATATACATACATATATATATATATACATATATATATACATACATATATATATATATACATATATATATACATACATATATATATATATACATATATATATAATATAAAATGCTGGGTAAGAAAAATAAAAAAAGTACTTAAAATGATGTTTAAACTTTTGTATTTATACTAGTTTTATTTCAAAACAGTTTTTATCATATTTCAAACTAATTAACTCTATTGATAATTTTATAGCAAGATCATTCCATAGCTACGGGTATGGCCCATTCAACTAGTTTTTATCACTTTCTCTATAAAGAAAGGAATATTTCAAATCTGTATTTTTTATGTAGCGTATACAACACCCAAGGAAAAGTCTTTCAAAAATGGAAGAATTTTCGTTTCTTCTTTACATGTTTAAAAAGCTATAAACATGCTGTTACGGGTGTGACAATAATTATTCCAGGTGTTATATATAGGATCATAATTATTATTTTTTTTACTTAATAAGTGATATCTAATAGTCATTAAATATTTTATAATTAAGAAGGTTAGATATTAAATACTATGTTATTTGTAAATTTTCAACGCCAAATACAAAGATTTTTCAAAATTTGTGATATATTTAACTCATTTGTTTCATTTGTTATAAAATTATAAATTTATTAATCATAAGTTTAAAATAAAAATTTAGAACAATAAATATATTTACATCACCACTCGTATAGTTTAAAAATTTTACGTAGTGAAGCATAGTTTTCTCTTGGGCTTATATATATTTGTATTATTTATAGAGTGTATATCATTCATATTATAAAATAGTTGTTATATTTAATAACTATATATTAATAATTTCTACTATTGTTGTTTGAATATTGTTGTTTCTATTATTTATATTTGAGTTTTAAAATTTCTCATATTAAAAGATCTACCAAGTATTTGTTTTATAAAATATAAAATACAGAGCAATATTTATTCTATACAATTAACATTAATTATTAATATAGTTTAAATTGTATATAAATATAGAGTGTAAATTAAGCTATAGAATAGACCAAAATTTAATATATAAGATAATTTTCCAAAAAATTTAATGCATAAATTGTTCTACATTTTTCATCGTAATAAATTGAGAAAAATAATTTTATAGCTTTATCAGATTTGAAAAGATTTTAATTGTCTCCCAATTTTTTAATAATTTTATTAGTTATTTAAAAATTAGAGGTCTATCAAAGCAGATATATTAACATCATGTAAACTCTTTTGAAACTTCATTATAACAGATTATTTTTGATAAATATTAAAATAATAATTTTCTATTTATTTAGAAAAAGTTTTTTCTAGATTTCTAATTAAAGTTTAACTATATTAGATGTGATTTAATTAATACGATAAAGCCTAATTTCTTTTAATTTTTGGTTTCTTAAAAGTTTATAATGTTTCAAAATTTTGCAATATCAGAAATCGTTACTTTTAAATTTATTGAATTAAAAGATAATTATCTTTTATTTTATATTAAATTCTAGTCTTTTGAATACATATAAAAAATATTACTGATAAACGAATTTTATTTTTGGATTTTGGATAACTGGTTTTGCTATTACTTTAAAATACATACTACTCAAAATGAGAAAACTATTTTCAAAACTGTTTTCAAAATTTGTCTCTTTTGAAAACATTGTATAAAACACTCTAAAAAGAACAACAGACGAATTATAAAAAAGCTTCTCTAATGAAGATTTTAAAAATCAAAAGGTACTATTTCTTCTAAAAGATTTTTTCAACATTATGATAAATATTATAAAAATAGTTTTTTATTTATTTAAAAAAGTTTTTCCTAGATCCTTAATTAAATTTTAACTAGATAAAATGTGATTTAATTAATACGATACAGCCTATTTTTTTTTATTTTTCGGTTTCTTAAGAGTTTATAATATTTTAAAATTTTGTAATGTCAGAAACCGTTAAAGTTTTAAATTTATTGAATTAAAAAGTAATTATCTTCTATGTTATGTTAAATTCTAGTCTCTTATATGCATATAAAGGTATCCGTCTACGTTAGGAAATTTGTTTCCTTTCCGTAGAAACTAGTTCATGTTTTTACATTTTTAGATTTTTTTTATATTATCATACAGAATTCACTTAAAAATTTATTCCTGGAGAAGTTTTTATAAAAATTCTAATAAATGAAGAAAATTTAGTAAAAAAATTGGTCTTCAAATAGTCTAATTTTTAAATAAATAAAATTATTTCAATATTTTTTGATGCAACACATTTCATATACACTGGACTAGTGATTCGCCTAAAATTTTTGCTTAATTTACATTTGGTAAAACATTTTGGTCCTGCAAAATCATACACATTGAATTTTTAACAAATTTTCATTACTTTTACATTCACATTTTTATGAGTGTAACATTATTAAAAATTATCCAAATTTAAAGCTTTTAGGTCATTCACTAGTAAATACTATCAAAAGCATTCATAATAATTTTCAACAAAATATTTTAAGAACTTTTTGAGAAATCACATTTCAAGTTTCAACATTTTATTAAAAATACCGTTCTGAGAAAAACCCATTTGAAGTTTATGAAAGCAACTTTAACTATTAAAAAATTAAAATACATGTTTAAAATTCCCCACACTTTCTTGCTTCAAAACTTTCTAATTGCCAAGTTGCTAATTATTAAAAATACTAGAAAAATGTTTAAACTAATCTTCATGAAAATTTAAAAAGTTTTGTCCAAAAAATGCTCTTTAAAATACTTTAAATTCACAACTTCCGGTTCTGAAATCGCTACTTCCGTTTTGTTTTGACAGCTGTCACTGATGTTTAAACAGCTGTAACTTTTCTTTAAAATACCGTAGAGACAGAACAAAAACAGATTTAGAAGCCTAAAAGTTGAAATTTTACAATAGAGAAATAGAAAGAAATTATGATTTTTGGCAAAAAATGACGTTTTTAACGTAGACGTATGCCTTAAAAAATTGCTGATAAATGAACTTTATTTTACGATCCTTGATAACTTGTTTTGCTATCATTTTAAAATATATACTGCTCGAAATGAGGAAACTACACATGTAAAATTCTGATGAAAAACTTGTAAAAAATTATTCCAAAAAGAACAAAAGACGAATTTAAAAAGGCTTTTGAATTAAGAGTTTAATAATCTAAAGGTACTATTTCTTTTTAAGACTATTTACAATATTAAACAAACATATTTGGACTTGTTCGATTTTAGATCTTCTCAACGATAAATGAAGCTATGCAATATTTACGTAGTGTTTATTTCCGTTACCAAAAAAGTGTGTTTTATTAAAAGTTATCCCTTTACATTTACTTTGGTATAAAAACTGACTTTATATGAAGAGTAGTTTTTTGTTTTGAGAGAGACCACTTCTAATTCTTCTTTCCAAGAGCTAGCATTAACAAAAAGCCATGTTCCTTTTGTTCAAAAGAGTAGAATATAGCACTCCAAACCAAACAAAAAATATTTTCTACTAATATTCGATAATACACCGTGTTAGTTATGCTTGTTTTTTGTTGAAAATGCTTTCAACACAAGGTGTGTATTTTATCTCAAACGGACTTAACTCAAAGATTTATAAATAAATTTCCTTATCTGATCAAAATAATAAATGTAGACCAATTCATATAATACAATTTTGAAAAAAAAATATAATTTATATAATGTTCTTATTATAAATTAATTTATAATTTAGGTATTGACCTATTACATAAATTACAAAGAAATGAAAATTCAACTATAAAGGAGTGCTATGCCGTGCTCGGCGTTACTGAGCCGATCCCTTTTACTTTAAATATTATTTTTACTCATTTAATTCTTAATAATATATTTTAATTTAATTGACCTTAAATCCATAAGGTTACCCAGGTTCAACCCTATCGGCTCAGGTTAATTAATTTCATTAAGACATCAAAAGGAATTTAGATTAAAAAAAAGAATTTATTAACTATTTACATATGTACAGTAAATTTTACTATAACTTGTCACTGCTTTTAAAAAATAGTAAAAACAGAACTTACCCCACTGCAGAGGAAAACCCATCTTGAGTGCATCAAAATAATCTGT
>CM063509.1:29727016-29737800 GCA_032207245.1 Pardosa pseudoannulata
TTGCATCAAGAAACTGAAAATGTTACAGACAAGTGAGTCATTAACAGTTTTAAGTGGATTTGCATAGTTGTTAGAAGATGTAATTTGACTATTATCTAATTATTAAATAATAGTGCAGTATGTGGATAATCTTGAATATCATGTTTTTTTTTCTGCACTCTTCAGTTCCGCCGAGTGTCATTCAGAGCTACGGGGTTCTCTTACTTGGATACACGAGCTTTCTGGGGGTCATCTATCAAACGGACATAAGGTAAATACGCATAATTATTTTAAAACGTTGGTGAACTCATACACTCTATTCCCCGGATTCGCACGACTGAATCATTTTAAAATGATGTTAACTTTAAAAATATCGAATTAGTTAAATTGGCTTTTATTATCAACATGGTTGAAATCTGTATAATTGATGTTTTCAAATTTAAGCATATAATTTTATTTTTAAAGGATCTTTTTTAACTAATGAGCTCTGTAAATGGCTTTTTTATGTTTGTTTTACTCCAAATTCCATGAATTCGTCAGTCCAAAGTGATTGTATTTATTTTGTGTTGAAGATACAAGCATTAAGTTTTGTATAAAGCGTTCTTATACTATGTAGAATAACACTGCGAATAATCAAAAAATCGCTTTATTTTGTTGAAAAAGTATATATGGAAAATGCTTGGTTTCACTGCATTAGTAATATTTGTATAAAATTTAAATCTAGATATTTCTAAAAATTCAGTTACAGACTTATAGAGAGCTTTAGTAGATCTCAAAAAGTACTTTGAAGCCAAAAATATTAATGCTTGATATTTTAAAAATGTTTTACAGATTAAAAAAAAGCGCTGGTTTCAATTGATTTCTTGACATGCTTTATATTGGATCCTAAAATACAAAACTATTCGAAAATTGACTGCATTACTTTTAATAAACTTGTTTTCTTTCAAAAGAGTATAATGTCCACTTAAAATTGAACAGGTGTTGGATGCATGAAATGTTATGCTCTACAGCTTATCTATTTTGTTTCCAAGCAAGTTTAACTGAACAATTCGTAACTCTGTTACACCAGTGTCTATAAATGAAATATTCTTAATTTTTTTTATTTATAGTCTGTCACACTAATTTGAAAAGGGTTTATTTTAATGAGCTCAATTTAAAGAAATCAGAACAGCCATATGTAAATATGTAATGCTGTCAATGTGGCATCGGGAACACAGGTCAATTGCTTGTTTATATTTCTTTTTAATGCAGGTAATAATTTCTGTTTTTTTAAGTAAAGTGTTGACTTTATTTTACGTAGCAGTGATTTAAATCACACCTACAGATCACTGTATATTCATGTAATTCACTATTCCCTTGATAAAAATTTAGTTTTAAAATGCTCTGTATGTGTTGGAAGCTTTTGTAAATATCTCCAGGGATGCATAAATAATTCTAGTTTCATATTGATGAACATTTCATATGTATATGACGATACATTTTAGCTTTATTACAAGGTTGAAAATTTGTTTTCTTTAGGTAAATATGTAATAGGTTTTCATTTTGAATTTAATAAGCTTTTATGTGTGTAAAAAGGCTTTTAAAAACTTTTCTAAATTTGTGTCTATTAACAAATTTAAGACTTGCTAGGATTATACTCGTTATATACCAGGTTTATATACTCGTTATATACCAGGTTTATATACTCGTTATATACCAGGTTTATATACTCGTTATATACCAGGTTTATATACTCGTCATATACCAGGTTTATATACTCGTCATATACCAGGTTTATATACTCGTCATATACCAGGTTTATATACTCGTCATATACCAGGTTTATATACTCGTCATATACCAGGTTTATATACTCGTCATATACCAGGTTTATATACTCGTCATATACCAGGTTTATATACTCGTCATATACCAGGTTTATATACTCGTCATATACCAGGTTTATATACTCGTCATATACCAGGTTTATATACTCGTCATATACCAGGTTTATATACTCGTCATATACCAGGTTTATATACTCGTCATATACCAGGTTTATATACTCGTCATATACCAGGTTTATATACTCGTCATATACCAGGTTTATATACTCGTCATATAGTTTATATACACGTCATGAGATATACTCGTCATATACCAGGATATACTACCAGGTTTATCTACTCGTCATTTTAGGCCTATATACTCGTCATATACCGGAGACTGAATTATGTATTTTAGCCATTTCTTCAGTAATAATAATTCCAAAAAACAAAGCCATTCAAAATATAAAGATTGCTCTCAATCTTATTTTACACACGGAACCAAAAAATGAACATTTAAAATACTTTTAAGGTAAGAGAGGACTTTAAAACTGCGATCTAACATATTTAGCAAGAAAAGTTGGTAATGCTTTGATCCATTTTTCACTAATCGGGTCGACAACAGCTGCTTAAAGCTACAGATGACATCTCGACAGCGTTTAGCATCCTGTTTTTCCTCATAGAATTTGGTAATTAAAAACGAATTGCAAATTTTCAAAAACATTTTTCTGTATATAAACATTTTTTTGGCAATTTATGTTTTTAGTGTAAAGTACTTGCCCGTTGTTTTAAATGTATCTCTACAACTATTAATAATATTTGGATTTCCTTAATCAACTGATTGATTGCATTGTATCGTTATTTTCAAATATATTATTAGGAATGATATCTGTTAGTAGTGACATATTTCCTTATTGTATGATTTTTAGAACTAATCGGCTTCCTGAAAGCTTCCAGGTCCTCAACGTGTGGACTAAAATATTTTTAATAGAAAATTCGAATTTTAATGACTTTCTAGTGTAAATCCCTCATTGGAATAACCTTAAATATTTTTTATACATTTAGAAATGTGATGTTATTTATCTGACAATTTCATGTTCATGAGAACTAACCCTAAAAAATTTCTTTTATAATTTAACTATAGTATGATTGATTTCAATGTTTTTGAAAATATTTCGAGTCCAATTGTACCCAATGGAGATTTATTAGTGTATGTGTCTAACTTCAAATGCACATATCTTAGAAATCTCTTTTCGGTTGGATCAATTTCAGAGCTGTTCTATATTTCGAAAAGTAAGTATTAGACATTTTAATACATATTTCTGTAACATTTGATTTCTTTATATGCGTCTTATAACAAGTTCGACCGAGTAAGGGTCGAGTTAAATTTTCGGAATAGAATACCGAATTCCCCTGTCCATCTACTTCAGAACATGCCATCAAGACGTAAACGTCTTGTCGACCATAATAAAGTAGCACTCTTAATTTTGGTTCGATTTTGCAATGCTACGGTCTACCTTTTGCAACACGAGGGCTAATGAGACAGGGAAATACTGCTTAAAGCCGATTCCGAAAGGCTACGAACATCTATGCCATAGTGGGATTCGAACCTACAAACTTCGGTTCCGAAGGTCAACACCCTAACCATTCAGCCATCGTTAGGCTGTACCACTCTTAAGTTGATATTTATATATTAATGGTGTCATTTGGAAACCCCTACAGTTGTCCGAACAGTGCCGAGTATGAATCAAATCTATTCAATAATATCCAGAACAATCAGTGAAAGACTTTTAACCTTGCTATGATGCTGATTTTATACTTTCAACCTTTCTGATTGTGTAGTGGTTAGTACATTGTTTTCTGGTCAGATTCCCGAGTAAGGTTTGGATGTATTTTTGCTGTCGTCTAGTAGGGAACAATGTTGGTCTTTCCCATAACGAAACGATCTACAAAATGTACAGCTCGGTAGAAAAAGGCTGTGAATTGCAAATAAAGATTTATACTTTTCTGGTAGACAATGTTTTATCACTTTTTTCACTGTAGCGGGCAATCTGTACAGATATATAAATGCCGAACTCGCCTGGGAAATTGTTAATCAATTAGTATTGCATGGTGAACACGTGTAGCTTAAGGAATGACCATGAATTCTAGAGCCCATCGGGACCACGAACTTACTTTACTTCCCATTATTAAACATGGTGGATCTTTCGCTCGAATTCGCAACCCTCTAATTTTGAGATTGGCGTCTTTGCCGACTGAGCTCCGCTATCAGTTTAAATAATAGGAAAACTAACAGTTGTTACTATAGTGAGTCGACCGCTAGTAGAAAGAAGCTATAAAATTGAACTGCGATGGAAGGTTGGAAGCTTACGCTACCACAATGATAAGATCTCTCCGGGGTCTTATTTGATGAAGTACGCTCTTCTGTAGTGTGCAAAAAACCTCACTGCTTTGTTACCCCTCTCTAAGTGTAATCGTTCCTACAAAATATTTAACATTAGACCAATAGATGGCGTTGTTATAGGAATTCTCTTTGACCGCTAGATGGCTTTTAACACAGAAAGCTCTTAAAAACACAGAAAAGGGAAGGGAGGGGGAACTTTTATTATTACTTATCTAGTAATCGTTCCAGAAGACTAATTTGCTATGCAACTGACATGGGGCATTGTTTTTGGTTCCTTATTCGCCGCTAGAGGGCTTCTGACATAGAAAATGTATGAAAGTCACTACACCTGACTCTTCTTATTCTATGAATCATCTCTTTTTTGCTGTTTCATCGGTTTTACAAACTGTTTAACACTAAACATACCATATAACGTGTCAAATGACCCATAAGGTTTATGTAAAAAATGCGATGGGAAATGAATTAAAAATTCTTATTCTTTGTGTTTGCAATACATAAAAATTGACAATATACAATTTTGTTAAATTATAATAAAGCTTATTTGTCTATTCCCTTCCAATTTTCATATTTCATACATTTATAATCAGAAAAATAAAGTCCGGTCATTTGACCCGCTATGGTAGAAATAGGTATGCATTAAGTGTTGGTATGTTTAGTGTTAACATCAGACCAATAGATAGCGCTGCCAACTACCTTTTTATGGCCGCTAGAGGGCTTTCAGTACCGAAAAACTATAAAAGTAACTACACTAGAAGGGCGGCAGGGTTGGGTACTCTTTTCCTTTTGTAATACCGAGGATCTTTTTAAAAGTCATTTCAACAGAAAGGATTTTTATAACACCACTAGATGGCGCTGTTCCGGTTCCTTGTTCACCGCTAGAGGGCTTGTGAAAAACTATAAAAGTGACTATACCTGAAAGGGAGAGCGGGCTGGGAACTCTCTTTGTACCCAGTCTCTTGTTATTCTATTACCTCTTTCATTTTCTTTACAAATTGGTTAACATGAGAACGATAGATGGCGCTGTCACCCAGTTTTTTTAGCCGCTAGAGGGCTTTCAACACCAGAAAAACTATAAAAGAAACTGCACTAGAAGGGCGGGAGGGTTGTGTACTCTTTTCCTTTTGCAATATCTAGGATCATTTTACAAGACATTTAAAAAGAAAATATATTTGTAACACCGCTAGATGGCGCTGCTTCCACTTTTAATGTTCGCCGCTAGAGGGCTTGTGACAAACTATAAAAGAAACTGCACTAGAAGGGAGGGAGGGTTGGGAACTCTCTTCGTACCCAGTCTCTTGTTATTCTATTACCTCTTTTCATTGTCTTCACAAATTGGTTAACATGAGAACGATAGATGGCGCTGTCTTCCATTTTTTTTAGCCGCTAGAGGGCATCTGCAACACCAGAAAAACTATAAAAGAAACTGCACTAGAAGGGCGGGAGGGTTGGGTGCTCTATTCCTTTTGCAATATCTAGGATCATTTTACAAGACATTTAAAAAGAAAATATATTTGTAACACCGCTAGATGGCGCTGCTTCCACTTTTAATGTTCGCCGCTAGAGGGCTTGTAAAAACTATAAAAAGAAACTGCACTAGAAGGGTGGGAGGGTTGGGAAGTTTCATTTGTACCTAGTTTCTTGATTTTTATAGTTTTACGCTGTTCGTCATGCTACATTTCATAACAGCGTTAGGTGGCGCTATAATGCAATTTACTGGTGGCCGCTAGAGGGCTTTTGACACGAAAAACTATAAAAGAAACTGCACTAGAAGGGTGGGCGGGTTGGGAACTCTTTACCACTCCAATATCTACTGATCTTGTTACAAGACATTTCAACAGAATATATTTTTGTAACACCGCCAGATGGCACTGTTTCTGTTTTTCGTGTTCATCGCTAGAGGGCTTGTGAAAAACTATAAAATAAACTGCACTAGAAGGGAGGGTGGCTTGGGAACTTTCTTGATATCCAGTTGCTTTAACATTTGTAGTTCCTTTCTAGCTTATGAAGGAAGAACACTCTCGGGATCCTGCATATTTCATCCATACATTCTCCCATTTAAACACATTTCATGTAGAGGGTGTTAGTACATTAATAATTGGAATACTGACTAGCAAAGAAAGAGGCTACACATTTTCACTCCAATATCTACTGATCTTGTTACAAGACATTTCAACAGAATATATTTTGTAACACCGCCAGATACTGTTCTGTTTTTCGTGTTCACCTAGAGGATTAAAAACTATAAAAGAAACTGCACTATCTTGGGAACTTTCCTATAGCAGTTGCTTTAAACAGTAGTTCCTTTCTAGCTTATGAAGAAGAACTCTCGATAGATATTTCATCCATACATTCTATTTAAACACATTCATGTAAGTGTTAGTACATTAATAATTGGATACTGACACAGGCAAAGAAGAAAGAGTCATCATTCCTAACGTTATGATTTAAATATTGTAATTTTTATTGTCACCTAAGATGGCAATCTATGTAGGCGATAGAATGTTCGTACTTAAGAAATCCAATATGGCTGTCATTTGATATCAAGAAATAATAAAAGATCAATATAATACGTATTAAAATCTAAATATTGTTAGAAATTGAGAATTTATTTCAAAGTACTGCAGAGTTATTACCCAGTATAATAGCTATTGATTTACCACAGTACCGGTAATGGAATGCTTCTTTCAATCAGAATCAAAGAATTAAAACAAAAGGTTAACAACACACAAACTGTATTTCAAAACTGTATAATGTTCTTTCACGGGTTCGAATTCAGTTTTCACCGGCAACGAAACTTTCGGTATCATTAGCTTAAAGCTATAGAGCTAAAAAAAATGCCCAGCTTTTAAGATCTACTAACTGGAAAACACCAATGATTAAAATTAGAAACTAAATACCAAGAAGCAATAGAAAAATTTTGGAGTGCTACAGTCTATGGTTTGATACACGAAACATTGTCCTTGGAGAGGAATGTAACAAGTCACATCACATTCATTGTTTTAAGAAGTATTAAACTTTTATCCGAATTTCAGTATCTTCTTAATTGTAAACATTTTTTGATTAGTTTTAGAAGGTAAAAATGAAAGCACTTCCCTTTTCATATAGATACTTTTCCACAATTCAGTTACCAAAACACGTTTTCAATCATTCCAAAGTATATCTTAAAACTTTATAAAATGACTTGTAAAAATAATGAAGAATTTAGTGAAGACATGAGGTTTAAAATATTTTTTACTTACCTTTCAAAGTATATAAAAGTGATCCAACCGAAAAGAGATTTCTAAGATATGTGCATTTGTAACAGACACATATACTAATAAATCTCCATTTGGTACAATTGGAAAGGAAATAAACATTAGCTTAATTAAAACAAATTCATAAAGAATTATGACAATTGGAAATTTCAAACAAATAATTCACCCATTAATAAAATACACTCGATAAAAAAAGTTCAACACAATTTTACATAATGATTTCTAAAAGGTGTTCACTGATGAGAAAATATAACTATGCCAGAGTTATATAAAAGGAAAATATTCTAATTTTTTAGGCTTAGTTCATAAAACTGACATACAAATATCAAATTTCTAAATTATATAGACATTTAGGGTCATCCCAATGAGTAAAATTCAAAAGTTATAAAATTTGTATTAAAAAATGACAACCATTTGTTAAGTACATGGAAGGATGACCAACCTGTGTTAAAAACATACAGTAAGAAAATACAAGACTGCCAACAGCTATTAGTAACAAATAAAAATATATTTAAAAATAACGATATAACGGATATCAACAGTTAAATAAATTTAGTGATCATTAATATTGCTACAGCTACCTATTTACAAACGCACAAGAAATTTGCCAAATAAAAAGAGAAATCGACATATAAAACGTAATGTGTATGAAGAAACTTATTTTAATGTGGAATTCGTTAATTACAACTGAATTCTATGAAGATTAACAGGATGCTTCATCCCCTGTGCATCTAATTAGTAAAAAATTCATAAAAGCGTTAACAACTAAGTCTGAAATCTTAATTCTACCGTGCTCTCTTAACATTCTGTAAAAATTTAAAATGGCAATATGCTGACAAAATCTGGAACGTTTCTTACATCTTTTAAATGGTTGTTTGGTTTATAGATAAATGGTCACTAAAAATGGCTAAAAGGTAACGACTCATTTAGATCACGTTTCTTAACACAAATATAAAACTAATGTCTTTAATCTATGAATAGACATAAAAATATCTTGTTTAATGCTTTTATTCTAAAATATATACTTTAAAAATGCAGACTGTAAAAGTATTAATATAAGTTTATGTATAGAATACAAATATGTAATCATACTAGAATGCATACGTAAAGTAATTTAATATAATATTGTTCAAGTAAATTCGTTTGAAAAACAGCAAAATGGCCTAAATACCTTTCAATTTTAAACGGACATGGCACTCGTTTAAAACAAAACCATTATCACAGAAAGCATTGGAATTATTTTTAAATTTAGAATCCAATTTAAGACAGCTTAGAAGAATACAGTCTAATCAAGTCATTTATTTTTTTAAACTTGTAAAACGCTTTTACAATCCTTGCATGTCAAGTCTACTTCTAATGTCTTCTATTTCGTTCTACGTAAATCTATGTAGGAATATATATAGGATACCTCTAGAATTATATTTTATAAAAATCCCGACAGGGGTAAATACAATGCATTTTGACATTTGTTTCATTATATATTATTGTAACAAAAAATCTAGTCAAATGTTTACTTACTCCATTCACAATTTTATCCTATATAGGGCAGAAAATTCGTATACATAATTTAACGCTTGCACGTTCAACACAAAATAAGACTTGGACACAGTTTGTAATGCATTGAATTTGAAAAAAAAAACACGGAAAAAGAACACTTACAGTTTTCAATTGCTAAGAAATTCTATAAATTATATCATATGAACCAATAACTTTCAAACTAATGAAAATATAGATATAATTTTTTTTCATTACAGTTTTGTAAACGTGAAAATGCTATGACACAGTTGAGCATTCGACATTCTTAAAGTTAAAGCTCCTTTCAATTAATACTGACAAATGTCGTGCAAAATTGTAAAACAGTTTAAGAATTCACAAACTTTAGAAAAAAATTATTTACCTTGAGTGTCCGTCTGCTAGTTGACCATTGAAAACACCGTGTTTCGAAGTAAAAGAACCCCGTAGCTGTGATAGTGAACGAGCTATCGACGACGTAACGAATCATTGTGGCAGAAAATTCATGATGCCATAGACTATCCAGAAACTTTCCTTTAGAACCGGTCTCATCAAAGGCGTTTAGCGGCTAACCTCGATTATTCTCTGTTTAAACGGAGAATTTCATCAGACCATAGAGCAATTTGTCGCTACGTCACGAATTACTATAATGCCCTTCGTATTCATTTTCATGTTTACAACAGCCAATAGACAAACAATAAAATATTCTTCCGTTTGAAACTAAAGCCAGAATTTTCATACTTTGAGAATTTGCCCTACTGCTTGAAATCGACTACCACGGGTTAATCGCGGTTTGCCGTAAAAACGACTTTGGTGAGACTGGCGTTTAATCTTCTTTTAAGCGTTAATGCTATCAAATTTACACTTTTCTGAACTATTTTCAGTTCACTTCTGGAGAACATAATTTACAAGTCGAGAAATGTGGCAACAAATGAGTTGTTTAGATTTTGTAAACAAGTATATTCTCCTTTTCAAAAAACTTTATAGGTAACCAATATCAACAAAAGAGCAAAGCACTTTATAAAAACGGATTTCATCTTATATCAAAATAGAAATAAGGCCTGATACCAACGTGATTAACTACTCAATTAATTACACCGAATTAGAGGGAATCTAAAAATCAATGTTAAGTTCACACTGAGTTTAATTGCATAGTGTTTAATCTATGGTTATTTCTAATCAACTGTTATGCGATGTATCCTAGATTTGTGAGACGCGCTTTTTTATTTTAAGAAGAGATGGCATAATTAGGATAAAAATAAATTTAGAATTTTTCTAGTGAAGCCATTCTCTCGTTTACAGTCATCTAAAACACACTTCCTTTTTTTACATTTCCTGCATTTGCTATTGACAAGCAAAAAAAAATGTGACAATTAAATGAAAGACTTACACTAAAAATTAAAAAATAACTCTATTTTTCTATTTATTTAAAATTGTGTCATGCATAACTTGAAGACTTTTAAGTTGTGTGGCAAGTATTTAAATAAAACTTTCAATACAAATCTTTCAGATAAACAACGATTTTCCTCATAGATTAAGGTATCCGTCTACGTTATGAGAAAATTTTTCTTTAAACGTAGAAACTAGTTCATGTTTTTACATTTTTAGATTTATTTTATTACATTATCATAGAGAATTGCACTTAAAAATTTATTACTCTGGAGAAGTTTTTATAAAATTTCTATTAAATGAAGAAAATTTAGTAAAAAATCGGGATTTTTCAAAAGGTCTAATTTTTTAATAAATTAAATTATGTCAGTATTTTTTACGCAACTCATTTCTTATACACTGGACTAGGGAATCACTTAAAATCTTCGCTTAATTTATATT
>CM063509.1:29737900-29765400 GCA_032207245.1 Pardosa pseudoannulata
AAACTTAAAATAATGGTTTGTTTTGGTTTGTAACGGTCTACTTTTTGCAACAAAAAGGCTAATGAGACCTTTACCTAGAGCTTAAAGCCGATTCCGAAAGGCTACGAACATCCATGCCACTGTGGGATTCGAACCCACGAACTCCGGTACCGAAGGCCAGCACCCTAACCAATGGGCTATCGTTCGGCCCTAAAATAACGGAGATAGTGAATATCGTAACAAAAATTAGTGAACATCATCTGTATATATTTGTGTAGTCTTAAACAAGGATTTCCTCACACAAGTGACCAGTTATGTATAATATACTACGTGATTTTTGTCCCAAGCGTATTTCCCATTCCTTAATTAAAATTGGAATTTTTAAATTATTTTTAAATAAATACCCGTTATAAATTCATTTTTTAAAATATGAATCTTCTTGTGCAATTTCCAAAAACATTTCAGCCGTACATGTTTTCCATGCAATATATTTTAAAGTAAAAACATTAATTTATTATGTAAATAAACACTGCAAAACAATTTAATACTGTAGAAAAATTAACCGTCTTAAGCTTTCATTAATTTCTATTAAGATTTGATAAGATCGTCTTAATCTGGGATCCTTGTTCTAACCAAATATGCTAATGCTGTATAAACCCGCAAGCGAAAGAAAACATTTGATTATTAATTAAAGTACTATTAATTAGTTTTCTATCAAACGGGTTTTATTAAACACTTGTAAGAATGAAGAATGATAATTAGCCGAACTAATACCTTTATTTCTCAATAAAAATCTAAAATACGAACTCTATCTCTAGAAAAGTAAAGTTTTTTTTTTAAATATTGAAGCTTTTATGCTAAGGTACTTTAATAGTATTTAGGGAACCTACAGAAGGGAAAAATTATTTTAAGATACGAAATGTTTTCAGATTTATGTTCGAAGTTGCAATTTATTTAAATTGAATTAGAAATGGACTTTATTTCTCCCTAAAGAATAATAAGGCATATTTTGTGTATACACACATGTGTACACAAAGTATGCCTTATAAATATATATGTGTGTGTGCAATGAAGGAAAATCGTGCTATTAATAATTCAGCAAATTTATTTGAATGAAGGCAGAGCAAGAATTGAAACTAACATTGACCGGGAAATCCCAACAGATGGAACCGTATACGTTTTTCGGTGAGGTCAGAAAATTCTTTAATTTTAGAAGCTATGAGTTTTCTCTCATCTTTTTTACTTGTTTCGGGACTATAAGGGTTTTCTGATATCCCCGCTTTTGTTATAAATTAAAGATGACTTTTGTCCCCAGAGAATAAAGAGATTATGTCATGATACTCCACTGTTGATCTATATCGCTGTTGTCTTAAAGTTTATATTATGTGCTACAAAATGCATAAATTATTTTAAATCTAAACGTAAAATCATCTTCCACCATTTTTTCATTTTTCTACAATATGAAGTGTCTTCTCAAAGTTGTGTATTATATATTTGTAAGGGAAATTCTCAGGGCTTTTCAAAACTTAAATCAAGGGCTAGAAATTCCCGCTACATTTTGCATTCCCCTTTTTAACCCCTAACCTAAATTGACCACTAGGGCTACAGTTTACGCCCTCAGAGAAGGGGCCTAGCCAATTATAAACCTACATGGCCCTAGCGGACAATTTAGGAAATTTCCAAATAAAAAGGAGATACACGCTGTCGGAGACAGATTTTTCTAGAGATATTTTCCCACAGATGTTGACCCAGGTGTTACGTGTCTTGTACATAGAACTTCATGCTAGCTGACCTTTCAGTTTGTCCTGTCCCTATGATGAAGTGGGAACCCGTCCTTCAACGTTATCTTAATAAAGGTCTTTAGCTGAAACGGTATCATTTTTATGGTCATGACTGCAACCACCCATCGAGAAGTCCGTCTCATTACATATATATACAGAAGGAGGTTGACATCACACAAACCTTGCTCCAACTACTATTGGACAAGCCCTTTGTAGTGGTGTCGGGTTCGTTCGAACTGGTATACCACTAAATGGAGTTGAATAGTCCTTAATGATGAGTGACTTTTTAAACTGAGCTCCGATGAACAGCGAAGACGCATCTACAGACGCCCAGTTTCCGGTGGGATACCAACCTGGCTGTCTTCCGGCTGATTATCAGTCTACAGACCGACAACCAGGAGTGATGGTGTGGGCTACAATTTCATTTTATAGTAGGACCCCTTTGATTGTCATCCATGGTATGCTCATAGCATAACGGTACTTGATCGAAGTTCTACGCCCCATTGTATTACCCTTCATCTCACGCCATCATGGGCTTACATTTCAGCATTAATGCCTGGCCCCAAACTGGAAATGTTTTTACTGTTTGTCTTCGTGCTTGCCAAACGCTAACCTGGTCAGCACGGTCGCCTGATCTCTCTCCAATTGAAGTTTGGAACATGATGGTCAGGGCCCTCTACCCAGCTCGAGTGTTGAGTTTTTCACTTTGTGCAGCTTTATCACTTGAATAAATCACAATTTTCTCAAAATGTAATGATTAGTTTTCTGTACATGTGCATCACATCCACCGGATTTCACTCCATTCGGATAACTACTTCTTTCAGTCGTTTTTAAATCTAATAATGTGTTTATATATATATATATATATATATATATATATATATATATATATATATATATATATAATATATATATATATATATATATTATCTATATATATATAATATATATATATATATATATATATATATATATATATATATATATATATATATATATATATATATATATATGTGTGTGTGTGTGTGTGTGTGTGTATACAGAGTCTCAGAAACTTCCCTTCTTTAGAGTTGTCTACAATAAAAATGTTCAGAATCTTATGAAATATTGTGTAGGACATAATGGAAGGACGGGAATATGTTTGAGGAAATTATTATGTAATATTAAATTAAAAAAACTTACTTCAAAAGATCACCACTAGAGGGCGTTTTTGATGAATTGCACAGTTAGCAAACACTTACTCTAGTTAAAAAGTTATTACAACAATACTTGGTAAATATGACAGCTATCCTTTTCAGTTAAGCTTTGAAATCGTAATATACCATGTTTTCCATTTGATGGCAGTGCTTCCTGGAAAATAACTAGAATATGTAGCAAAATGCTGTCATTTAGATCACGTAGAGTTCTTGATTTATGAAGACTGACTGGATGTTTCAAATGCCCCTAAGTCTAATGGATTGAGATCTAGCCATCGGGGTGGCCACATATTATGAAAGTGGAGGCTGGTAACGTTTTTTAATAAAGCCATTTTTGAGAACGTTCGTAATAGGAAGGCTGATTTGTGGAAAAATTCCATCTTGTAAAATGATTGTGCGAGAAAGCACTCACGTGCTCCCTACATTATTTCTTAAAATAAGGGAATTTATCACTTTTATTACAATGAAGGTTTTTTTTTACTTGGGTACCGAAGAAAATCGAGGACCCTTTAACAGTACTTGAAAAAATGAGCGATTTGGAAACAGAAATAGGACTTTAAAACTTTCACCTACAAGCCAATAAAAACACTTAATACCAAACTTTTATTTCGTTAGAATAGAATTTCCCATTCTTCATTCTATGTGATTCCGAGATATCTAAGGGTACCCTACACCATGAATAAGATTGTTTTTCTAGTTTCTGAATGACTTTTTGTATAATTTGTAGATTAATCATGTCAAAGTATTATATCTCAAAATTTATGACTTTAGTAAAGGATGAGACGTCACAAATATTTACAAGTATTAACAAGACAGAGTTACTTAGAATTATGAAATTTTGACAAATATAAAATGAATCACAACTAAGTGAATCCCTTTAAATTAAAAACAAAACAAAACATATTTATGCACACATTTATGCACACTTAAATATAAGCACAATTGCTTGTACGGTTCTATTCGTATATTAACCTTTGTTTATACTTTTGCGTTATAGTATTTTATTGTGAATAAAGTCAATTTAATATTAGCATCCAATGAAATGTTTGTATCTACATTTTATCCTCAATGGTAATATAGGGGAAATGAAAGGCAAGCGACTACAAACATTTTGAAAAAATAATCGACTAAAGTTAAGAAGTTAATATTACACTAAGGTAACCTTTGACAAGTGGTGGTTGTAAAGAGAAAACTCATATTAAAAGACATTTTGCCTAGTTTTAAGCATATCAAAATTTTTTCATTTTTAAAATCTTTTTTAACAATTCAAATTAACCATATATGGTAAGACTATGCTAATTATTTTTCTTTGAGAAGTACTTTTTTTAAACTTACTTTATAGAGAAAAAAAAACCTTTAAAATGTCAAAAATTGACTGACTTTAAGTACAAAAACATATTTTGGATTGAAAAATTTAAGTTAGGCATATGCCTCACTATAAAAATAAATTCTCAAACATGATGGTTATTTTACTATACTGAACTATTTTTCATACACCCTTACTTTAAACTTGAAAGATTACTTTTCAGTTTGGAAAATTGTATTTATTGAGTAATTTTAAAGTTTCCGTTAAATTACTTATTTATTTCTTACATAAAGCTTTGGAGATTGTGTATTAATGTTCTTGTTTAAAAACGAGATTTTTTTTTAAATAGCAGAATAGTATCCCAATTTACAGAGGATTTTAATACCATAAAAACGAGAAAGAAAATTGTTCCTAAATATTACTTGGCTTTAAATAATAGTGCTATATATATTTTATTGTAAGGGAAAATTAGTACCCAGCTTATGTTTCTATGTAAATTCTATGGATAGAAACAAAAGAAATTGTTTAGTTTCATATGCTCTAAAAGCATTATCGAGGAATATTGCAAGATGAATCATTTTTTTATTAAATAGTCCCGCATTTTATTTCAAAAGTATTTTCTCATATTTTTTTTAGTTTCTTCTATAATCTTTTAACCACATTACATGTTCTTATTATACCAATATCGTTACAATTTAAAAACTGAGATTTAAATTCATTTTACCCTTATGTTGGATTCAATTTTTTGGGATTATGACCCCAAGTAAAAGAACTTATCAAAACAACACGTATAAATTGTTTAGATTTTTTGATTATTACATCATTTTAATGATAATTTTTAATTATACCCAAACTAATTTAAATAAAAATAGTATCAATTTCACGTACCACAAAGAGTGCTTCCGAATAAAATCAATCCCTCCCTCTTACAGAATATGCAAAATTTTGTTTTTCACATATTTCATACCAATGTGGTTCACAGATAACATCTATAAATGAATTTTATTGAGTACTGAAGAATTATTAATAAAGATTAATTCTGTACATTAAAAGGTTAAAAAAAAGCACTTTTTAATAATTCACCGTTGACTTAAAAAATTAAAAACCACATAAAATAAACTTTTGTTTGAGAATTTAATTCCAGCAAAATCATGGGAAATATTTTTCTACGCGAATATTATGCTTTCTGTATGAAGAGCATGAAATAACTCGCATAATGTACACATAAAATAGAACAAATAATTGATAAACGAAGCGAAATAGCCCAAAATTATTCAAAAGAATTCTTTGGAGTAGAGAGAATGCAGAAATATTGTCCTTGATACTTCAAAGAATTTTCTTCTACAGTTTTCGATAAAATCAGAAAATTTTTATTTATTTAAACAAAAACTATAGATTATATTTTAGGAACAAAATTTAAGATGAATAATCCCGAAATTCTGAAGTAGGACACTATAATTTGGGACGCAAAATTTATATCTCTATATAAAGGAAAATGTGTAAGACGTAAAAGTTTATAGTTTATAGACAAAGTTCAAATGATTTTTTTCACTGTATGTCTCAAGTTTTTCTATGCATAAATGTAATACAATTTCGAAAGTTATACTTTCTTATGATATCTCTGGAAATTTTAACTTTTTAAATTAAGTTTGTCTGATACTTTATTAGATAGTGTAAAAATAGAAGAAGTATCCTAAATTTTTCCACAAAAGCTAATATCTCTAGCGTATAAATGATGGGTTCACTTAAATGCATCTATTTCATAAATCAAAATTATATTTTAAACTTGACATCAGCACGTTATTTACTGATTACTTTTAGAGTTTTAATACTATAATGAATTGCCAAATATGTGTTTTAGTAATGACATTTCGACGAGTAAACTTTGTTAGAGAGAGGTCATTTGATTAAAAGGAAAGGGTTTAATATTTCATTAGAAAATCATCGCTATGAGAAAAATCCGCCTTAAAAAAAATGCGTAATCTAGTATATTTGAAAATACAGATCAAGCAGACACTACCCAATCTCCACTGCCATATACATATATATTTATATATATATGGCAGTGGCAGTATAGATATATATATATATATATATATATATATATATATATATACTATATATATATATATATATATATATATATACATATATATAATATACATATATATATATATATATACACATACATATAAATACATATACACACACATATATATATATACATATATATATACTATATATATATATATATAACATATACATATACATATATACATATACATATATATATATATATATATATATATATATATATATATATATATATATATATATATATATATATATTATATATATATAATATATATATATATATATATATATATATATATCTGTGTATGTCTCATGTATATATATATATATATATATGTATTTATTTATATAAGCAAATATATATGTATAATATATGATTATATATATATATGATATATATATAAATATATATATATATATATATATATATATATATATATATATATATATATATATATATATATATATATATATATATATATATATATATATATATATATATATATATATATATATATATATATATATATATATATATATATATATATATATATATATACATATATATATATATATATATATATATATATATACATATATATATATATATATATATATATATATATATATATACATATATATATATACATATATATATATATATATACATATATATATATATATATATATATATATATATAATATATATATATAAATATATATATATATATATATATATATATATATATATAATATATATATATATATATATATATATATATATATATATATATATATATATATATATATATATATATATGATTATATATCACTTTAAAGAACCGCTTTCAACACACACGCAAAAATAAAAGTAAGTACTGAAAAAATAGGGTATTTCTGTCCAAATTTGGTGAAATTATTTTCGACGTTTACTAAAATACAAAAAGTATTTCCATTAGAACATTGTATCTCTTGCCTATTTGACGACTTTAACGTATGCAGAGTGCATCATTGTAAAAGAATTTTATACTTTTTATTGATTAAAAACACTTAGAAACCGAGTATTTATATTTTTAGCAATTAATCTCTCATCGGTTTAGAAAGCAAATTGTTCCAAATTATTGAAATTGAGCCATAGTGAACCATTAATTGTTGAGCATATATTTCTTTCAATATTACGATCATTTAATATATAAGATATATTTATATTAAATGATATATATAATATATAACTTATATATATTAATATATAAGTGTCAGAAGGAGACATAGAAGGAGATCTAGACAAGTATAATATAATTAAAATATACATACGGATTGTTTTTTTCTCGGCGAGGTCAGGAGAAAATGTTAGGCGACTTATGCTCAGAGCTTTATCGCCATGTAGGTAGGGGTCCCTTGCTCTTATGTGAAACCGAAATACAATATTTCAGCATTAGTATTAGTTAAATGTTATTGTTAAACGTAATTCTTCACTTAGATGCTGGGACTTAAAAATGGTATAAAATAAAAGAATTTTTATAAAATAAGAAATTTTATAAAATAAGATTTTTATAAAACAAGAAATGAATAAATGAGATAATTAAAGGAATGACGCCATAATTAAAGAAATATCGTTTCACCTATTTATTATGTGATAAATTGAAAGTTTCAATCTTCTGCTTTTAACCAATGAAAACTGAGCTTAAAAACAATTACATGATTAACAGAATGACGTCACATTGCTTGAATATTATTGCTTCTTTTACTTAGTTATAATGTGATAAATTAAAGGTTTATCATTTGAGTTTAACCGGGGAAAATAATGCTCGGATTAATGACATGAAACGCTCGACAACGGGGGAAGGAATGGATTTCGAAAGTTAAAAATTTTCAAATATACCTTCCTAGGAATATACCTAATAATTTTCCAAATTTTCATGCTGATTGATGTATGGTCTATCGAGTATACATACAAATTCATATATATATATATATATATATATATATATACTATATATATAGATAAAATAAATATATATATACACAGAAAAAAAATTAAGCTTATGTATGGAGAAAAATTTTTAAAATCCTTAGGAAAGACATATAGCAATTATAATTTCTTCTACATAAAGTTTTCTCTACGTTTATCGTAATTAAGAGGAATAATTTTATAATTTCATAAAAGATGAAACAAATCTCGAATACCTCACAAATTTCTTTGTAGTTTTATCAACTACTAGGAAGTGTTCCCGGTACTTTCGCTACGTTAAACTTAATATATTACTTTTAAACAAAAACTTTTTTTCGTGCATAGCGAACGATAGGTTTTTATTTGCCCATGAGAGCCATGAAATTTGTACTTTTCTTTGTTAGAATAGTGTTGATAAACATTTCATTGTAACATAAAAATTAACCAAGAATCAAATTTAAAATTATTTCTTATATAAAAATGCTATAATTTGCGTCATATAGAAATGAAAGTGAATCACTTTATATCTCAATTTCCAGGTCCAATCGAATTGACACTACGCAGACGGTATTTAAATAATAAAAAATAAGAAATGAATAAAAGAGATATTTAAAGGAATGACGTCATAATGATAAAAGAATATCGTTTTCTCCTATTTATTATGTAAAAATTGAAAGTTTTAATCTCCTGATTTTAACCGAGGAAAACTGCGCTTAAAACAATTACATGGGATTAACGGAATGACGTCACATTGCTAAAAATTATTGCTACTTTTACTTAGTTATGATGCGATAAATTAAAAAAGTTAATCGCTTGCGTTTAACCAGGGAAAATAATGCTTGGAATAATGACATGAAACGCTCGAAAATAGGGGAAGGAATGGATTTCGAAAGCTAAAAATTATCAAAAACCTTCCTAGGAATATATCTAATAATTTCCCAAAATTTTCACGCCGAATGGATATATGGTTTTTCAGTCTATCGAGTACAGACAGACATAAATTCATTTATATATATATATAGACTAGCAAAAGTGCCCGTGCTTCGCTACGGTAAACTTAATATATTACTTTTAAATAAAGATTTTTTTCGTGCATAACTCTCTAAATTCGTCACAGTACAGTTCGAGTCATTGGCATATTTATATATTTCTATTATAAGCATATTATAAACAATATTCAATTTTTATACTATTTTATTACGTACAACGTTAATATACCTTGCCATACTACGTGGTAGAGTAGGAAGCAGAGATTTTGACAGCAACAGTGCTAATTTTGATGGTATTAATAAATGTTGTCCAAAATTAAGGAAATTTAGGACAAACCACATGGTTTTGTATGAAACAGAAACACAATTTCATAGCGACAACCATATGAATTTAAAGATAACTATATAAAATGATAGGTTTTTATTTGCCCATGAGAGTCACTGAAATTTGTACTTTTTGTTGTTAGAATATTTTTGATAAACATTTCATTGTAACGTAAAAATGAACAAAGAATTAAATTTAAAATTAGTTCTCATATAAGAATTCTATAATTTGCGTCACATAGAAATGAAAATGAATCCCTTTGTATCTTAATTTCCAGGTCCAATGGAATTGACACTACGCACACGGTATTTAAATAATATAAAATAAAAAATGAATAAATGAGATATTTAAAGGAATGACGTCATAATGATAAAAAAATACCGTTTTCACCTATTTATTATGTGATAAATTGAAAGTTTCAATCTCCTGCTTTCAAGCAAGGAAAGCCGAACGCTGGCCGATTGGTTAGGGTGCTGATCGTCGGTACCAGATTTCGTGGGTTTGAATCCCACTATGGCATGGATGTTCGTAGCCGTTCGGAATCGGCTTTAAGCAGTAGGTCCCGGTCTCATTAGCCCTCGTGTGCAAAACAGTAGACCGTAGCGCTCCAAAACCAAACCAAAATAAGCAAGGAAAACTGCGCTTAAAACATTACATGGGATTAACGGAACGACGTCACATTGCTAGAAATTACTGCTTCTTTTACTTAGTTATGATGCGATAAATTAAAAAAGTTAATCGCTTGCGTTTAATCATGGAAAATAATGCTCATAATAATGACACGAAATGCTCTAAAATGGGGGATGGAATGGATTTTGAACGTTAAAAATTTTCAAAAACCTTCCTAGAAATATACCTAATAATTTTCCAAATTTTCACGGCGATTGGATGTATAGATTTTTAATCTATCGAATACAGACAGACACAAATTCATTTATATATATATATATATATATATATATATATATATATATATATATATATATATATATATATATATATATATATATATATATTATATATTATATATATATATTTATATATATATATATATATATATTAGCAAACTTGTTATTGATAAAAAAAAAAATTCAGCATGCGTCAACTTGCTTTAGGAGATATGAGAACGCTTTAATGTTATTTAACCCATTTAAATCCATTTTTCTTTTTCAAGAGTACATATGTATGCTGCAGGAATCTTTAATGATTCATACAATTACACAAATATTTTACAACATTTAAAATCTGTTTAAATCATTCGAGACGAGAAGTCATTTAAAAAAATATTTTCTAACACAGTTCGATTATACATCGTATATGTCATGTGTCTTTTTGGTGGAAAATAAGTTAAACGCAAGATATGAAATTCATCTCAAACGGATTTACACATGATTCACACATTTATAAATAATTCCTCTTATTTGATTACAATAATAGATGTAGAACAATTTATGTAATAGAATTTTGAAAAAAATCATAACTCGTATAATGGTTTTACTGTAATTTATTTTATAATTTAGGTTTTAACCTATTACATACATTTGAGAGAACAGAAAATTCAATTATAGCGAAGGAATTAAAATTTTAGAGATATTTTGTTATAAAATGTTTCTGTCGGAATATCAAGAACATGGAGTCCGAAGGCTGTCATTCAGATGTGGAACATTTGACTGGTAGATCTCGTCCTTCAGAAAGCCCCACAACCATGGTGGCAACGGGTGATATTTGTAGAACAATCATATTGCCTAAGGCACGTGCAGACATTAGATATTTTCGTAACCCGCTGCATATTATGAAATTCTTTTAGAGCTGCAACCGAGTTCTGCTGGTTATGGTAAAACAGTTTCATCAGCTGCGGTTTTTCTTGCAAAACAATCATATTGCCTAAGGCACGTGCAGACATTAGATGTTTTCGTACCCGCTGCATATTATGAAATTCTTTTAGAGCTGCAACCGAGTTCTGCTGGTTATGGTAAAACAGTTTCATCAGCTGCGGTTTTTCTTGCAAAACAATCATATTGCCTAAGGCACGTGCAGACATTAGATGTTTTCGTACCCGCTGCATATTATGAAATTCTTTTAGAGCTGCAACCGAGTTCTGCTGGTTATGGTAAAACAGTTTCATCAGCTGCGGTTTTTCTTGCAATGTCGGCGTGATGTGTAGGCACAGAAACTAAAGGTTGACTTAAATACATGAAGCAAAATAAATACAATATGTATTAAAGAGCCACCTATAGGCAGATTGTTTAACTAAAAGGTTTTATCTAACAAATGTCTAGCACAGCATTTGAATTAACTGTAGTTCGAATTTATCGCATTTGGACCAATAGAACGTATTCTAGAGTCCTCAGAAGTGGGGAACTTACTTTTTGCTTACCTTGCGTATGTTGTCTAATTCTATCTGATATCCTGAAACTTCGAATGAAGACTTGGCTTGCTTTGGTTAGAGCGCTACGGTGTACTTTTTTTCAACAAGAAGGGAAATTATTTTTGTAAGCATTTCATTATTGAAAATTACACTTGTGAAATAGCTATGACTTTACGTGTATTTAAATTATCACAATTTTAAATAGGAAGGACCAAAGTAGTATGGGAAGGGGTGGGGAAAGTGTAGACAGAGGACGACGGAAAAGGTTTAGGATAGGGGTTGGGGAGGGTAATGGTTAGTTCGAAAAACTGAAGAGAGAAAATAAATTAAGGTCCTCTTTTCCTCTGTTCTACTCTTAAATGTGAAAAAAAAATGAGCAAGACAGCTTCAGGTTGCAATAAGGTAGAACATATATTTTTAAATTCTTACGTTTTTGAAAATTCGAAGTCAGTAACCTTTCAAAATCAAAACCTTTTTTTTCTATTCTACTTAAAAAAAGATGAAGATGAAATAAGTTTCGAATTCTTTACAAGGAGTAATTTAGTATAGATATGCTGAAAGAAAGGAATAAGTCTATTTTGTAACCCAGACTTTTAAATATATCAAAGTTCGAAGGTGTTTGAAAAATTGAAGTCGGAGGAAATTTCAAAGTGCCATGTGTTCTCTTATTCATTATTTTGATAGTTCTGATTTGTTTTTTACACACGCGTCTATTAATGTACAGAAAACATCCCATATATTATCGATAAAGAAAATTTTCAATATATGATTCGAAAATTCAACAAAAATATGAATCATGATACGTGACCTTTTACGTAACCTTTATTTTGGAAACGTGAACCTTTTACATGACATTAAACGGGAGAATCAGAAGAAAAATTTTATGTCTCTACTTTTTTAAAAATTCTAAATTTATTCTTATTTCAAGTTTAAAACTAAGTGCTGTCTCACCAAAGTCATTTAAGGGTTAACCACGATTAACCCAAGGTGTCAGCCAATGGCTGGACGCAATTTTTTCGTTTAAGCAGAGATTAATCGTGTTTTGCCGTTAAACGACTTTGGTGACACCGGTCCTAAGACTTCCACCTGAAAGTAACTGTGGCAAATTAATGCTGCATTTCTTAATTAACGATTAGTGCTAATCGAAGATTAAACTCTTTGAAATTGAACTAGAGAGTTGATCTACGTGAGACAACGTTGACTTTGCGGTGACTTCTAAATCGCTATAATTAAATGCGTAGTCAATGTTTGATGGGCAACAACGGTATGTCCATGTATTTCTTCTGTATTCTTTTCACAATGTGAGAATAATTTATGCGCTTTTGTTAATTTTGATTATCTCTAAATTTTGTTGAAAATGGGAATATACTTGTGCAAGTTTTCAAAATAACTTGTGGCCACATCTATCGACATTTGAAATCTGTTCTCAAACTTGCATCATTGAACTGAAAATGATACAGAAAGTGTGAAGTTAATAATTTTATGTGGATTTGAACAGTTGTAAGAAGATTTAATTTGACTTTTTACTATCTAATTGTTAAATGATAGTGTGGTTTGTTGATAGCCTTTTTTGTCACGTCTATTCACCACTTTTCAGTTCATCGAGGGTCATTCAGAGCTACGGGGTTCTCATATTTGGATACACGAGGTGGCCATACATTGTTGGCCATGTATTAAACGGACATAAGGTAAATACTCATTAATTCTTTTAAAAAGTTTGTGAATTCTTACACTGTATTTCTCGGTTTTGCACGAGTGAGTCACTTTCAAGAGGATGTTAACTTTAAAAATGACTAATTGTTAAAATCGGCTCACATTATAAAGCATGTATGAGAAATTTAAAATCTGTATCTGCGATGTTTTTAAACTTATTAATATAATGTTATTTCTAGAGACTCTTTTTTTAAATAAGCACCATAAAAGGCATTTTTCCCATGTTTGTTTTCCTCGAAATTTCACGCATTCATAAGTCTAAAGTTAATCTATTTATTTTGCGTTGAAAATACAAGCATTAAGTTTTGTATAAAGCTTTCTTATACTATATAGAATAACACTGTTAATAAAAAAATGGCTGTATTATGTTATAAAAATAGGGAAAATGCTTGGTTTTACTGTCTAAGTAATGTTTGTATAAAATTTAAATCTAGATATAACTGAAAATTCAATTAGACTTAAAATGAACTTTAAAAGGTCTCAAAAAGGACTTTGAAGCAAAAATATTAATGCATGAGATTTTAAAAACGGTTTACTGATTAAAAAAGCACTGGTTTCAATTGATTTTCTTGACCTGCTTTTTATTGGATCTTAAAATACAAAACGGTTCCAAAATTGACTGTAATACTTTGAATAAACTTGTTTTCTTTTATATACACAATCACAACATATAAATTACTTTTTCCAAGCAAGTTTAACAGAACAATTCTCAACTCTGTTACATTAGTGTCTATAAAGAAAATATTCTCAATTTTTTTTGCTTTACACTCTGTCATGCTAACTTGAAAAAGCTTTATTTTAATGAGCTCAATTTAAAGAAATCAGAAAATCATAAGTAAATATGTAATGTTGTCAAAGTGGCATCGGGAACACTCGTCTATTGCTTGTTTATCTATGTAAGTAGTAATTTCTGTTTTTAAAAAACTTAAATGTGGACTTTGGTTTATGCTGGAGTGATTTAAATCCCATCAAGAGATAACTGTTTATACTTCATTTAACTACATTTCCCTTGATAAAAATTTAGTTTTAAAATGTTCTGTACGTGTTGGAAACTTTTATAAATATCTTCAGCGATGCAGTAATAATGATTCTAGTTTCATATTGATGAACATTTCATATTTATATGACGATACATTTTAGCTTTATTACAAGGTTAAATGTTTGTTTTCTATAGATAAATAATTAATAGATTTTCATTTTGAATTTAACAAGTTTTTATGTGTGTAAAAATGATTCTAAAGACTTTTTTAAATTTTTGTCTATTAACAAATTTAAGACTTGCTAGGTCTATACTCGTCCTATGCTAGGTCTATACTCGTCCTATACAAGGTCTATACTCGTCCTATACAAGGTCTATACTCGTCCTATACAAGGTCTATACTCGTCCTATACTAGGTCTATACTCGTCCTATACTAGGTCTATACTCGACCTATACTAGGTCTATACTAGGTTTATAACTTGATCTCAATGAATTATTGCGAATTTTAGCCATTTCTTCAGTGATCATAATTCAAAAAACAGAAGCCATTTAAAATTTAAAGAACACTCTCAATTTTATTTTCCTCATGGAACGAAAAATTGAACATTTTAAAAACTTTTGAGGTAAGAGATCCCATTAAAACTACGATCTAACAGACTCATTTTCAAAAAAATTCTCTCTATATAAATTGCATTTTGTATGGTAATTTACCTTTTTATTTTAAAGTTCTTGCCCATTTTTAAAAATATAGAAGTACAACTATTAATAATCATATGATGTGTGTTAAAAATGGCATATTTCCTTATTTATTTTTTTTTTGTGTGTGTGTGTGTGTGTGTGTCCTATAATATGATATATATATGATCTGACTGAATTATTGCGGATTTTAGCAATTTCTTCAGTAATAATTCCAAAAAACAAAAGCCATTCAAAATTTAAAGATTGCTCTCAATCTTAATTTACGAATGGAACCAAAAAATGAACATTTAAAAAACTTTTAAGGTAAGAGAGCACTTTAAAACTGCGATCTAACAGATTTAGCAAGAAAAGTTGGTAATGCTTTGATCCCTTTTTCACTAATCGGTTCGACAACAGCTGCTTAAAGCTACAGATGATATCTGTACAGCATTTAGCATCATGTTTATCCTCATAGATTCCGGTAATTAAAAACTAATTGCACATTTTCAAAAACATTTTTCTGTATATAAAGTATATCTTGTTTGGCAATTTATCTCTTTAAAGTTCTTGACAATTTTTAAGAATGTATCTGTATAACTATTAATAATGATTGGATTTTCTTAACCAAATGATTGAATTCATTGTATCGTTATTTTAAAATATATTTTTATTTATTAGGAATATCTGTTAGTAGTGATCTACATATTCATTGTATGATTTTTAGAACTGATAGGTGATTTGAAAGCTACCAGGTCCTCAACGTATGAGCCGAAATGTATTTAATAGAAAATTCTAATTTCAATGATTTTCTGGTCTAATTCCCTCGTTGGAATAACCTTAAATATTTTTATACATTTAGAAATTTGATGTCATTTATCTGACAATTTCATGTTAGGAGAACTAACCCTAAAAATTTCTTTTATAATTTAGCTATTTTATGATTGATTTCAATGTTTGTAGAAACATTTAACGTCTAATTGTACCCAATGGAGATTTATTAGTGTATGTGTCTACTTCAAATGCACATATCTTAGAAATCTCTTTTCGGTTTGATCCCTTTTAGAGCTGTTCTATATTTCGAAAGGTAAGTATTAGACATTTTAATACATATTTCTTCATTAACATTTGATTTCTTTATATGCGTCTTATAACAAGTTCGACCGAGTAAGGTTCGAGTTAAATTTTTGGAATAGAATACCGAATTCCCCTGTCAATCTACTTCAGTACATACCATCAAGACGTAAACGTCTTGTCGACCATAATAAAGTACCACTCTTGATTTTGGTTTGATTTTGGAGTGCTACGGTCTACTTTTTGCAACACGAGGGCTAATGAGACAGGGACATACTGCTTAAAGCGATTCCGAACGGCTACGAACATCTATGCCATAGTGGGATTCGAACCCATGAACTCCGGTTCCGAAGGTCAACACCCTAAACATTCAGCCATCGTTAGGCCGTACCACTCTTGAGCTGATATTTCTCTATTAACGATGTCGTTTGGAAACCCCTACAGTTGTCCGAACAGTGCCGAGTATGAATCAAATCTATTCAATAATATCCAGAAACATCAGTGAAAGACTGTTCCCCTTGCTAGGATGCTGATTTTATACTTTCAACCTTTCAGATTGCGTAGTGGTAAGTACATTTATTTTTGGGTCTTATTCCCGAGTAAGGTTTGGATGTATCTTTGCTGTCCCCTAATAGGGAACAATGTTGGACTTTCCCATAACAAAACGATCTACAAAATCTACAGCTCTGTACAAAACAGTGTTAAGAAAGGCTGTAGATTGCAAATAACGTTTTATACTTTTCTGGTAGACAATGTTTTATCACTTATTTCACTGTAGTGGGCAATCTATACAGTTATATGAATGCCGAACTCGCCTGGTAAAATGTTACTCATTTAGTATTACATGGGGAACACGTGTAGCTTAAGGAATTCCAGAGCCCATCGGGATCACGAACTTATTTTACTTCCCATTATGGGACATGGTGGATCTTTGGCTCAAATTCGCAACCCTCTGATTTTGAGATTGGCTTCTTTGTCGACTGAATTCCGCTATCAATTTAACTTATAGGAACACTAACAGTCGTTACTATAGTGCGTTTCACTATCGACCGCTAGGGGAAAGAAACTATAAAATTGAACTGCGATGAAAGGTTGGGAGCTTACGCTACGACATTGATAAGATCTCTCCGGGGTCTTATTTGATGAAGTACGCTCTTCTGTAGTGTGCAAAAAACCTCACTGCTTTGTTACCCCTCTCTAAGTGTAATCGTTCCTACAAAATATTTAACATCAGACTAGATGGCGTTGTTCACTCTTTGACCGCTAGGTGGAAAGAAAGCTCTTAAAAACACAGAAAAGGAAAGGGAGGGGGGAACTTTTACTATTACTTATCTAGTAATCATTCCAGAAGACTGTAGTTTGCTATGAAACTGACATGGGGCGTTGTTTCTGATTCCTTGTTCGCCGCTAGAGGGCTTCTGACATAGAAAAAGTATACAAGTCACTACACTGCTCTTTATGAATCATCTCTCTGTAATCGTTCCTACAAACTGTTTAACATTAGACCAATAGATAGGCGCTGCCAATACCTTTCTTTGACCGCTAGAGGCTTTTACCGAAAAAAACTATAAAAAACTGCACTAGAAGGGCGGCAGGGGGGTACTTTTACTTTTGTAATACCGAGGATCTTTTTAAAAATCATTCAACAGAAGGATTTTTATAAACTGACTAGATGGGCGCTTGTTTCTGATTCCTTGTTCGCCGCTAGAGGGCTTGTGAAAAAAGTATAAAAGTGACTACACCTAACCTGAACTCTCTTTGTACCCATCTCTTGTTATTCTATTACCTCTTTTTTTTCTTTACAAACTGTTTAACATCAGACCAATAGATAGCGCTGCCAACTACCTTTTTATGGCCGCTAGAGGGCTTTCAGTACCGAAAAACTATAAAAGTAACTGCACTAGAAGGGCGGGAGGGTTGGGTACTCTTTTCCTTTTGCAATATCTAGGATCATTTTACAAGACATTTAAAAAGAAAATATATTTGTAACACCGCTAGATGGCGCTGTTTCCACTTTTAATGTTCGCCGCTAGAGGGCTTGTGACAAACTATAAAAGAAACTGCACTGAAAGGGAGGGAGGGTTGGGAACTCTCTTCGTACCCAGTCTCTTGTTATTCTATTACCTCTTTTCATTGTCTTCACAAATTGGTTAACATGAGAACGATAGATGGCGCTGTCTTCCATTTTTTTTAGCCGCTAGAGGGCATCTGCAACACCAGAAAAACTATAAAAGAAACTGCACTAGAAGGGCGGGAGGGTTGGGTACTCTTTTCCTTTTGCAATATCTAGGATCATTTTACAAGACATTTAAAAAGAAAATATATTTGTAACACCGCTAGATGGCGCTGTTTCCACTTTTAATGTTCGCCGCTAGAGGGCTTGTGACAAACTATAAAAGAAACTGCACTAGAAGGGCGGGAGGGTTGGGAACTCTCTTCGTACCCAGTCTCTTGTTATTCTATTACCTCTTTTCATTGTCTTCACAAATTGGTTAACATGATAACGATAGATGGCGCTGTCTTCCATTTTTTTAGCCGCTAGAGGGCATCTGCAACACCAGAAAAACTATAAAAGAAACTGCACTAGAAGGGTGGGAGGGTTGGGTGCTCTTTTCTTTTTGCAATATCTAGGATCTTTTTATAAGACATTTAAACAGAAAATATTTTTGTAACACCGCTAGATGGCGCTGTTTCCGCTTTTAATGTTCGCCGCTAGAGGGCTTGTAAAAAACTATAAAAGAGACTGCACTAGAAGGGTGGGCGGGTTGGGAAGTTTCATTTGTACCTAGTTTCTTGATTTTTATAGTTTTACGCTGTTCGTCATGCTACATTTCATAACAGCGTTAGGTGGCGCTATTATGCACTTCACTGGTGGCCGCTAGAGGGCTTTTGACACGAAAAACTATAAAATAAACTGCACTAGAAGGGTGGGCGGGCTCTTTATTACTCCAATATCTAGTGATCTTGTTACAAGACATTTCAACAGATTATATTTTTGTAACACCGCTAGAGGGCTTGTGAAAAACTATAAAAGAAACTGCACTAGGAGGGAAGGCGGCTTGGGAACTGTCGTGATATACAGTTGCTTTAGCATTTGTAGTTCCTTTCTAGCTTATGAAGGAAGAACACTCTCGGGATCCTGCATATTTCATCCATACATTCTCCCATTTAAAGACATTTACTGTAGAGGGTGTTAGAACTATATTAATAATTGGAATACTGACCACTAGGGGCAAAGAACGAGGCTTACTAAGGGAGTGGTGACGTCCTTTATGATGAACGATTGCCAATAGTATTTGTAATTTTATTGTCACCTAAGATGGCAATCTATGTAGGCGATAGAATGTTCGTACTTAAGAAACCCACTATGGCCATGATTTCAGATATCACGATCAATGTAATAAGCATTAAAATCTAAACATTTTGTTAGAAATTGAGTATTTCAAAAGGATCACAGTTATTTCCCAGTATAATAGCTATTGAATTACCAGGGTTCCGGAAATCGAACACAATACTTTTTTTTAAGTTTTCAATCGGAATCAATGAATTAAAAGGTTAATAACCTGACACACAAACTGTATTTCAAAACACTATGATGGCCTTTCACGGGTTCGAATTCAGCTTTAACAGGCAGCGAAACCTTTCGGTATCATTAACCCAAAGATAGACTGTAGAGCTAAAAAAAAGCCCAGCTTTTAAGCTCTATTAATTAGAAAAAAAACACTGATTAAAATTAGAAAGAAGAAATAGGAAAGTTTGGAGAGCTACAGTCTACTGTTTTGCTACACGAGATATTGGAGAGTGGGGTAACAAGAAGTGACATCACATTCATTGTTTTAAAAAGTATTAAACTTTTATCCAAATATTAGTATCTTCTTAATTTTAAACATTTTTGGATTAGTTTTAGAATGTAAAAATGAAAGCACTTCCCTTTTCATATAGATACTTTTCCACAATTCAGTTTTAGATACACCGAAGCTACCAAAATTTTTCAATCATTCCAAAGTATATCGTAAAACTTTATACAATTACTTGTAAAAATAATGAAGATTTTAGTGAAGACATGAGGTTTAAAATATTTTTTACTTACCTTACGAAGTATATAAAAGTTATCCAACCGAAAAGAGATTTCTAAGATATGTGCATTTGTAACAGACACATATACTAATAAATCTCCATTTGGTACAATTGGAAAGGAAATAAACATTAGCTTAATTAAAACAAATTCAAAAAGAATTATGACTATAGGTCATTTTTAACTATCATTCACCCATTAATAAAATACACTCGATAAAAAGTTCAACACAATTTTACATAATGCTTTCTAAAAGTTGTTCACTGATGAGAAAATATAACTATGCCAGAGTTATATAAAAGGAAAATATTCTACTTTTTTAGGCTTAGTTCATAAAATGTATTTACAAATATCAAATTTCTAAATTATATAGACAATTAAGTGTTGTCCCAAAGAGTAAAATTCAAAAGTTATAAAATTTGTATAAAAAAAGACAACTATTTGTTAAGTCATGGAAGGATGACCAAACTGTCTTAAAAATATGCAGTAAGAAAATACAAGACTATCAATAGATATCATTAGTAACAAATAAAAATATATTTAAAAAAAAACACAATAAAACGGATTTCAACAGTTAAATTCAGTGATCATTAATATTGCTACAGCTACCTATTTACAAACGCACAAGAAATTTGCCAAATAGAAAGATAAATCGCTAAATAAACCGTAATGATTATTAAGAAACCTATTTTAATGTGGAATTCGTTAATCATAACTGAATTTTATGAAGATTAACAGGATGCTTCATTCCCTGTACATTTAATTAGTAAAAAATTCATAAAAGCGTTAACAACTAAGTCTGAAATCCTTATTCTACGGCGCTCTTTGAACTAAAACGTTTTTTAAAAACTTAATATGGCAATATGACAAAATCTGGAACGTTTCTTAGATCTTTTGAATGGTTGTTTGGTTTATAGATAATTGGTCACTAAAAATGGTTAAAATGTAACGACTCATTTAGATCACGTTTCTTAACACAAATATAAAACTAATGTCTCTAATCTGTGAATAGACATAAAAATATCTTGCTTAATGCGTTTATATTAGAATATATACTTTAAAAACGCAGACTGTAAACGTATTAACATAAGTTTATATATAGAATACAAATATGTAATCATACTAGAATGCATAAGTAAAGTAATTTAATATAAAATTGTTCAAGTAAACTCGTTTGAAAAACAGAAAAATGGTCTAAACACCGCTCAATTTTAAAGGGCCATGACACTCGTTTAAAAAAAAAACCTATATCACAGAAAGCATTGGAATTATTTTGAAATTTAGAATCCAATTTTAGACAGCTTAGAAGAATACAGTCTAATCAAGTCATTTATTTTTTTAAACCTGTAAAACGCTTTTACAATCCTTGCATGTCAAGTCTACTTATAATGTGTTCTATTTCGTTCTACGTATATCTATGTAGGAATATATGTAGGATACCTCTAGAATTATATTTTATAAAAATCCCGACACGGGTAAATACAATGCATTTTGACATTTATTTCAGTCTATATTAATGTAACAAAATAATTAGTCAAATTTTTACTTACTCTATTTACAATTGTATCCTTATATATGGCAGAAAATCCGTATACATAATTTAACGCTTACATGTTCAACACAAAATAAGACTTGGACACAGTTTGTAATGCATTGAATTTGAAAAAAAAAACAAGGAAAAAGAACAATTACAGTTTTCAATTGCTAAGTAATTCTATAAATTATATAATATGAACCAATAACTTTCAAACTAATGAAAATACAGATATAATTTTTTTTCATTACAGTTTTGTAAACGTGAAAATGCTGTGACCCAGTTGAGCATTCGACATTCTTAAAGTTAAAGCTCCTTTCAATTAACACTGACAAATGTCGTGCTAAATTGTAAAACAGTTTAAGAATTCACAAACTTTAGAAAACATTTATTTACCTTGAGTGTCCGTCTGTTAGTTGAACATTGAAAACGCCGTGTTTCGAAGAAAAGAACCCCGTAGCTGTGACTCTGAACGAACTATCGACTACGTAACGAATCACACCGGCAGAAAAATCATGATGCCATAGGCTATCCAGAAACTTCCATTCAGAACCTGTCTCATTAAGGCCGTTTAGCGGCTAACTGCGATTAATCTCTGTTTAAAAAGATAATTGTATCTAGTCATAAGGCAATTTGTCGCAACGTCACGACCTACTATAACGCCCTTCCCATTCATTTTCATGTTTACAACAGCCAATAGACAAACAATAACCTGCCTTTCCGTTTGAAACTAAAGCCAGAATTTTCATGGTTTGAGAATTTGCCCTACTGCGTGAAATCGCCTTATTGGTTGGCACCATGGATTAATCGCGATTAGCCGTAAAAGCGACTTTGGTTAGACCGGCTTTTAATCTTCTTTCAAACGTTAATGCTATCAAATTTACACTTTTCTGAAACACTTTCAGTTCACTGCTGGAGAACATAATTTACAAGTCGAGAAGTATGGTAACAAATGAGTTGGTTAGAACTTGCAAACAAGTATATTCTATTTTTCAACAAATGTTATAGGAAAGCAATATCAACAAAAGTACAAAGCACTTTATAATAACCATTTTCCTCTTATATGAAAATAGAAATAAGGCCTGATCCCACCCAGATTAACTACTCATTTATTTACATCGAATTAGAGGGAATCTAAAAATCAATGTTAAAGTCACACTGAGTTTAATTGCATAGTGTTTAATCCACGGTTATTTTTTGCAATTATATTTATCAATTTTTACCACATTATAAGTAGATGAAAATATTTTTCCTAGCGTCATACATTTAACTATCTCATTGAATCTTTTCTTATTTTAAATTATTTAAATATCGTCTACATTATTTTCATACTTTTCATCACTGAACTTAAATATTATGTCAATAATTTTCTTTATATTTGGCTTAATAATAGATTAGGTACTTATGTGATAATTTTAAATCGAATCATCGATTATTTTTTATTGCAATGAATATTTTATCACCGGTATTAACATCAATATATTTTCATAAAAGTCTAGGAGTATATTTCACGGATTAATAAATACTTATCATTTCAGTTTTATATCTTTGAAAATTACGAAGTTTGTTCCCTTGTGTGTTTGTTTTTTATACATAACCACACGGTTTGACTAAAGGAATTCAATGTGATTCTAAACTGCATTCACCGGTATGAACAACAAATTCTTTTCATAAAATTCTAGGAGTCTATTTCACAGATTAATAAATATCTAGCTTTTCAGTTATATATGTTTGAAAATTAAGAAATTTGTTCGTTTATGTGTTTTATGGTTTATACATAACCAGATGTTTTGCAATCGATTTGCTCAATTTTTGACATCATTCATATATACCGCTAAATAATTAATGTCAATATTAAAACTTCTGTTGCCCATCCTATCAAGTAATATTAGAGGATAAATTAAATTTGCCAAGTAACATGCGGTCAGTAAAGATAAACAAATTATTGAGCATGTACCAGATAATACTCTGCAAAAAACAAACCTTTTTTTGCGTGCCTCATAGGGTACTTTACAATTATGGAAGATTAAAAGTTTTACTGATCCATTATATGATAGGCTATATGCTAATAGATGTAATAACAAGGGTTTGGGTCGTCCAGCCAAATATTAACTTGGATGATTATTTATTTTAATTTTAATTATGTAACTTATTTTACATGCAAAAATAATAAAATCATGCTTTTACATATTTTTTCAACAATCGAATATATTTTTTTTGGAAAAAGCAAAATGATTATAACTGTACTATTATGTGAAAATTTAAACTTAAAATAATGATTTAGTTTGGAGTACTACGGTCTACTTTTTGCAACACGAGGGCTAATGAGACCGGGACCTACAGTTTAAAGCCGATACCGAACGGCTAAGAAACATCCCTGCCACTTTGGGATTCGAACCCACAACTCCGGTATCGAAGGCCAGCACCCTAACCAATCGGCCATCGTTCGGCCCTAAAATAACAGAGAAAGTGAAAATCGTAACAATAATTAGTGAGCATCATCTGTATATATTTATAGTCTTAAACAAGGATTTCCTCACAGAGGTAACCCGTTATGTATCCTATTCTGGGTGATTTTTGTCCCGTTCGTATTTTCCATTCCTTAATTAAAATTGAAATTTTAAAAATTATTTTTAAAAAAATACCCGTTACAAATTAATTTTTTAAAATATAAATCTTCTTGTGCAAATTCCAAAAACATATCAGCTGTACATGCTTTCCACGCAATATATATTAAAGTAAAAACATTAATTTATTATGTAAATAAACACTGCAAAACAATTTAATACGGTAGAAAAATTAACCGTCTTAAGCTTTCATTAATTTCTATTAAGATTTGATAAGACCGCCTTAAACTGGGATCCTTGTTCTAACCAAATATGCTAATGCTGTATAAACCCGCAAGCGAAAGAAAAGATTTGATTATTAATTAAAGTACTATTAATTAGTTTTCTATCAAACGGGTTTTATTAAACACTTGTAAGAATGAAGAATGATAATTAGCCGAACTAATATTTTTATTTCTCAATAAAAATCTAAAATACTAACTCTATCTCTAGAAAAGTAAAGTTTTTTTTTAAATATTGAGGCATTTGTGCTAAGGTACTTTAATAATATTTAGGCGACCTACAGTAGAGAAAATTATTTTAAGATACAAAATGTTTTCAGATTTATGTTCGAAGTTGCAGTTTATTTAGTTTGAATTAGAAATACACTTTATTTCTCCCTAAAGAATAGTAAGGCATACTTTGTGCAAACACATACGTGTGTGTACACAAAGTAGGCCTTATAAATATATGTGTGTGTGTAATAAAGGAAAATCGCGCTATTAATAATTCATCAAATTTATTTGAATCGAGAGAGAGCAAGAATTGAAACTAACATTGACCGTGAAATCCCAACAAGTGGAACCGTATACGTTTTTCGGTGTGGTCAGAAAATTCTTTAATTTTAGAAACTATGAGTTTTTACTCATCTTTTTTACTTTTTTCGGGACTGTAATAGTTTGCTGATGTACCCACTTTTGTTATAAATTAAAGATGACTTTTGTCCCCAGAGAATAAAGAGATTTTGTCGTGATACTCGACTGTTGATTTATATCGCTGTGTGTCTTCAAGTATATATCTTGTGTCTACAAAAAATGCATAAATGATTTTAAATATAAACGTCTTTCACCATTTTTTCATTTTTTCTACAATATGGAGTGCCTTCTCAAAGTTGTGCATTATATATTTGTAAGGAAAATTCTCAGGGGTTTTCAAAACTTAAATCAAGGGCTAAAAATTCTCGCATCATTTTGCATTCCCCTCTCTAACCACTAACTTAAATTGACCACTATGGCTACAGTTTACGCCCTCAGAGAAGGGGCTTGGCCAATTATAAACCTACATGGCCCTAGCGGACAATTTAGGAAATTTCCAAATACACGCTGTCAGAGACAAATTTTTCTAGAGATATTTTCCCACAGATGTTGACTCAGGTGTAACGTGTCTTGTACATAGACCTTCATGATAGCCGAACTTCAGTTTGTCCTGTCCCTATGATGAAGTGGGAACCCGTCCTTCAGCTTCATCTTAATAAAGGTCTTTAGTTGAAAAGGTATCATTTTTATGGTCATGACTGCAACCACTCATTGAGAAGTCCGTCTCATTACATATATATACAGAAGAGGGATGACATCACACACGTCTTGCTCCAACTACTATTGGTCAAGCCCTTTGTAGTGGTTTCGGGTTCGTTTGAACTGGAATACCACTAAATGGAGTAGAATAGTCCTTAGTGATGAGTGACTTTTTAAACTGAGCTCCGATGAACAGCGAAAACGCGTCTGCAGAAGCCCAGTTTCCGGTCGGATACCAACCTGGTTGTCTTCCTGCTGATTTTCAGTCTACAGACCGACAACCAGGAGTGATGGTGTGGTCTGCCATTTCATTTTATAGTAGGACCCCTTTGATTGTCATGCGTAGTACTCTCATATCACATCGGTACTTGATCGAAGTTCTACGCCCCATTGTATTGCCATTCATGTGACGCCATCATGGGCTTACATTTCAGCATTAATGCCTGGCCCCAAACTGGAAATGTTTTTACTGTTTGTCTTCGTGCTTGCCAAACGCTAACCTGGTCAGCACGGTCGCCTGATCTCTCTCCAATTGAAGTTTGGAACATGATGGTCAGGGCCCTCTACCCAGCTCGAGTGTTGAGTTTTTCACTTTGTGCAGCTTTATCACTTGAATAAATCACAATTTTCTGTACATGTGCATCACATCCACCGATTATCACTCCATTCGGATAACTACTTCTTTGCGTCGTTTTTTAAATTTAATAATGTGTTTATATATATATATATATATATATATATATATATATATATATATATATATATATATATATATATATATATATTATATATATATATATATATATATATATATATGTGTGTGTGTGTGTGTGTGTGTGTGTGTGTATACAGAGTCTCAGAAACTTCCCTTCTTTAGAGTTGTCTACAATAAAAGTGTTCAGAATCTTATGAAATATTGTAGGACATAATGGAAGGACGGGAATATGTTTGAGGAAATTATTATGTAATATTAAATTAAAAAAACTTACTTCAAAAGATCACCACTAGAGGGCGTTTTTGATGAATTGCACAGTTAGCAAACACTTACTCTAGTTAAAAAGTTATTACAACAATACTTGGTAAATATGACAGCTATCCTTTTCAGTTAAGCTTTGAAATCGTAATATACCATGTTTTCCATTTGATGGCAGTGCTTCCTGGAAAATAACTAGAATATGTAGCAAAATGCTGTCATTTAGATCACGTAGAGTTCTTGATTTATGAAGACTGACTGGATGTTTCAAATGCCCTAAGTCTAATGGACTGAGATCTAGTCGTCGTAGCACATTATGAAAGTGGCGGTTGATAACGTTTTTTATAAAGCGATTTTTGAGAACGTT
>CM063509.1:29770400-29792900 GCA_032207245.1 Pardosa pseudoannulata
ATATATATATATACATATATATATATATACATATATATATAATATATATATATATATATATATATATATATATAAATATATATATATATATATATATATATATATATATATATATATATATATATATATATATATATATATATATATATATATACAGAAGAAAATTTAAGCTTGTGTATGGAGCACAATTCTTAAAATCCTTTGGAAAGACATATAGCAATTATAATTTCTTCTGCATAAAGTTTTCTGTATCAAATTAAAACGAATAATGTTATAATTTCATAAAAGATGAAACAAAACTCAGTATCTCACAAATTTCTCTGTAGTTTTATCAACTACTAGGAAGTGTTCCCGGTACTTCGCTACGTTAAACTTAATATATTACTTTTAAACAAAAACTTTTTTTCGTGCATAGCGAACGATAGGTTTTTATTTGCCCATGAGAGCCATGAAATTTGTACTTTTCTTTGTTAGAATAGTGTTGATAAACATTTCATTGTAACATAAAAATTAACCAAGAATCAAATTTAAAATTATTTCTTATATAAAAATGCTATAATTTGCGTCATATAGAAATGAAAGTGAATCACTTTATATCTCAATTTCCAGGTCCAATCGAATTGACACTACGCAGACGGTATTTAAATAATAAAAAATAAGAAATGAATAAAAGAGATATTTAAAGGAATGACGTCATAATGATAAAAGAATATCGTTTTCTCCTATTTATTATGTAAAAATTGAAAGTTTTAATCTCCTGATTTTAACCGAGGAAAACTGCGCTTAAAACAATTACATGGGATTAACGGAATGACGTCACATTGCTAAAAATTATTGCTACTTTTACTTAGTTATGATGCGATAAATTAAAAAAGTTAATCGCTTGCGTTTAACCAGGGAAAATAATGCTTGGAATAATGACATGAAACGCTCGAAAATAGGGGAAGGAATGGATTTCGAAAGCTAAAAATTATCAAAAACCTTCCTAGGAATATATCTAATAATTTTCCAAATTTTCACGGCGATTGGATGTAAGGGTTTTGAGTCTATGGAGTACAGACTGACACAAATTCATTTATATATATATAGACTAACAAGTTTGCCCGTGCTTCGCTACGGTGAACTTAATATATTACTTTTAAATGAAGATTTTTTTTCGTGCATAACTCTCGTAATTCGTCACAGTGCAGTTCGAGTCATTGGCATATTTATATATTTCTATTATAAGCATATTATAACAATATTCAATTTTTATACTATTTTATTACGTACAACGTTAATATACCTTGCCATACTACGTGGTAGAGTAGGAAGCAGAGATTTTGACAGCAACAGTGCTAATTTTGATGGTATTAATAAATGTTGTCCAAAATTAAGGAAATTTAGGACAAACCACATGGTTTTGTATGAAACAGAAACACAATTTCATAGCGACAACCATATGAATTTAAAGATAACTATATAAAATGATAGGTTTTTATTTGCCCATGAGAGTCACTGAAATTTGTACTTTTTGTTGTTAGAATATTTTTGATAAACATTTCATTGTAACGTAAAAATGAACCAAGAATTAAATTTAAAATTAGTTCTCATATAAAAATTCTATAATTTGTGTCACATAGAAATGAAAGGTAATCACTTTATATCTAAATTTCCAGGTCCAATGGAATTGACACTACGCAGACGGTATTTAAATAATATAAAATAAGAAATGAATAAATGAGATATTTAAAGGAATGACGTCATAATGATAAAAAAATACCGTTTTCACCTATTTATTATGTGATAAATTGAAAGTTTCAATCTCCTGCTTTCAAGCAAGGAAAGCCGAACGCTGGCCGATTGGTTAGGGTGCTGATCATCGGTACCGGATTTCGTGGGTTTGAATCCCACTATGGCATGGATGTTCGTAGCCGTTCGGAATCGGCTTTAAGCAGTAGGTCCCGGTCTCATTAGCCCTCGTGTGCAAAACAGTAGACCGTAGCGCTCCAAACCAAACCAAAATAAGCAAGGAAAACTGCGCTTAAAACAATTACATGGGATTAACGGAACGACGTCACATTGCTAGAAATTACTGCTTCTTTTACTTAGTTATGATGCGATAAATTAAAAAAGTTAATCGCTTGCGTTTAATCAGGGAAAATAATGCTCATAATAATTGCACGAAATGCTCTAAAAGGGGGGATGGAATGGATTTTGAACGTTAAAAATTTTCAAAAACCTTCCTAGAAATATACCTAATAATTTTCCAAATTTTCACGGTGATTGATTGTATTGTTTTTTAATTTATCGAGTACAGATACACACATTCATTTATATATATATATATATATATATATATATATATATATATATATATATTAGCAAACTTATTATTGATAAAAAAAATTTCAGCATGCGCCAACTTGCTTTAGAAGATGTGAAAACGCTTTAATGTTGTTTAACCCATTTAAATCCATTTTTTCTTTTTAAAGATACATATGCATGCTGCAGGAATCTTTAATGATTCATACAATTAAACAAATATTTTACAACATTTAAGATCTGTTTAAACCATTCGAGACGAGAAGTCATTTATAAAAATATTTTCTAACACAGTTCGATTATACATCGTATATGTCTTGTGTCTTTTTGGTTGAAAATGAGTTAAAAGCAAGATATGAAATTCATCTCAAACGGATTTACACATGATTCACACATTTATAAATAATTCACCTTATTTGATTACAATAATAAATGTAGATCAATTTATGTAATAGAATTTAGAAAAAACTTATAACTCGTATAATGGTTTTACTATAATTTAATTTATAATTTAGGTATTAACCTATTACATACATTTGAGAGAACAGAAAATTCAATTATAACGAAGGAATTAAAAATTTAGAAATATTTTGTTATAAAATGTTTCTGTCGGAATATCAAGAACATGGAGTCGAAGGCTGTCATTCAGATGTGGAACATTTGACTGGTAGATCTCGTCCTTCAGAAAGCCCCACAACCATGGTGGCAACGAGTGATATTTGTAGAACAATCATATTGCCTAAGGCACGTGCAGACATTAGATCTTTTCGTACCCGCTGCATATTATGAAATTCTTTTAGAGCTGCAACCGAGTTCTGCTGGTTATGGTAAAACAGTTTCATCAGCTGCGGTTTTTCTTGCAAAACAATCATATTGCCTAAGGCACGTGCAGACATTAGATCGTTTCGTACCCGCTGCATATTATGAAATTCTTTTAGAGCTGCAACCGAGTTCTTATTTGGTTTGGAGCGCTACGGTCTACTGTTTTGCACACGAGGGATAATGAGACCGGGACCTACAGTTTAAAGCCGATTCCGAACGGCTACAAACATCCATGCCAGCAGCGCGATTCGAACCCACTAACTCCGGTTCCGAAGAACAGCACTCTACCATTCGGCCATCGTTCGGCCAACCGAGTTCTGCTGGTTATGGTAAAACAGTTTCATCAGCTGCGGTTTTTCTTGCAAAACAATCATATTGCCTAAGGCACGTGCAGACATTAGATCTTTTCGTACCCGCTGCATATTATGAAATTCTTTTAGAGCTGCAACCGAGTTCTGCTGGTTATGGTAAAACAGTTTCATCAGCTGCGGTTTTTCTTGCAAAACAATCATATTGCCTAAGGCACGTGCAGACATTAGATGTTTTCGTACCCGCTGCATATTATGAAATTCTTTTAGAGCTGCAACCGAGTTCTGCTGGTTATGGTAAAACAGTTTCATCAGCTGCGGTTTTTCTTGCAATGTCGGCGTGATGTGTAGGCACAGAAACTAAAGGTTGACTTAAATACATGAAGCAAAATAAATACAATATGTATTAAAGAGCCACCTATAGGCAGATTGTTTAACTAAAAGGTTTTATCTAACAAATGTCTAGCCCAGCATTTGAATTAACTGTAGTTCGAATTTATCGCATTTGGACCAATAGAACGTATTCTAGAGTCCTCAGAAGTGGGGAACTTACTTTTTGCTTACCTTGCGTATGTTGTCTAATTCTATCTGATATCCTGAAACTTCGAATGAAGACTTGGCTTGCTTTGGTTAGAGCGCTACGGTGTACTTTTTTTCAACAAGAAGGGAAATTATTTTTGTAAGCATTTCATTATTGAAAATTACACTTGTGAAATAGCTATGACTTTACGTGTATTTAAATTATCACAATTTTAAATAGGAAGGAGGCCCAAAGTAGTATGGGAAGGGGTGGGGAAAGTGTAGACAGAGGACGACAGAAAAGGTTTAGGATAGGGGTTGGGGGAGGGTACTGGTTAGTTCGAAAAACCGAAGAGAGAAAATAAATTAAGGTCCTCTTTTCCTCTGTTCTACTCTTAAATGTGAAAAAAAAATGAGCAAGACAGCTTCAGGTTGCAATAAGGTAGAACATATATTTTTAAATTCTTACGTTTTTGAAAATTCGAAGTCAGTAACCTTTCAAAATCAAAACCTTTTTTTTCTATTCTACTTAAAAAAAGATGAAGATGAAATAAGTTTCGAATTCTTTACAAGGAGTAATTTAGTATAGATATGCTGAAAGAAAGGGATAGGTCTGTTTTGTAACCCAGACTTTTAAATATATCAAAGTTCGAAGGTGTTCGAAAAATTTAAGTCGGTGGAAATTTCAAAGTGCCGTGTTCATGTGTTCTCTTATTCATTAATTTGATAGTTCTGATTTGTTTTTTACACAAGCTTCTATTAATGTACAGAAAACATCCCATATATTATCGATAGAGAAAATTTTCGATATATGATTCGAAAATTCACCAAAAATAAGAATCCTGAAAAGTGACCTTTTACGTGACCTTTATTTTAGAAACGTGAACCTTTTACAGGACATTGAATGGGAGAATTAGAAGAAAAATTTTATGTCTCTACTTTTTTAAAAATTCTAAATTTATTCTTATTTCAAGTTTAAAACTAAGTGCTGTCTCACCAAAGTCATTTAAGGGTTAACCACGATTAACCCATCGTGCCAGCCAATGGCCGGACGCAATTTTTTCGTTTAAGCAGAGATTAATCGTGTTTTGCCGTTAAACGACTTTGGTGACACCGGTCCTTAGACTTCCACCTGAAAGTAACTGTGGCAAATTAATGTTGCATTTCTTAATTAACGATTAGTGCTAATCGAAGATTAAACTCTTTGAAATTGAACTAGAGAGTTGATCTACGTGAGACAACGTTGACTTTGCGGTGACTTCTAAATCGCTATAATTAAATGCGTAGTCAATGTTTGATGGGCAACAACGGTATGTCCATGTATTTCTTCTGTATTCTTTTCACAATGTGAGAATAATTTATGCGCTTTTGTTAATTTTGATTATCTCTAAATTTTGTTGAAAATGGGAATATACTTGTGCAAGTTTTTAAAATAACTTGTGGCCACATCTATCGACATTTAAAATCTGTTCTCAAACTTGCATGAGTGAACTGAAAATGATACAGAAAGTGTGAAGTTAACAATTTTATGTGGATTTGAACAGTTGTAAGAAGATTTAATTTGACTTTTTACTATCTAATTGTTAAATGGTAGTGTGGTTTGTTGATAGCCTTTTTTGTCACGTCTATTCAGCACTTTTCAGTTCATCGAGGGTCATTCAGAGCTACGGGGTTCTCATATTTGGATACACGAGGTGGCCATACATTGTTGGCCATATATTAAACGGACATAAGGTAAATACTCATTAATTCTTTTAAAAAGTTTGTGAATTCTTACACTGTATTTCTCGGTTTTGCACGAGTGAGTCACTTTCAAGAGGATGTTAACTTTAAAAATGACTAATTGTTAAAATCGGCTCACATTATAAGCATGTATGAGAAATTTAAAATCTGTATCTGCGATGTTTTTAAACTTATTAATATAATTTTATTTCTAGAGACTCTTTTTTTTAAATAAGCACCATAAAAGGCATTTTTCCCATGTTTGTTTTCCTCGAAATTTCATGCATTCATAAGTCTAAAGTTAATCTATTTATTTTGCGTTGAAAATACAAGCATTAAGTTTTGTATAAAGCTTTCTTATACTATATAGAATAACACTGTTAATAAAAAAATGGCTGTATTATGTTATAAAAATAGGGAAAATGCTTGGTTTTACTGTCTAAGTAATGTTTGTATAAAATTTAAATCTAGATATAACTGAAAATTCAATTAGACTTAAAATGAACTTTAAAAGGTCTCAAAAAGGACTTTGAAGCAAAAATATTAATGCATGAGATTTTAAAAACGGTTTACTGATTAAAAAAGCACTGGTTTCAATTGATTTTCTTGACCTGCTTTTTATTGGATCTTAAAATACAAAACGGTTCCAAAATTGACTGTAATACTTTGAATAAACTTGGTTTTCTTTTAAATACACAATCACAACATATAAATTACTTTTTTCCAAGCAAGTTTAACTGAACAATTCTCAAATGTTACATTAGTGTCTATAAAGAAAAATATTCTCAATTTTTTTTTGCTTTACACTCTGTCATGCTAACTTGAAAAAGCTTTATTTTAATGAGCTCAATTTAAAGAAATCAGAAAATCATAAGTAAATATGTAATGTTGTCAAAGTGGCATCGGGAACACTCGTCTATTGCTTGTTTATCTATGTAAGTAGTAATTTCTGTTTTTAAAAAACTTAAATGTGGACTTTGGTTTATGCTGGAGTGATTTAAATCCCATCAAGAGATAACTGTTTATACTTCATTTAACTACATTTCCCTTGATAAAAATTTAGTTTTAAAATGTTCTGTACGTGTTGGAAACTTTTATAAATATCTTCAGCGATGCAGTAATAATGATTCTAGTTTCATATTGATGAACATTTCATATTTATATGACGATACATTTTAGCTTTATTACAAGGTTAAATGTTTGTTTTCTATAGATAAATAGTAATAGATTTTCATTTTGAATTTAACAAGTCTTTATGTGCTTAAAAATGATTCTAAAGACTTTTTTAAATTTTTGTCTATTAACAAATTTAAGACTTGCTAGGTCTATACTCGTCCTATACAAGGTCTATACTCGTCCTATACTAGGTCTATACTCGTCCTATACTAGGTCTATACTCGTCCTATACTAGGTCTATACTCGACCTATACTAGGTCTATACTCGACCTACACTAGGTCTATACTCGACCTACACTAGGTCTATACTCGACCTACACTAGGTCTATACTCGACCTACACTAGGTCTATACTCGACCTACACTAGGTCTATACTCGACCTACACTAGGTCTATACTCGACCTACACTAGGTCTATACTCGACCTACACTAGGTCTATACTCGACCTACACTAGGTCTATACTCGACCTATACTAGGTCTATACTAGGTTTATAACTTGATCTCAATGAATTATTGCGAATTTTAGCCATTTCTTCAGTGATCATAATTCCAAAAAACAGAAGCCATTTAAAATTTAAAGAACACTCTCAATTTTATTTTAATCATCGAACCAAAAATTGAACATTTTAAAAACTTTTTAGGTAAGAGATCCCATTAAAACTACGATCTAACAGATTTGGCAAGAAAATTTGATAATGCTTTGATCAATTTTTCACTAATCGGATCGACTGCATCTGATGAAAGCTACAGATGACATTTCGACAGTGTTTACCATCATATTTATCTTCATAGAATTTGGTAATAAAAAACGAATTGCTCATTTTCAAAAAAATTCTCTCTATATAAATTGCATTTTGTATGGTAATTTATCTTTTTATTTTAAAGTTCTTGCCCATTTTTAAAAATATAGAAGTACAACTATTAATAACACAGGCCTGCGAAATTGAAATTTTTGAAAAATACAAGAGAAGTTTTTTCTTATTTTTAAGTTGATTGGTATGCTGATTTCGAAAATGACCTCCATTTTTTTCCATCACGTCAGGATTTTTTTTTAAATTGATGTACATAATACTGGTAATATCCTATATGGAAAAAATGCTCTCGAACTGTTAGCTTGTACTGACTGGCAATAGTGGGTTTTATCTAGTCATGTGAGTTTATTTAATCTGTTTATGATTAGGCATATTAATTTTTAAACAACAATTAAAATTAAAAATGTATAGATTTTGTATATAAAGAATGAAAACCATCGCAACCAGAACGCATGAGCTGCACCAGGACGTGACAAAAAGTTCTCTCGTTATTAAATTTTTTACATTAATTTTATAAGAAAAACACTCCTAGAAATCCCCAACTACCTGTTTATATATATATGATAAATGTAAGTTTGAAATATATTTGAAACTCAATACGAAACAAAGACATTTAAATTTAGTTACGTACATTTTTTCCGTTAAAATTTCTTTTTGACGTTCTTCTTTTACGTTCAATCTTATCTACATCTCTTGCTAACATCCAACAATAGTCGGCAAGCATATTCTTATTCCACTTACCTTGATATTTTCTCTCCATATCCTTCATGTCTTGGTGGAACCTTCTCCCTGTTCTTCGTTGACGGATCCTAATTTTTTTGGAAAAAAGTCCAAATGCGATTGGAGGAAAAGAAATTTTACACTCATGGAGCAGCCCAACACTTGAAATTTGTCTAGCATGTTGCCAACAATTGTTTTAAATTTGGGATCTTTGTGATTGCCCAGAAATGTTTCCACAACATCTTTGAAGGCAACCCAAGCTTCTCTTTCGTTTAATGTCATAGTTGTCTCAAATTTGTTATTCCTAATAAGTTTTCGGATGTCTTGTCCTACGAAAACTCCCTCTTTCAATTTGGCTTCAGAAAATCCAGGAAACTTTTTACACATATATTTTAAGCAATCACCATCTTTTGGAAGAGTCTTAACAAACTGCTTCATAACACCTAATTTTATGTGCAGGGCGTAGTAATATATATTTATCAACCAAGCTTTCTCGAATTACATTTTCGGTGCCTGGCGCAAGATTCTGCCTTTAGAGCCAATCTTTTCTGACCCAATATTGTGTTTTGTCACGGCTGTCTCACTCACAAATGAAACACGGAAATTTTGTATACCCGTTTTGTTGATCGAGAAGCATGGTGATGATTTTTAAATCACCGCAGATGATCCAGCCGTGGTTGTCATATTTTATTTTCTTGAGAACGAGAGCTAGGTTTTCATACCTTTCTTTTAAATGCACCGGGTATTCAACTGGCACAGCCGCCCATTGGTTTCCTTGATGAAGTAGGACAGCTTTAAGTTTCCTTTTTGACGAATCTATAAAAAGTCTCCATTCATCTTTATTGTAGGGAATCTTAAATTTTCTCATCAATCCAGGAACATCTGAGCAATAAATGAGGTTCTCGTCTTCGTCAGAATATTGAATAAATTTCTTTTCACGATTCCTGTACCAATAAAAAGTGGTTCCTTTGGCCAATAAGTTGTGTGTGTGTGTGTGTGTGGTGTGTGTGTGTGTGTGTGTGTGTGTGTGTGTGTGTGTGTGTGTGTGTGTGTGTGTGTGTGTGTGTGTGTGTGTGTGTGTGTGTGTGGTGTGTGTGTGTGTGTGTGTGTGTGTGTGTGTGTGTGTGTGTGTGTGTGTGTGGTGTGTGTGTGTGTGTGTGTGTGTGTGTGTGTGTGTGTGTGTGTGTGTGTGTGTGTGTGTGTGTGTGTGTGTGTGTGTGTGTGTGTGTGTGTGTGTGTGTGTGTGTGTGTGTGTGTGTGTGTGTGTGTGTGTGTGTGTGTGTGTGTGTGTGTGTGTGTGTGTGTGTGTGTGTGTGTGTGTGTGTGTGTGTGTGTGTGTGTGTGTGTGTGTGTGTGTGTGTGTGTGTGTGTGTGTGTGTGTGTGTGTGTGTGTGTGTGTGTGTTGTGTGTGTGTGTGTGTGTGTGTGTGTGTGTGTGTGTGTGTGTGTGTGTGTGTGTGTGTGTGTGTGTGTGTGTGTGTGTGTGTGTGTGTGTGTGTGTGTGTGTGTGTGTGTGTGTGTGTGTGTGTGTGTGTGTGTGTGTGTGTGTGTGTGTGTGTGTGTGTGTGTGTGTGTGTGTGTGTGTGTGTGTGTGGTGTGTGTGTGTGTGTGTGTGTGTGTGTGTGTGTGTGTGGTGTGTGTGTGTGTGTGTGTGTGTGTGTGTGTGTGTGTGTGTGTGTGTGTGTGTGTGTGTGTGTGTGTGTGTGGTGTGTGTGTGTGTGTGTGTGTGTGTGGGTGTGTGTGTGTGTGTGTGTGTGTGTGTGTGTGTGTGTGTGTGTGTGTGTGTGTGTGTGTGTGTGTGTGTGTGTGTGTGTGTGTGTGTGTGTGTGTGTGTGTGTGTGTGTGTGTGTGTGTGTGTGTGTGGTGTGTGTGTGTGTGTGTGTGTGTGTGTGTGTGTGTGTGTGTGTGTGTGTGTGTGTGTGTGTGTGTGTGAATTTAATGTAATACCTAAGAAATTATCTTTATAATTGACCTATTCTATGATTTTTCCCTGTGCTTTTGCTATGATTTTTTTTTTCAGTGCTTTTTCGTATCAATTGTACCCAATGGGGATTTATTAGTATATGTGTCTACTTTGAATGCACATATCTGACAAATCTCTTTTCGGTTGGATCGCTTTCAGAGCTGTTCTATATTTCGAAAGGTAAGTGTTAGATATTTTATGCTGATTTCTTCATTAACATTTAATTGTCTTTATATACTTATTGTCTTATAACAGATCCTATGGAGTAAGGGTAGAGTTATAGTTTTGGAATAGAATACCGAATTCCCCGTTGTATAAGTTTCTTTACTTACGAACATTACGTAAAACGTCTTGTCGACCATAATAAAGTGTACTACTCTTGATTTTCGTGTTATTTTGAAGTGCTACGGTCTACATTTTGCAACACGAGGGTTAATGAGACAATGTTGGCCTTTCCCAAAACAAAACGATCTACAAAATCTGCAGCTCTGTACAAAACAGTGTTAAGAAAGGCTGTAAATTGTAGACAATGTTTTATCACTTTTTCCACTGTAGCGGGCAATCTGTACAGTTATATGAATGCCGAACTCGCCTGGGAAAATGTTACTCATTTAGTATTGCATGGTGAACACGTGTAGCTTAAGGAATGATCCTGAATTCTAGAGCCCATTGGGACTACGAACTTATTTTACTTCCCATTATTACACATGATGGATATTTCGCTCGAATTTGCAACTCTCTAATTTTGAGATTGGCGTCTTTGCCGACTGAGTTCCGCTTTCAGTTTAAATAGGAAAACTAACAGTTGTAGTAGAAACTAACAGTAGAAACTATAAAATTGAGCTGCGATGGAAGGTTGGGAGCTTATACTACCACATTGATAAGATTTCTCCGGGGTCTTATTTGATGAAGTATGCTCTTCTGTAGTGTGCAAAAAACCTCACTGCTATGTTGCCCCTCTCTAAATGTAATGGTTCCTACAAAATATTTAACATTAGACCACTAGATGGCGTTATACGATTTCTCTTTGACCGCTAGATGGCTTTTAACACAGAAAGCTTATTGAAAACACAGAAAATGGAACGGAGGGGGGACTTTTACTATTATCTAGTAATCATTACAGAAGATTTTAGTTTGCTATGAAACTGACAAGGGGCGTTGTTTCTGATTCCTTGTTCGCCGCTAGAGGGCTTCTGACATAGAAAATGTATACAAGTCACTACACCTGACTCTTCTTATTCTTATGACTCATCTCTTTTTTGTTGCTTCATCGGTTTTACGAACTGTTTAACATCAGACCAATAGATGGCGCTGCCGTCTACCTTTTTTGGCCGCTAGAGGGCTTTCGGTACCGAAAAACTATAAAAGAAACTGCACTAAAAGAGAGGGTGGGTTGGGAACTCTGTACTATTATCTACTGATCTTAAAACATTTCAAAAGAAAAGATTTTTATAACACCGCTAGATGGCGCTGTTCCGGTTCCTTGTTCGCCGCTAGTAGGGCTTGTGAAATACTATAAAAGTGACTACACCTAGAAGGGAGGGCGGGTGGGAATTCTCTTGGTACCCAATCTCTTATTCTATTACCTATTTCATTGTCTTTACAAATTGGTTAACATGAGAACGATAGATGGCGCTGTCATCCACTTTTTTTAGCCGCTAGAGGGCTTTCAACACCAGAAAAACTATAAAAGAAACTGCACTAGAAGGGCGGGAGGGTTGGGTACTCTTTTCCTTTTGCAATATCTAGGATCCTTTTACAAGACATTTCAACAGAATATATTTTTATAACACCGCTAGATTGCGCTGTTTCCTCTTTTAATGTTCGCCGCTAGAGGGCTTGTGAAAAACTACAAAAGAAACTGCACTAGAAGGGTGGGCGGGTTGGGAAGTTTCTGTGTACCTAGTTTCTTGATTTTTATAGTTTTACGCTGTTAGTCATGCTACATTTCGTAACAGTGTTAGATGGCGCTATTATGCAATTTACTGGTGGACGCTAGAGCTAGAGGGCTTTTGACACAAAAAACTATAAAATAAACTGCACTAGAAGGGAGGGCAGTTTGGGAACTCTCTACCACTCCAATATCTACTGATCTTGTTACAAGACATTTTCTACAGATTATATTTTTGTAACACCGCTAGATGGCACTGTTTCTGTTTTTCTTGTTTACCGCTAGAGGGCTTGATGAAAACCTATAAAATAAACTGCACTAGAAGGGAGGGCGGCTTGGGTACTTTCTTATGCAGTTGCTTTAGCATTTGTAGTTCCTTTCTATCTTATGAAAGGACATTCTCCCCTTTAAACACATTTCCTATAGAGGGCGTCAAAACTATATTAATAACTGAAATACTGACTACTACGGGCAAAGAAAGAGGCTTACTAAGGGAGAGGTGATGTCCTTTCTCTCAACGTTCTCTATGATGAACGATTGCCAATAATATTTGTAATTTATATTGTCACCTAAGATGGCAATCTACGTAGGCGATAGAATGTTCGTACTTAAGAAATCCAATATGACCATCATTTCAGATATCAAGAAATAATACACGATCAATGTAATGCGCATTAAAATCTAAATAGTTTGTTAGAAATTGAGAATTCATTTCAAAAGTATTAGTTATTTCCCAGTATAATAGCTATTGAATTACCATAGTTCCGGAGATCGAACACGATACTTGTTTTCTAAGTTTTCAATCGGAATCAATGAATTAAAAGGTTAATAACCTGACACAGAAACTGTATTTCTAAACACTGATGGCCTTTAACGGGTTAGAACACAGTTTTCACCGGCAGCGAAACTCTTCGGCATCATCAGCCCAAAGATAGACCCAGCTTTTAAGCTCTACTAATTGGGAAAAACCAATGATTAAAATTAGAAACAAAATACCAAGAAGAAATAGAAAAAGTTTGAAGTGCTACAGTCTACTGTTTTGATACACGAAACATTGTCCTTTGAGAGGAAGGTAACAAAAAGTGACATCACATTCATTGTTTTAAGAAGTATTAACTTTTATCCACATTTTAGAATCTTCTTAATTGTAAACATTTTTTGATTAGTTTTTAGAAATTAAAAATGAAAGCACTTCCCTTTTCTTATAGATACTTTTCCACAATTCAGTTTTGGATACACCGAAGCTACCAAAACGTTTTCAAACATTCCAAAGTATATCTTAAAACTTTATAAAATTACTTGTAAAAATAATGAAGAATTTAGTGAAGACATGAGGTTTAAAATATTTTTTACTTACCTTTCGAAGTATATAAAAGTTATCCAACCGAAAAGAGATTTCTAAGATATGTGCATTTGTAACAGACACATATACTAATAAATCTCCATTTGGTACAATTGGAAAGGAAATAAACATTAGCTTAATTAAAACAAATTCAAAAAGAATTATGACAATTGGAAATTTCAAACTATCAATTCACCTATTAATAAAATACACTCGATAAAAAAAGTTCAACACAATTTTACATAATGATTTCTAAAAGTTGTTCACTGATGAGAAAATATAACTATGCCAGAGTTATATAAAGGAAAATATTCTACTTTTTTAGGCTTAGTTCATAAAATTGACATACAAATATCAAATTTCTAAATTATATAGACAATTAAGTGTTGTCCCAAAGAGTAAAATTCAAAAAGTTATAAAATTTGTATCAAAAAAATGACAACTATTTATTAAGTCATGGAAGGATGACCAAACTGTCTTAAAAACATACAGTAAGAAAATACAAGACTGCCAACAGATATCATTAGTAACAAAAAAAAATATATTTAAAAAAAACACAATAAAACGGATTTAAACAGTTAATTAAATTCAGTGATCATTATTAGTTGCTACAGCTACCTATTTACAAACGCACAAGAAATTTGCCAAATAGAAAGATAAATCGCTAAATAAACCGTAATGATTATTAAGAAACCTATTTTAATGTGGAATTCGTTAATTGTAGCTGAATTTTATGAAGATTAACAGGATGCTTCATTCCCTGTACATTTAATTAGTAAAAAATTCATAAAAGCGTTAACAACTAAGTCTGAAATCCTTATTCTATGGCGCTCTTTGATCTTAAAACGTTTTTTAAAAATTTAATATGGCAATATGAGGACAAAATCTGGAACGTTTCTTACATCTTTTAAATGGTTGTTTGGTTGTTTGGTTTACAGATAATTGATCACTAAAAAATGGCTAAAATGTAACGACTCATTCAGCTCACGTTTGTTAACACAAATATAAAACTAATGTCTTTAATCTGTGAATAGACATAAAAATATCTTGCTTTAATGCGTTTATATTACTAGAATATATATTTTAAAAACGCAGACTGTAGACGTATTAATATAAGTTTATCTATAGAATACAAATATGTAATCATACTAGGATGCATACGTGAAATAATTTAATATAAAATTGTTCAAGTAAACTCGTTTGAAAAACAGAAAAATGGACTTAAAACACCGTTCAATTTTAAAGGGCCATGACACTCGTTTAAAAAAAAAACCTATATCACAGAAAGCATTGGAATTATTTTGAAATTTAGAATCCAATTTTAGACAGCTTAGAAGAATACAGTCTAATCAAGTCATTTATTTTTTTAAACCTGTAAAACGCTTTTACAATCCTTGCATGTCAAGTCTACTTATAATGTGTTCTATTTCGTTCTACGTAAATCTATGTAGGAATATATATAGGATACCTCTAGAATTATATTTTATAAAAATCCCGACAGGGGTAAATACAATGCATTTTGACATCAGTTATTTCAGTCTATATTAATGTAACAAAATAATTAGTCAAATTTTTACTTACTCCATTTACAATTATATCCTATATATGGCAGAAAATTCGTATACATAATTGAACGCTTGCATGTTCAACACAAAATACGACTTGGACACAGTTTGTAATGCATTGAATTTGAAAAAAAAAAAAAAAACAAGGAAAAAAGAACACTTACAGTTTTCAATTGCTAAGTAATTCTATAAATTATATAATATGAACCAATAACTTTCAAACTAATGAAAATACAGATATAATTTTTTTTCATTACAGTTTTGTAAACGTGAAAATGCTGTGACCCAGTTGAGCATTCGACATTCTTAAAGTTAAAGCTCCTTTCAATTAACACTGACAAATGTCGTGCTAAATTGTAAAACAGTTTAAGAATTCACAAACTTTAGAAAACATCTAAGCCCTTACTCTGGGAGTTGCGGTTCGTACCGAACGTTCGTTGAGACGTCACCTTGACGTCAGATCGCGGAAATTTTGAGAGCAAACGATACTTCGGTACTCTGGGGGTTACATGCGGAAATTTACAGCAACTAAACTATCTGTAACTTTCCGCATGTAACCCCCAGAGTACCGAAATATCGTTTGCTGTCAAAATTTCCGCAATCTGACGTCAAGGTGACGTCACAACGAACGTTCGGTATGAACCGCAACTCCCAGAGTAAGGCCCTTATTTACCTTGAGTGTCCGTCTGTTAGTTGAACATTGAAAACGCCGTGTTTCGAAGAAAAGAACCCCGTAGCTGTGACTCTGAACGAACTATCGACTACGTAACGAATCACACCGGCAGAAAAATCATGATGCCATAGGCTATCCAGAAACTTCCATTCAGAACCTGTCTCATTAAGGCCGTTTAGCGGCTAACTGCGATTAATCTCTGTTTAAAAAGATAATTGTATCTAGTCATAAGGCAATTTGTCGCAACGTCACGACCTACTATAACGCCCTTCCCATTCATTTTCATGTTTACAACAGCCAATAGACAAACAATAAACTGCCCTTCCGTTTGAAACTAAAGCCAGGATTGTCATAGTTTGAGAATTTGCCCTACTGCGTGAAATCGCCTTATTGGTAGGCACCATGGATTAATCGCAGTTAGCCGTAAAAGCGACTTTGGTTAGACAGGCGTTTAATCTTCTTTTAAGCGTTAATGCTATCAAATTTACACTTTTCTGAACCATTTTCAGTTCACTGCTGGAGAACATAATTTACAAGTCGAGAAGTATGGTAACAAATGAGTTGGTTAGAACTTGCAAACAAGTATATTTTATTTTTCAACAAATTTTATAGGAAAGCAATACCAACAAAGGTGCAAAGCACTTTATAATAACCGTTTTTCTCTTAAATAAAAAATAGAAATAAGGCCTGATCACACCGAGATTAAGTACTCATTTAATTTCAGCGAATTAGAAGGAATCTAAAAATCAATGTTAAAGTCACACTGAGTTTAATTGCATAGTGTTTAATCTACGGTTATTTTTTGCAATTAAATTTATCAATTTACCACATTATAAGTAGATGAAAATAATATTTTTTCTAGCATTATGGTGTCATTCCTTTAACCATCAAATTGAATCATTTCTTATTATTAATTATTTAAATATCGTCTGCACTGTTTTCAAAAGTTTCATCACTGAACTTTGATATTATGTCAATAATTTTCTTTTATATTTGGCTTAAGTAATAGATTTGGAACACATGTGATAATTTTAAATCGAATCATCGATTATTTTTTGTTGCAATGAAAATTTTATCGCCGGTATTAACAACAAATTCGTTTCATAAAAGTCTAGGAGTCTAATTCACGGAGTAATAAATATCTAGCGTTTAAGTTTTATATCTTTGAAAATTAAGAAGTTTGCTCGTTTGTGTGTTTGCTTTTTATACATAACCACACGGTTTGACTAAATGAATTCAACGTGATTCTAAACTGCATTCAACGATATGAACAATTAATTCTTTTCATAAAAGTCTAGGAGTCTATTTCACAGATTAATAATTATCTAGCGTATCAGTTATATATCTTTAAAAATTAAGAAGTTTGTTCGTTTGTGTGTTTTATGTTTTATGCATAACCAGATGCTTTGCAATTGATTCGTTCAATTTTTGACATCATTCATATATACCGCAAAATAATTAATGTCAATATTAAAACTTCTGTTGCCCATCCTATCAAGTAATATTAGAGGATAAATTAAATTTGCCAAGTAACGTGCTGTCAGTAAAGATAAACAAACTATTGAGCTTGTACCAGATAATTCTCAGCAAAAATCAAACTATTTTTTTGCGTTCCTCATAGGGTACTTTACAATTCTAGAAAATTAAAAATTTTACTGATCCCGTCATATGATGGGCTATATGCTAATAGATGTAATAACAAGGGTTTGGGTCGTCCAGCCAAATATTAACTGTGATGATTATTTATTTTAATTTTAATTATGTAACTTATTTTACATGCAAAAATAATAAAACCCTGCTTTTACATATTTTTTCAAAAATCGAATATATATATATATATATATTTTTTGGGGGGAAAGCAAAATGATTATAACTATACTATTATGTAAAAATTTAAACTTAAAATAACGGTTTGTTTTGGAGTGCTACGATCTACTTTTTGCAACACGAAGGCTAATGAGACCTGGACCTACAGCTTAAAGCCGATTCCGAACGGCTACGAACATCCATGCCACTGTAGGATTCGAACCCACCAACTCCGGTACCGAATGCCAGCACCCTAAACAATGAGCCATCGTTCGGCCCTAAAATAACGTAGAAAGTGAAAAACTGAAAATCGTAACAAAAATTAGTGAACATCATCTGTATATATTTGTATAGTCTTAAACAAGGATTTACTCACACAAGTGACCAGTTATGTATCCTATTCTACGTGATTTTTGTCCCAAGCCTATTTCCCATTCCTTAATTAAAATTGGAATTTTTAAAATTATTTTTAAAAAAAATACGCGTTACAAATTCATTTTTTAAATTATGAATCATCTTGTACAAATTCCAAAAACATATCAGCTCTACATGATTTCCACGCAATATATATTAAAGTAAAAACATTAATTTATTATGTAAATAAACACTGCAAAACAATTTAATACGGTAGAAAAATTAACCGTCTTAAGCTTTCATTAATTTCTATTAAGATTTGATAAGACCGCCTTAAACTGGGATCCTTGTTCTAACCAAATATGCTAATGCTGTATAAACCCGCAAGCGAAAGAAAAGATTTGATTATTAATTAAAGTACTATTAATTAGTTTTCTATCAAACGGGTTTTATTAAACACTTGTAAGAATGAAGAATGATAATTAGCCGAACTAATACCTTTATTTCTCAATAAAAATCTAAAATACGAACTCTATCTGTAAAAAAAAAATAAGGAAAACATTTTTCAAATATTGAAGCTTTTATGCTAAGGTACTTTAATAGTATTTAGGGAACCTACAGAAGGGAAAAATTATTTTAAGATACGAAATGTTTTCAGATTTATGTTCGAAGTTGCAGTTTATTTAGTTTGAATTAGAAATACACTTTATTTCTCCCTAAAGAATAGTAAGGCATACTTTGTGCAAACACATACGTGTGTGTACACAAAGTAGGCCTTATAAATATATGTGTGTGTGTAATAAAGGAAAATCGCGCTATTAATAATTCATCAAATTTATTTGAATCGAGAGAGAGCAAGAATTGAAACTAACATTGACCGTGAAATCCCAACAAGTGGAACCGTATACGTTTTTCGGTGTGGTCAGAAAATTCTTTAATTTTAGAAACTATGAGTTTTTACTCATCTTTTTTACTTTTTTCGGGACTGTAATAGTTTGCTGATGTACCCACTTTTGTTATAAATTAAAGATGACTTTTGTCCCCAGAGAATAAAGAGATTTTGTCGTGATACTCGACTGTTGATTTATATCGCTGTGTGTCTTCAAGTATATATCTTGTGTCTACAAAAAATGCATAAATGATTTTAAATATAAACGTCTTTCACCATTTTTTCATTTTTTCTACAATATGGAGTGCCTTCTCAAAGTTGTGCATTATATATTTGTAAGGAAAATTCTCAGGGGTTTTCAAAACTTAAATCAAGGGCTAAAAATTCTCGCATCATTTTGCATTCCCCTCTCTAACCACTAACTTAAATTGACCACTATGGCTACAGTTTACGCCCTCAGAGAAGGGGCTTGGCCAATTATAAACCTACATGGCCCTAGCGGACAATTTAGGAAATTTCCAAATACACGCTGTCAGAGACAAATTTTTCTAGAGATATTTTCCCACAGATGTTGACTCAGGTGTAACGTGTCTTGTACATAGACCTTCATGATAGCCGAACTTCAGTTTGTCCTGTCCCTATGATGAAGTGGGAACCCGTCCTTCAGCTTCATCTTAATAAAGGTCTTTAGTTGAAAAGGTATCATTTTTATGGTCATGACTGCAACCACTCATTGAGAAGTCCGTCTCATTACATATATATACAGAAGAGGGATGACATCACACACGTCTTGCTCCAACTACTATTGGTCAAGCCCTTTGTAGTGGTTTCGGGTTCGTTTGAACTGGAATACCACTAAATGGAGTAGAATAGTCCTTAGTGATGAGTGACTTTTTAAACTGAGCTCCGATGAACAGCGAAAACGCGTCTGCAGAAGCCCAGTTTCCGGTGGGATACCAACCTGGCTGTCTTCCGGCTGATTATCAGTCTACAGACCGACAACCAGGAGTGATGGTGTGGGCTACAATTTCATTTTATAGTAGGACCCCTTTGATTGTCATGCGTAGTACTATCATATCACATTGGTACTTTATCGAAGTTCTACGCCCCATTGTATTGCCTTTCATGTGACGCCATCATGGGCGTACATTTCAGCATTAATGCCTGGCCCCGAACTGGAAATGTTTTTACTGCTTGCCAAACGTTACCCTGGTCAGCACGGTCGCCTGATCTATCTCCAATTGAAGTTTGGAGCATGATGGTCAGGACCCTCTACCCAGATCGAGTGTTGAGTTTTTCCCTTTGTGAAGCTTTATCACTTGAATAAATCACAATTTTCTGTACATGTGCATCACATCCACCGATTTTCACTCCATTCGGATAACTACTTCTTTGCGTCGTTTTTTAAATTTAATAATGTGTTTATATATATTATATATATATATATATTATATATAAATATATATATATTATATATATATATATATATATATACAGGGTGTCTATAAAAGAACTCCGGGGTTTTGAGGCAAAATATTTTAATGAAATAAAAGACATACATACATGTTTTATACATGACTGGCAAGCTTACATTTTCAAGTTTTTTTTAACACTTAGTAAAGTTCTATATGAGCCCCGTTAGTGGCACGGCAGAAGTCTAAACGGTATTCTACCTCTTCCCATGTCCTGGCGAGCATGTCTGGTGCGACGGTTGCCACACAATTGACTATTCGTTCCCTGAGATGTTGAACATCACGAATTTTCTCTGCATACACAAGATTCTGGATATGCCCCCAGAAGAAAAAATCCAACGGAGTTCTGTCCACTTTCTCTTGAGACACACTCGGCCTACCCGGCGACTTTTGCTTCAAAACATTCCCTGTTTCCTTAAATGCACTGAACCATTGACGAATGGTTTTGTCAGAAGGCGGGTTAACACCATAGTTACGTCGAAAGTTTCTTTGTACGGTAACTACAGACTTCGTTTCTATGAGCCAAATAACACATTGAGCCTTTTGTTGCGGAATCGACATCATTTCAAATTTCGCGACGTCATTTCAAGGTCAACGCCCTGCAGCGCAGCCAATAGTTCATACAAACATTCCCAAATGACATGAGTAAAACTTTTTGAGCTACTCTTTTCAGAGAAATCGACTAAATTTTGCTATCTTTCATAGTTAGTGAGATATGAATTTTTAAAACCCCGGAGTTCTTTTATAGACACCCTGTATATATATGTGTGTGTGTGTGTGTGTGTGTGTGTGTATACAGAGTCTCAGAAACTTCCCTTCTTTAGAGTTGTCTACAATAAAAATGTTCAGAATCTTATGAAATATTGTGTAGGACATAATGGAAGGACGGGAATATGTTTGAGGAAATTATTATGTAATATTAAATTAAAAAAACTTACTTCAAAAGATCACCACTAGAGGGCGTTTTTGATGAATTGCACAGTTAGCAAACACTTACTCTAGTTAAAAAGTTATTACAACAATACTTGGTAAATATGAAGCTATCCTTTTCAGTTAAGCTTTGAAATCGTAATATACCATGTTTTCCATTTGATGGCAGTGCTTCCTGGAAAATAACTAGAATATGTAGCAAAATACTGTCATTTAGATCACGTAGAGTTCTTGATTTATGAAGACTGACTGGATGTTTCAAATGCCCTAAGTCTAATGGACTGAGATCTAGTCGTCGTAGCACATTATGAAAGTGGCGGTTGATAACGTTTTTTATAAAGCGATTTTTGAGAACGTTCGTAATAGGAACAAAAATTCCATCTTATAAAAAGATTGTGCGAGAAAAGCACCGACGTTCTGCCTACAGTGTTTTTTAAATAATGGAATTTATCACTTTTATTACAATGAAGTTTTTACTTGGGAACCGAATGAAACCGAGTACTCTTTAACAGTAGCTGCAAAAAGGTGCGACTTGGCTACAGAATTGGAAGCCAAAACTTTCACCTACAAGCCAATAAATACAATTCCTACCAAAACCCTTATCTCGTTAGAATAGAATTTCATATTCTGCATTCTATGTGATTCCGAGTTGTCTGGGGTTACCGTATACCAAGAATAAAATTTTTTTTCAGTTTCTGAAAGACTTTTTGAATTATTTGTAGATGAATCATGTCAAAGTAATTATATTTCAAAATTTATGACTTTAGTAAAGGAAGTATTAACACGACAGAGTTACTTAGAATTATGAAATTTTGATAAATATAAAATGAATCACAACTAAGTGAATCCCTTTAAATTAAAAACAAAACAGAACATATTGATGCACACATTTATGCACACTTAAATATAAGCACAATTGCTTGTACGGTTCTATTGGTATATTAATCTTTGTTTATACTTTTGCGTTATATTATTTTATTGTGAATAAAGTTAATTTATATTAGTATCCAATGAAATGTTTGTATCTACATTTTATCCTCAATGGTAATATAGGGGAAATGAAAGGCAAGCGACTACAAACATTTTGAAAAAATAATCGACTAAAGTTAATAAGTTAATATTACACTAAAGTAACTTTGACAAGTGGTGGTTGTAAAGAGAAAACTCATATTAAAAGACATTTTGCCTAATGTTAAGCATATCAAAATTTTTTACATTTTTAAAATCTTTTT
>CM063509.1:29797900-29825400 GCA_032207245.1 Pardosa pseudoannulata
ATTTCCAGGTCCAATCGAATTGACACTACGCAGACGGTATTTAAATAATAAAAAATAAGAAATGAATAAAAGAGATATTTAAAGGAATGACGTCATAATGATAAAAGAATATCGTTTTCTCCTATTTATTATGTAAAAATTGAAAGTTTTAATCTCCTGATTTTAACCGAGGAAAACTGCGCTTAAAACAATTACATGGGATTAACGGAATGACGTCACATTGCTAAAAATTATTGCTACTTTTACTTAGTTATGATGCGATAAATTAAAAAAGTTAATCGCTTGCGTTTAACCAGGGAAAATAATGCTTGGAATAATGACATGAAACGCTCGAAAATAGGGGAAGGAATGGATTTCGAAAGCTAAAAATTATCAAAAACCTTCCTAGGAATATATCTAATAATTTTCCAAATTTTCACGGCGATTGGATGTAAGGGTTTTGAGTCTATGGAGTACAGACTGACACAAATTCATTTATATATATATATAGACTAACAAGTTTGCCCGTGCTTCGCTACGGTGAACTTAATATATTACTTTTAAATGAAGATTTTTTTTTCGTGCATAACTCTCTAAATTCGTCACAGTGCAGTTCGAGTCATTGGCATATTTATATATTTCTATTATAAGCATATTATAACAATATTCAATTTTTATACTATTTTATTACGTACAACGTTAATATACCTTGCCATACTACGTGGTAGAGTAGGAAGCAGAGATTTTGACAGCAACAGTGCTAATTTTGATGGTATTAATAAATGTTGTCCAAAATTAAGGAAATTTAGGACAAACCACATGGTTTTGTATGAAACAGAAACACAATTTCATAGCGACAACCATATGAATTTAAAGATAACTATATAAAATGATAGGTTTTTATTTGCCCATGAGAGTCACTGAAATTTGTACTTTTTGTTGTTAGAATATTTTTGATAAACATTTCATTGTAACGTAAAAATGAACCAAGAATTAAATTTAAAATTAGTTCTCATATAAAAATTCTATAATTTGTGTCACATAGAAATGAAAGGTAATCACTTTATATCTAAATTTCCAGGTCCAATGGAATTGACACTACGCAGACGGTATTTAAATAATATAAAATAAGAAATGAATAAATGAGATATTTAAAGGAATGACGTCATAATGATAAAAAAATACCGTTTTCACCTATTTATTATGTGATAAATTGAAAGTTTCAATCTCCTGCTTTCAAGCAAGGAAAGCCGAACGCTGGCCGATTGGTTAGGGTGCTGATCATCGGTACCGGATTTCGTGGGTTTGAATCCCACTATGGCATGGATGTTCGTAGCCGTTCGGAATCGGCTTTAAGCAGTAGGTCCCGGTCTCATTAGCCCTCGTGTGCAAAACAGTAGACCGTAGCGCTCCAAACCAAACCAAAATAAGCAAGGAAAACTGCGCTTAAAACAATTACATGGGATTAACGGAACGACGTCACATTGCTAGAAATTACTGCTTCTTTTACTTAGTTATGATGCGATAAATTAAAAAAGTTAATCGCTTGCGTTTAATCATGGAAAATAATGCTCATAATAATGACACGAAATGCTCTAAAATGGGGGATGGAATGGATTTTGAACGTTAAAAATTTTCAAAAACCTTCCTAGAAATATACCTAATAATTTTCCAAATTTTCACGGCGATTGGATGTATAGATTTTTAATCTATCGAATACAGACAGACACAAATTCATTTATATATATATATATATATATATATATATATATATATATATATATATATATATATATATATATATATATATATATATATATATATATATATATATATATATATATATATTAGAAAACTTATTATTGATAAAAAAAATTTCAGCATGCGCCAACTTGCTTTAGGAGATATGAGAACGCTTTAATGTTGTTTAACCCATTTAAATCCATTTTTCTTTTTAAAGATACATATGCATGCTGCAGGAATCTTTAATGATTCATACAATTAAACAAATATTTTACAACATTTAAGATCTGTTTAAACCATTCGAGACGAGAAGTCATTTATAAAAATATTTTCTAACACAGTTCGATTATACATCGTATATGTCTTGTGTCTTTTTGGTTGAAAATGAGTTAAAAGCAAGATATGAAATTCATCTCAAACGGATTTACACATGATTCACACATTTATAAATAATTCCTCTTATTTGATTACAATAATAAATGTAGATCAATTTATGTAATAGAATTTAGAAAAAAATTATAACTCGTATAATGGTTTTACTATAATTTAATTTATAATTTAGGTATTAACCTATTACATACATTTGAGAGAACAGAAAATTCAATTATAACGAAGGAATTAAAAATTTAGAAATATTTTGTTATAAAATGTTTCTGTCGGAATATCAAGAACATGGAGTCGAAGGCTGTCATTCAGATGTGGAACATTTGACTGGTAGATCTCGTCCTTCAGAAAGCCCCACAACCATGGTGGCAACGGGTGATATTTGTAGAACAATCATATTGCCTAAGGCACGTGCAGACATTAGATCGTTTCGTACCCGCTGCATATTATGAAATTCTTTTAGAGCTGCAACCGAGTTCTGCTGGTTATGGTAAAACAGTTTCATCAGCTGCGGTTTTTCTTGCAAAACAATCATATTGCCTAAGGCACGTGCAGACATTAGATCTTTTCGTACCCGCTGCATATTATGAAATTCTTTTAGAGCTGCAACCGAGTTCTGATTTGGTTTGCAGCGCTACGGTCTACTGTTTTGCACACGAGGGATAATGAGACCGGGACCTACAGTTTAAAGCCGATTCCGAACGGCTACAAACATCCATGCCAGCAGCGCGATTCGAACCCACTAACTCCGGTTCCGAAGAACAGCACTCTACCATTCGGCCATCGTTCGGCCAACCGAGTTCTGCTGGTTATGGTAAAACAGTTTCATCAGCTGCGGTTTTTCTTGCAAAACAATCATATTGCCTAAGGCACGTGCAGACATTAGATCTTTTCGTACCCGCTGCATATTATGAAATTCTTTTAGAGCTGCAACCGAGTTCTGCTGGTTATGGTAAAACAGTTTCATCAGCTGCGGTTTTTCTTGCAAAACAATCATATTGCCTAAGGCACGTGCAGACATTAGATGTTTTCGTACCCGCTGCATATTATGAAATTCTTTTAGAGCTGCAACCGAGTTCTGCTGGTTATGGTAAAACAGTTTCATCAGCTGCGGTTTTTCTTGCAATGTCGGCGTGATGTGTAGGCACAGAAACTAAAGGTTGACTTAAATACATGAAGCAAAATAAATACAATATGTATTAAAGAGCCACCTATAGGCAGATTGTTTAACTAAAAGGTTTTATCTAACAAATGTCTAGCACAGCATTTGAATTAACTGTAGTTCGAATTTATCGCATTTGGACCAATAGAACGTATTCTAGAGTCCTCAGAAGTGGGGAACTTACTTTTTGCTTACCTTGCGTATGTTGTCTAATTCTATCTGATATCCTGAAACTTCGAATGAAGACTTGGCTTGCTTTGGTTAGAGCGCTACGGTGTACTTTTTTTCAACAAGAAGGGAAATTATTTTTGTAAGCATTTCATTATTGAAAATTACACTTGTGAAATAGCTATGACTTTACGTGTATTTAAATTATCACAATTTTAAATAGGAAGGAGGCCCAAAGTAGTATGGGAAGGGGTGGGGAAAGTGTAGACAGAGGACGACAGAAAAGGTTTAGGATAGGGGTTGGGGGAGGGTACTGGTTAGTTCGAAAAACCGAAGAGAGAAAAAAAATTAAGGTCCTCTTTTCCTCTGTTCTACTCTTAAATGTGAAAAACAAATGAGCAAGACAGCTTCAGGTTGCAATAAGGTAGAACAAATATTTTTAAATTCTTACGTTTTTGAAAATTCGAAGTCAGTAACCTTTCAAAATCAAAACCTTTTTTTTTCTATTCTACATAAAAAAAAAGATGAAATAAGTTTTGAATTTTTTACAAGGAGTAATTTAGTATAGGTATTCTGAAAGAAAGGAATAAGTCTATTTTGTAACCCAGACTTTTAAATATATCAAAGTTCGAAGGTGTTCGAAAAATTTAAGTCGGTGGAAATTTCAAAGTGCCGTGTTCATGTGTTCTCTTATTCATTAATTTGATAGTTCTGATTTGTTTTTTACACAAGCTTCTATTAATGTACAGAAAACATCCCATATATTATCGATAGAGAAAATTTTCAATATATGATTCGAAAATTCAACAAAAATATGAATCATGATACGTGACCTTTTACGTGACCTTTATTTTAGAAACGTGAACCTTTTACAGGACATTGAATGGGAGAATTAGAAGAAAAATTTTATGTCTCTACTTTTTTAAAAATTCTAAATTTATTCTTATTTCAAGTTTAAAACTAAGTGCTGTCCCACCAAAGTCATTTAAGTGTTAACCACGATTAACCCATTGTGCCAGCCGATTAACCATTGTGCATTGTGTGGACGCAATTTTTTCGTTTAAGCAGAGATTAATCGTGTTTTGCCGTTAAACGACTTTGGTGACACCGGTCCTAAGACTTCCACCTGAAAGTAACTGTGGCAAATTAATGCTGCATTTCTTAATTAACGATTAGTGCTAATCGAAGATTAAACTCTTTGAAATTGAACTAGAGAGTTGATCTACGTGAGACAACGTTGACTTTGCGGTGACTTCTAAATCGCTATAATTAAATGCGTAGTCAATGTTTGATGGGCAACAACGGTATGTCCATGTATTTCTTCTGTATTCTTTTCACAATGTGAGAATAATTTATGCGCTTTTGTTAATTTTGATTATCTCTAAATTTTGTTGAAAATGGGAATATACTTGTGCAAGTTTTCAAAATAACTTGTGGCCACATCTATCGACATTTGAAATCTGTTCTCAAACTTGCATCATTGAACTGAAAATGATACAGAAAGTGTGAAGTTAATAATTTTATGTGGATTTGAACAGTTGTAAGAAGATTTAATTTGACTTTTTACTATCTAATTGTTAAATGGTAGTGTGGTTTGTTGATAGCCTTTTTTGTCACGTCTATTCAGCACTTTTCAGTTCATCGAGGGTCATTCAGAGCTACGGGGTTCTCATATTTGGATACACGAGGTGGCCATACATTGTTGGCCATATATTAAACGGACATAAGGTAAATACTCATTAATTCTTTTAAAAAGTTTGTGAATTCTTACACTGTATTTCTCGGTTTTGCACGAGTGAGTCACTTTCAAGAGGATGTTAACTTTAAAAATGACTAATTGTTAAAATCGGCTCACATTATAAGCATGTATGAGAAATTTAAAATCTGTATCTGCGATGTTTTTAAACTTATTAATATAATTTTATTTCTAGAGACTCTTTTTTTAAATAAGCACCATAAAAGGCATTTTTCCCATGTTTGTTTTCCTCGAAATTTCACGCATTCATAAGTCTGAAGTTAATCTATTTATTTTGTGTTGAAGATACAAGCATTAAGTTTTGTATAAAGCTTTCTTATACTATATAGAATAACACTGTTAATAAAAAAATGGCTGTATTATGTTATAAAAATAGGGAAAATGCTTGGTTTTACTGTCTAAGTAATGTTTGTATAAAATTTAAATCTAGATATAACTGAAAATTCAATTAGACTTAAAATGAACTTTAAAATGTCTCAAAAAGGACTTTGAAGCAAAAATATTAATGCTTGAGATTTTAAAAACAGTTTACCGATTAAAAAAAGCACTGGTTTCACTTGATTTTCTTGATCTGCTTTTTATTGGATCCTAAAATACAAAACGGTTCCAAAATTGACTGTAATACTTCGAATAAACTTGTTTTCTTTTAAATACACAATCACAACATATAAATTACTTTTTTCCAAGCAAGTTTATCTGAACAATTCTCAACTGTTACATTAGTGTCTATAAAGAAAATATTCTCAATTTTTTTTTGCTTTACACTCTTTCATGCTAACTTGAAAAAGCTTTATTTTAATGAGCTCAATTTAAAGAAATCAGAAAATCATAAGTAAATATGTAATGTTGTCAAAGTGGCATCAGGAACACTCGTCTATTGCTTGTTTATCTATGCAAGTAGTAATTTCTGTTTTTAAAAAACTTAAATGTGGACTTTGGTTTATGCAGGAGTGATTTAAATCCCATCAAGAGATCACTGTTTATACTTCATTTAACTACATTTCCCTTGATAAAAATTTAGTTTTAAAATGTTCTGTACGAGTTGGAAACTTTTATTAATATCTTCAGCGATGCAGGAACAATGATTCTAGTTTCATATTGATGGACATTTCATATTTATATGACGATACATTTTAGCTTTATTACAAGGTTAAATGTTTGTTTTCTATAGATAAATATGTAATAGATTTTCATTTTGAATTTAACAAGTCTTTATGTGCTTAAAAATGATTCTAAAGACTTTTTTAAATTTTTGTCTATTAACAAATTTAAGACTTGCTAGGTCTATACTCGTCCTATACTAGGTCTATACTCGACCTATACTAGGTCTATACTCGACCTATACTAGGTCTATACTCGACCTATACTAGGTCTATACTCGACCTATACTAGGTCTATACTCGACCTACACTAGGTCTATACTCGACCTACACTAGGTCTATACTCGACCTACACTAGGTCTATACTCGACCTACACTAGGTCTATACTCGACCTACACTAGGTCTATACTCGACCTACACTAGGTCTATACTCGACCTACACTAGGTCTATACTCGACCTACACTAGGTCTATACTCGACCTACACTAGGTCTATACTCGTCATATACTAGGTTTATAACTTGATCTCAATGAATTATTGCGTATTTTATCCATTTCTTCAGTGATCATAATTCCAAAAAACAGAAGCCATTTAAAATTTAAAGAACACTCTCAATTTTATTTTAATCATCGAACCAAAAATTGAACATTTTAAAAACTTTTTAGGTAAGAGATCCCATTAAAACTACGATCTAACAGATTTGGCAAGAAAATTTGATAATGCTTTGATCAATTTTTCACTAATCGGATCGACGGCATCTGATGAAAGCTACAGATGACATTTCGACAGTGTTTACCATCATATTTATCTTCATAGAATTTGGTAATAAAAAACGAATTGCTCATTTTCAAAAAAATTCTCTCTATATAAATTGCATTTTGTATGGTAATTTATCTTTTTATTTTAAAGTTCTTGCCCATTTTTAAAAATATAGAAGTACAACTATTAATAACACAGGCCTGCGAAATTGAAATTTTTGAAAAATACAAGAGAAGTTTTTTCTTATTTTTAAGTTATTTGGTATGCTGATTTCGAAAATGACCTCCATTTTTTTCCATCACGTCAGGATTTTTTTTTAAATTGATGTACATAATACTGGTAATATCCTATATGGAAAAAATGCTCTCGAACTGTTAGCTTGTACTGACTGGCAATAGTGGGTTTTATCTAGTCATGTGAGTTTATTTAATCTGTTTATGATTAGGCATATTAATTTTTAAACAACAATTAAAATTAAAAATGTATACATTTTGTATATAAAGAATGAAAACCATCGCAACCAGAACGCATGAGCTGCACCAGGACGAGACAAAAAGTTCTCTCGTTATTAAATTTTTTACATTAATTTTATAAGAAAAACACTCCTAGAAAACCCCCAACTACCTGTTTATATATATAATAAATGTAAGTTTGAAATATATTTGAAACTCAATACGAAACAAAGACATTTAAATTTAGTTACGTACATTTTTTCCGTTAAAATTTCTTTTTGACGTTCTTCTTTTACGTTCAATCTTATCTACATCTCTTGCTAACATCCAACAATAGTCGGCAAGCATATTCTTATTCCACCTACCTTGATAGTTTCTCTCCATATCCTTCATGTCTTGGTGGAACCTTCTCCCTGTTCTTCGTTGACGGATCCTAAAATTTTGGAAAAAAGTCCAAATGCGATTGGAGGAAAAGAAATTTTACACTCATGGAGCAGCCCAACACTTGAAATTTGTCTAGCATGTTGCCAACAATTGTTTTAAATTTGGGATCTTTGTGATTGCCCAGAAATGTTTCCACAACATCTTTGAAGGCAACCCAAGTTTCTCTTTCGTTTAATGTCATAGTTGTCTCAAATTTGTTATTCCTAATAAGTTTTCGGATGTCTTGTCCTACGAAAACTCCCTCTTTCAATTTGGCTTCAGAAAATCCAGGAAACTTTTTACACATATATTTTAAGCAATCACCATCTTTTGGAAGAGTCTTAACAAACTGCTTCATAACACCTAATTTTATGTGCAGGGGGGTAGTAATATATTTATCAACCAAGCTTTCTCGAATTACATTTTCGGTGCCTGGCGCAAGATTCTGCCTTTAGAGCCAATCTTTTCTGACCCAATATTGTGTTTTGTCACGGCTGTCTCACTCACAAATAAAACACGGAAATTTTGTATACCCGTTTTGTTGATCGAGAAGCATGGTGATGATTTTTAAATCACCGCAGATGATCCAGCTGTGGTTGTCATATTTTATTTTGTTGAGAACGAGAGCTAGGTTTTCATACCTTTCTTTTAAATGCACCGGGTATTCAACTGGCACAGACGCCCATTGGTTTCCTTGATGAAGTAGGACAGCTTTAAGGTTCCTTTTTGACGAATCTATAAAAAGTCTCCATTCATCTTTATTGTAGGGAATCTTAAATTTTCTCATCAATCCAGGAACATCTGAGCAATAAATGAGGTTCTCGTCTTCGTCAGAATATTGAATAAATTTCTTTTCACGATTCCTGTACCAATAAAAAGTGGTTCCTTTGGCCAATAAGTTTTTTTCTTTCAATCTGGAGCCTAATAATTGAGTTGCCTCTTTCACAGATTAAGTACTTGTGCTTACATGAGGTCACTGAAAAGGATTCGAGCTTCGCTATAGGTTAACAGCGATTGCGACGGGAGGGAGGGATGATGAAGAGGGACATTGCGCTTTCCCAGGCTCGCGCGCTTCCAGAAAACTAATTGGTGATCTGGATCAACATTGAAGCTTTAAAAAAATACTCATAAAAAACACATAAAATTCAATTGTTCAAAAAAATGTGACGTGATAGACATTTTTAATGGTCCTTTTCAAAATCAGTACTAAAAACTTAAGATTAGGTGTGTGTGTGTGTGTGTGTGTGTGTGTGTGTGTGTGTGTGTGTGTGTGTGTGTGTGTGTGTGTGTGTGTGTGTGTGTGTGTGTGTGTGTGTGTGTGTGTGTGTGTGTGTGTGTGTGTGTGTGTGTGTGTGTGTGTGTGTGTGTGTGTGTGTGTGTTGTGTGTGTGTGTGTGTGTGTGTGAGTGTGTGTGTGTGTGTGTGTGTGTGTGTGTGTGTGTGTGTGTGTGTGTGTGTGTGTGTGTGTGTGTGTGTGTGTGTGTGTGTGTGTGTGTGTGTGTGTGTGTGTGTGTGTGTGTGTGTGTGTGTGTGTGTGTGTGTGTGTGTGTGTGTGTGTGTGTGTGTGTGTGTGTGTGTGTGTGTGTGTGTGTGTGTGTGTGTGGTGTGTGTGTGTGTGTGTGTGTGTGTGTGTGTGTGTGTGTGTGTGTGTGTGTGTGTGTGTGTGTGTGTGTGTGTGTGTGTGTGTGTGTGTGTGTGTGTGTGTGTGTGTGTGTGTGTGTGTGTGTGTGTGTGTGTGTGTGTGTGTGTGTGTGTGTGTGTGTGTGTGTGTGTGTGTGTGTGTGTGTGTGTGTGTGTGTGTGTGTGTGTGTGTGTGTGTGTGTGTGTGTGTGTGTGTGTGTGTGTGTGTGTGTGTGTGTGTGTGTGTGTGTGTGTGTGTGTGTGTGTGTGTGTGTGTGTATGTGTGTGTGTGTGTGTGTGTGTGTGTGTGTGTGTGTGTGTGTCATGTTCAGGAGAACTAATACCTAAGAAATTATCTTTATAATTGACCTATTCTATGATTTTTCCCTGTGCTTTTGCTATGATTTTTTTTTTCAGTGCTTTTTCGTATCAATTGTACCCAATGGGGATTTATTAGTATATGTGTCTACTTTGAATGCACATATCTGACAAATCTCTTTTCGGTTGGATCGCTTTCAGAGCTGTTCTATATTTCGAAAGGTAAGTGTTAGATATTTTATGCTGATTTCTTCATTAACATTTAATTGTCTTTATATACTTATTGTCTTATAACAGATCCTATGGAGTAAGGGTAGAGTTATAGTTTTGGAATAGAATACCGAATTCCCCGTTGTATAAGTTTCTTTACTTACGAACATTACGTAAACGTCTTGTCGACCATAATAAAGTGTACTACTCTTGATTTTCGTGTTATTTTGAAGTGCTACGGTCTACATTTTGCAACACGAGGGTTAATGAGACAGGGACCTACTGCTTAAAACCGATTCCGAACGACTAGGAACATCTATGCCATAGTGGGATTCGAACCCACGAACTCCGTACCACTCTTGAGCTGATATTTATCTATTAACGATGCCGTTTATAAACCCCTACATTTGTCCGAATAGTGCCCAGTATTAATCAAATCTATTCAATAATATCCAGAAAAATCAGTGAAAGATTATTCCCCTTGCTAGAATACTTATTTTATACTTTCAACATTTCAGATTCTGTAGTGGTTAGTACATTTGTTTTTTGGACCTATTCCCGAGTAATATTTTGATGCATCTTTGCTGTCCCCTAATAGGGAACAATGTTGGCCTTTCCCAAAACAAAACGATCTACAAAATCTGCAGCTCTGTACAAAACAGTGTTAAGAAAGGCTGTAAATTGTAGACAATGTTTTATCACTTTTTCCACTGTAGCGGGCAATCTGTACAGTTATATGAATGCCGAACTCGCCTGGGAAAATGTTACTCATTTAGTATTGCATGGTGAACACGTGTAGCTTAAGGAATGATCCTGAATTCTAGAGCCCATTGGGACTACGAACTTATTTTACTTCCCATTATTACACATGATGGATATTTCGCTCGAATTTGCAACTCTCTAATTTTGAGATTGGCGTCTTTGCCGACTGAGTTCCGCTTTCAGTTTAAATAGGAAAACTAACAGTTGTAGTAGAAACTAACAGTAGAAACTATAAAATTGAGCTGCGATGGAAGGTTGGGAGCTTATACTACCACATTGATAAGATTTCTCCGGGGTCTTATTTGATGAAGTATGCTCTTCTGTAGTGTGCAAAAAACCTCACTGCTATGTTGCCCCTCTCTAAATGTAATGGTTCCTACAAAATATTTAACATTAGACCACTAGATGGCGTTATACGATTTCTCTTTGACCGCTAGATGGCTTTTAACACAGAAAGCTCTTAAAAACACAGAAAATGGAACGGAGGGGGGACTTTTACTATTATCTAGTAATCATTACAGAAGATTTTAGTTTGCTATGAAACTGACAAGGGGCGTTGTTTCTGATTCCTTGTTCGCCGCTAGAGGGCTTCTGACATAGAAAATGTATACAAGTCACTACACCTGACTCTTCTTATTCTTATGACTCATCTCTTTTTTGTTGCTTCATCGGTTTTACGAACTGTTTAACATCAGACCAATAGATGGCGCTGCCGTCTACCTTTTTTGGCCGCTAGAGGGCTTTCGGTACCGAAAAACTATAAAAGAAACTGCACTAAAAGAGAGGGTGGGTTGGGAACTCTGTACTATTATCTACTGATCTTAAAACATTTCAAAAGAAAAGATTTTTATAACACCGCTAGATGGCGCTGTTCCGGTTCCTTGTTCGCCGCTAGTAGGGCTTGTGAAATACTATAAAAGTGACTACACCTAGAAGGGAGGGCGGGTGGGAATTCTCTTGGTACCCAATCTCTTATTCTATTACCTATTTCATTGTCTTTACAAATTGGTTAACATGAGAACGATAGATGGCGCTGTCATCCACTTTTTTTAGCCGCTAGAGGGCTTTCAACACCAGAAAAACTATAAAAGAAACTGCACTAGAAGGGCGGGAGGGTTGGGTATTCTTTTCCCTTTGCAATATCTAGGATCATTTTACAAGACATTTAAAAAGAAAATATATTTGTAACACCGCTAGATGGCGCTGTTTCCACTTTTAATGTTCGCCGCTAGAGGGCTTGTGACAAACTATAAAAGAAACTGCACTAGAAGGGCGGGCGGGTTGGGAAGTTTCTCTTCGTACCCAGTCTCTTGTTATTCTATTACCTCTTTTCATTGTCTTCACAAATTGGTTAACATGATAACGATAGATGGCGCTGTCATCCAGTTTTTTTAGCCGCTAGAGGGCTTTCAACACCAGAAAAACTATAAAAGAAACTGCACTAGAAGGGTGGGCGGGTTGGGAACTCTTTTCCTTTTGCAATATCTAGGATCCTTTTACAAGACATTTCAACAGAATATATTTTTATAACACCGCTAGATGGCGCTGTTTCCTCTTTTAATGTTCGCCGCTAGAGGGCTTGTGAAAAACTATAAAAGAAACTGCACTAGAAGGGTGGGCGGGTTGGGAAGTTTCTGTGTACCTAGTTTCTTCATTTTTATAGTTTTACGCTGTTAGTCATGCTACATTTCATACCAGCGTTAGGTGGCGCTATTATGCAATTTACTGGTGGCCGCTAGAGGGCTTTTGACACGAAAAACTATAAAAGAAACTGCACTAGAAGGGTGGGCGGGTTGGGAACTCTCTACCACTCCAATATCTACTGATCTTGTTACAAGACATTTTCTACAGATTATATTTTTGTAACACCGCTAGATGGCACTGTTTCTGTTTTTCTTGTTTACCGCTAGAGGGCTTGATGAAAACCTATAAAAGAAACTGCACTAGAAGGGAGGGCGGCTTGGGTACTTTCTTGTTATGCAGTTGCTTTAGCATTTGTAGTTCCTTTCTATCTTATGAAAGGACATTCTCCCCTTTAAACACATTTCCTATAGAGGGCGTCAAAACTATATTAATAACTGAAATACTGACTACTACGGGCAAAGAAAGAGGCTTACTAAGGGAGAGGTGATGTCCTTTCTCTCAACGTTCTCTATGATGAACGATTGCCAATAATATTTGTAATTTATATTGTCACCTAAGATGGCAATCTACGTAGGCGATAGAATGTTCGTACTTAAGAAATCCAATATGACCATCATTTCAGATATCAAGAAATAATACACGATCAATGTAATGCGCATTAAAATCTAAATAGTTTGTTAGAAATTGAGAATTCATTTCAAAAGTATTAGTTATTTCCCAGTATAATAGCTATTGAATTACCATAGTTCCGGAGATCGAACACGATACTTGTTTTCTAAGTTTTCAATCGGAATCAATGAATTAAAAGGTTAATAACCTGACACAGAAACTGTATTTCTAAACACTGATGGCCTTTAACGGGTTAGAACACAGTTTTCACCGGCAGCGAAACTCTTCGGCATCATCAGCCCAAAGATAGACTGTAGAGCTCAAAAAAAGACCCAGCTTTTAAGCTCTACTAATTGGGAAAAACCAATGATTAAAATTAGAAACAAAATACCAAGAAGAAATAGAAAAAGTTTGAAGTGCTACAGTCTACTGTTTTGATACACGAAACATTGTCCTTTGAGAGGAAGGTAACAAAAAGTGACATCACATTCATTGTTTTAAGAAGTATTAACTTTTATCCACATTTTAGAATCTTCTTAATTGTAAACATTTTTTGATTAGTTTTAGAATGTAAAAATGAAAGCACTTCCCTTTTCATATAGATACTTTTCCACAATTCAGTTTTAGATACACCGAAGCTACCAAAACGTTTTCAAACATTCCAAAGTATATCTTAAAACTTTATAAAATTACTTGTAAAAATAATGAAGAATTTAGTGAAGACATGAGGTTTAAAATATTTTTTACTTACCTTTCGAAGTATATAAAAGTTATCCAACCGAAAAGAGATTTCTAAGATATGTGCATTTGTAACAGACACATATACTAATAAATCTCCATTTGGTACAATTGGAAAGGAAATAAACATTAGCTTAATTAAAACAAATTCAAAAAGAATTATGACAATTGGAAATTTCAAACAAATAATTCACCTATTAATAAAATACACTCGATAAAAAAAGTTCAACACAATTTTACATAATGATTTCTAAAAGGTGTTCACTGATGAGAAAATATAACTATGCCACAGTTATATTAAAGGAAAATATTCTAATTTTTTAGGCTTAGTTCATAAAATTGACATACAAATATCAAATTTCTAAATTATATAGACATTGTTTTCCCAAAGAGTAAAATTCAAAAGTTATAAAATTTGTATCAAAAAATGACAACTATTTATTAAGTCATGGAAGGATGACCAAACTGTCTTAAAAACATACAGTAAGAAAATACAAGACTGCCAACAGATATTAGTAACAAATAAAAATATATTTAAAAATAACGATATAACGGATTTAAACAGTTAATTAAATTCAGTGATCATTATTAGTTTTACAGCTACCTATTTACAAACGCACAAAAATTACAAGTAAAAAGATAAATCGCCAAATAAAACGTAATGTGTATGAAGAAACTTATTTTAATGTGGAATTCGTTAATTGTAGCTGAATTTTATGAAGATTAACAGGATGTTTTATTCCCTGTGCATCTAATTAGTAAAAAATTCATAAAAGCGTTAACAACTAAGTCTGAAATCTTAATTCTACGGTGCTCTTTGATCTTAAAACGTTTCGTAAAAATTTAAAGTGGCAATATGAGGACAAAATCTGGAAAGTTTCTTACATCTTTTAAATGGTTGTTTGCTTTATAGATAAATGGTCACTAAAAAATGGCTAAAATGTAACGACTCATTTAGATTACATTTCTTAACACAAATATAAAACTAATGTCTTTAATCTGTGAATAGACATAGAAATATCTTGTTTAATGCGTTTTTACTAGAATATATATTTTAAAAATGCAGACTGTAGACGTATTAATATAACTTTATCTACAGAATACAAATGTTTAATCATACTAGAATGCATACTTAAAATAATTTAATATAATGTTCTAATAAACTCGTTTGAAAAACAGCAAAATGGCCTAAACAGTGTTCCTCTTGAAAGGGACATTACACTCGTTTAAAAAAAACCACTATCACAGAAAGCATTGGAATTAGTTGGAAAGTTAGAATCTAATTTAAGACAGCTTAGAAGAATACAGTCTAATCAAGTCATTTTTTTTAAACCTGTAAAACGCTTTTATAGTCTTTGCATATCATGCTAATTCAAATGTATTCTATTTCGTTGTTACGTAAATTCATGTAGGAATTTTTAGATACCTCTAGAATTATATTTTATAAAAAAAACAGACACAGTTAAATACAATGCATTTAGTCAGTTATTTCAGTATATTTGAATATGACAAAATAATGAGTCAAATTTTTACTTACTCCATTCACAATTGTATCCTATATATGGCAGAAAATTCGTATACATAATTTAACGCTTGCATGTTCAACACAAAATAAGACTTGGACACAGTTTGTAATGCATTGAATTTGAAAGAAAAAAAAAACCACGGAAAAAGAACACTTACAGTTTTCAATTGCTAAGAAATTCTATAAATTGTACCATATGAACAAATAACTTTCAAAATAATGAAAATACAGATATAATTTTTTTTAATTACAGTTTTGTAAACGTGAGAATGCTGTGACCCAGTTGAGCATTCGACATTCTTAAAATTAAAGCTCCTTTTAATTAATACTGACAAATGTCGTGCTAAATTGTAAAATAGTTTAAGAATTCACAAACTTTAGAAAAAAATTATTTACCTTGAGTGTCCGTCTGGCAGTTGACCATTGAAAACACCGTGTTTCGAAGTAAAAGAACCCCGTAGCCGTGAAAATCATGATGCCATAGGCTATCCAGAAACTTACATTCAAGGCCGGTCTAATCAAAGGCGTTTAGCGGCTAACCTCGATTAATCTCTGTTTAAATGGAGAATTGTATGTGGCCATAAGGCAATTTGTCGCAACGTCACGAAATACTATAATGCCCTTCCCATTAATTTTCATGTTTACAACAGCCAATAGACAAACCATAAACTACCCTTCCGTTTGAAACTAAAGCCAGAATTTTCATAGTTTGAGAATTTGCCCTACAGCTTGAAATCGCCTTATTGGTTGGCACCATGGATTAATAGCGGTTAGCCGTAAAAACGACTTTGGTGAGACCGGCGTTTAATCTTCTTTTAAGCGTTAATGCTATCAAACTTACACTTTTCTGAATCATTTTCAGTTCACTGCTGGAGAACATAATTTACAAGTCGAGAGGTGTGGCAACAAATGAATTTTTTAGATATTACAAACAATAAGTATATTCTCCTTTTCAACAAATTTTATAGGTAACCAATATCAACAAAAGTGTAAAGCATCTTATAAAATCCGTTTTCCTCTTATATAAAAATAGCAATAAGACCTGATCCCACCGAGATTAACTACTCATTTAATTATAGCGAATCAGAGGGAATCTAAAAATCAATGTTTAATTGCATAGTATTTAATCTACGGTTATTTTTAATCAACTGTCATGCGATGCATCCTTGATATGTCGCACGCACTTTTTTATTTTAAGAAGAGATGGCATGATTGCGATAAAATTAAATTTAGAATTTTTCGAGCGGAGCCATTCTCGTGTTTACAGTCATCTAAAACAACGTTTCTTATTTTGTTTTTATAGTTACTGCATTTGCTAGTGACAAGCAAAAGTATGTGATAATTAAATGAAAGACTTTCACTAAAAATTAAACATTAATTCTATTTTTCGCGTTCTTACTTAAAATTGTGTCATACAAAAGTTGCAGACTTTTTAGTTGTGTGAAATGTATCCTTCAATAAATCCTTCAATACAAATCTCTCAGATGTACAACGATTTCTTCCATATATTAAGTAACACGATGATTTGGTTTGGGGTGTTACAGTATACTGTTTTGATACGCGATACTAGAACCTATTGCTTAACCTTTTGAAAGGGGCTGTCTGAAGAACTAATGCATTTGTGGGACACATGCTGTCCCACCCCTCTGAAAAGGTTAAAGTCTATTCCGAACATCCGGAACTCCGGTGTTGAATATCAGCATCCTACCTATTGTTCGGCATAGATTAACACGGAGTTAGAGTATCCAACATAATCGGTACTCTATCACTTTAAGGTAGACATATTTAGTGAGGTACAAAGAGGTTCTATGTTTCTTTGCGATATTCTTAATATACTAAAGATCCCAAATGTTATACTTCAATAATATCGTGTTTACTATCTTTGACCATTGAATATTCAGTTATTTGGGAAACTAAACCTGTTACATCTGATAGAAAAATTATTAAAATTGTTTATGGACGATTTTTTATAAGCTAATATTTTAATGAAATGTGTATATTGATTATAGTGAGACAAAAGGGGCTTGTTCTGTAGAAAAATGTAGCGCTCCAAATGTAACAAGAAAAACACGTTGTTTTATACATTTAAAGTATAGTTATTGTATATCTAAAATAAACTTTTTACGTGCGGGCTCAACAGACTAAACAATAATATATTTGTATAGAGATATAAAATTTGTATAGAGATTTAAAAGGTGATGTTATATATATATATATATATTTGAAAACTTATATAACATATTATTATATATCAGACATATAGTGATATCTGTATCTAGTACCAAATATTTTGCAATGATCTCTTTCAAAGTATTTCGATTACAGCAAGAAACATTTTATTTTAGACTCAATAATTTCATTCAACAAAATATGTCACAGAAAATTAAAAAAAAAATAAGAGTTTTACATATTTTAAGGATTTTTTGGGGCCTAGTTTAAAATTAAAAAATTTAAGGACCCATTTCTAAAGAATATGTCTAATTCAAATGGTTTTTAATGACTTTCGATGACCATTCGAATCCTATTTCCTTTTTCACTTTTCTCAAAAAGTATCATTTCTGTGCACATTTATTGATCCACAATATCAAAACTAAATATATTAAACTAAATAAAAAAAATAATAAGGTTTGACCTTTCCATATGATGTTTGCCATTTCACTGGTCTTCTATGCGTTTCGATGTAGCAATTTTAAATGTTTATCTAATTTAAAAGTTTGAAAAAGTGAAAGTTTGGTAGTATCTTTTCAATGCTTAACTACTCTGTCACGATGGTATAGCTGGACCATTACCGTCGTTATCTCTCTCGATGGTACTGACTACTGAACCCCCTGGTCCTCCTCATTAGTTACATCTCTCACTTAAAATTTTATTATATAAATCATTCATTAGGCCGAAAACAAACTGTAGTTTAAGGTATGCTTGAAGATTTGTATGAGTTCTCTATGGTTAAGATTTATGAATTATGCCTCCCCTGTTTAAGAATATAAGACGCTTATTTAATGACTCAGTTAAAGTACCTATCGCAATCGAAGAATAATAGAGCTTTAGGTTACGATACTTTTCCCTGCAAGATGTGCAATTAATTCTTCAAAGAGAAAAAGGTCGATTCAAGAAGTAGTTGGTTATTTCGGGTGAATGGATCTTTAACAGTTTTGTTCCTAATGAATGAATTATATGTTCAGACCAACTCAAAATGTGTCCATTTATCTTCCATCCCGGTCAATTCCGTCTTTGAGCAGTGTCCAGTTTCTGTATGTGTTTCCTATATAAATCTGTATTGCTGGTAGAATACACTATATGCGCCTCCCCAATTCTCCATTCCATTGCAAGTCGTTACTCAGATTGATCAATATCAAAATTCATTTAACGATTCATTTGCACAGTTATTATTCCATTTTTAAAGATGTTAAACCACTGAGACCAAAATGGACTGAGAGGAATAAGTAGACCATTCGGGAGTTTAAGTTCACAGTATTGATAATAAAGTAGAACGATTTGAGGTACAATGCGTCACACTCTTCCCTTCTCGAAATATTTTTACATTCCACCCTGCATTTGTTCAGAGAGATTTAACATCTCTAGATTTAGCATAAGATCCGTTATTCCGAATTATATATAATTTACTTATAAATAAAGTCATTTTATTTAATAAAAAATGTCCTTTTATTTGATATTTTTCAATTCCCTTTTTTATTAAATGCACCCTATTTTTAATTGAAATGCGGACATTAAACATGACGTCATGTAGAAGACATTAATCGAGTTTTAGGGACACAAGGTGGTTTCCGCATTACTACTAGAGGCGAAGCGAATCGTTCTCTTTCGGACCTTATTTTCATCATGGTGCTGCTTCCCGATGATTGATGCGTCCGTGTGCAAATGCCACATTTCTCTTGTCCTAGTTACGACCCTGGAAAGAGATATAACAATTATAATTTCTTCTGCATAAAATTGTCTTTATTTTTATCGTAATTAAGAAGAATAATTTTATAATTTTATAAAAGATGGAACTTATAAATTTTATAAATGGATTTTAAAACAGATTCTAAATTGCGAGGACCCAGCGGGGGCAATGTTACACGCTTCCGTAGCAAACCTTACGCTACACATGCTCCTGGGGTGATACTAAATGAGCAACAGTTTCATAGACTTGTATTGACATAAAAGTATGTATTACCATCTGCGATAGGAAAATGATAAATGCTTTGAGGGTAGGGGCCACGACAAAAAATATGCCATTTTTCAGTAACTTTCCCAATCTAAAGACGAAAAAAGTGTAAGTATAACTGCTACTACAAAGACCTCTAATTATATATATATATATATATATATATATATATATATATATATATATATATATATATATATATATATATATATATATATATATATATATAATATATATATATATATATATATATATATATATATATATATATATATATATATATATATATATATATATATATATATATATATATATATATATATATATATATATATATATATATATATATATATATATATATATATATATATATATATATATATATATATATATATATATATATATATATATATATATATATAACGGGGCTGAGATTATGCACGCTTTGCTCTGACTACTATTGATGTCTGTACAACGATAAGCTCTTGTCGGGCTCATTCGAACTGGAATGTCACTGAATGTAGTAAAATAGTCCTCAGTGATGAGTGCCCTATGAACTGAGCTCCGATGAACAGCCAAGATGCGTCTTGAGACGCCCCGGATGCCGCTGAGATACCAACCTAACTGTCTTCAGTCTGACTTTCCGTCTACAGGTCGACAACCGGGAGTGATGTATGGGGTGCTATTTCATAGTAGGACCCCTTTGAGTGTCATCGTGGTACCCTTACATCACAGTGGTATGTCGTCGAAGTTGTACATCTCGTTGTGTTGACCGGCCTCACATTGCACGTGTTTTGTCTTCGTGCTTGTGAACCGCTACCGTGTCCAACACAATCTTGGGATCCACTCCTGTTGACGTTTGGAGCATAATGGGCAGGATACTCCAACCACCTCAGGGTTTTGACGATCTAACTCACCAGTTGGACAGAAACTGACACGATATACCTCAAGACAGAAAGTCATCCTTCCCATCTATCAATCAATGCCAAACCGAATAACTGCTTGCATAAGTACCAGGCGTGGACAAACGCTTTTTATTGAGTTTTTAACTTTGTGAGGCTCTATCACTTTAATAAATCATCCAATTTTTCTCGATTTGTAATCATTTGTTTTTCTGTAAATGTACATTATATCTTACCGATTTTCATTGCATTCGGATAACTCCTTCTTGGTGCATCGTTTATTTTAAATCTAAGAGTGTATATATGTATATATTTATATACATATATGTGTGTATAAAGGTTGTCAAAAACGTTCCTACTTTAGTGTTATCTACAGTAAAAATATGTTCAGAAACTTATGAAATCTTGTGTAGGATACAATGGAAGGATAGGAATATGTTTGAGATAATTAATATGTAATATTACATTTTAAAAGTTAGCACTAAATTTCACCACCAGATAGCGTTTGCATTACACATTTAGCCAACAAATTATTACAACAAAACTTGGTAAATATGACAGCCATCCTTTCCAGCTACAATTTGAAATCGTCACATAGCATGTTTCACAGATGACCGCAGTGTTTCCAGGAAAATAATGAGAACATGTCATGAAATGCTGTCTTTTAGATCAGGTAGGGTTCTTGATTTATGAAGACTGGCTAGATGTTTCTAAAGTGTCATGGATTAAGTTCTAGGGATCGGTGTGGAAACACATTATGAAAGTGGCAGTTGACGACACGTTTTTTCAATAAAGCGATATTTGAGAACGTACCAGGAAGGATTATGTGTGTAAAAGCTCCATCTTAAAAAATATTGTACTAAAAAAGCACTGACTTGCTGTTTACATTTTTTTCTTAAAATAGGCGGATTTATCATCACTTTTATTACAATGAAGTTTTGTTACTTGGGTACCGAATAAAACCTAGGTCTTTTTAACAGTAGCTGCAAAAATGAGCTAGTTGTCGACAGAATTGGGAAGCCAAAACTTTCACCTACAAGCCAATAATACAATTGCTACCAAACCCTTATCTCGTTAGAATAGGATTGCCTACCCTGTATTCTAAGTAATCCCGAGTTGTCCAGGTGTGCCCTACACCAAGAATAAGATTGTGTTTCTAGTTTCTGAATGATGTTTTGAATATTTTGTAGAAAACTTAGATAAAAAATGTCAAAAGAATTATATATCACATTTTTGACTCTAGGATGATTATAGGATATGACTATAGGATGAGACGTCACAAATATATGCAAGTATTAACTCTACTGTGTTAGATTTTAGAATTAGGAAATTTTGACACGAATAAAATAAATACCAACAAAAGTAATCCCTTTAAATTATAAAAACGCATACATGCACAGATTTATGCACACTGAAATATAATCACAACTGCTTATACAGTTCTATTGGTATGTTATTCTTTCCATATACTTTTGCGATATACTATTTTATGGTGGGTAAAGTTAATTTATATTAGTAACCAATGAAAAGTTTGAATCTACATTTTATCCGCAATGATAACATAGGGGAAATGACTGGCAAAAGACTACAAACATTTTGAAAAAATAATCGACTAAAGTCAATAACTTAATATTACATTAAGGCAAACTTTGACAAGTGGTGGTTGTAAACAGAAAACACATATTAAAACAATTTTTGCCTAATATTACAAGTCTATCAGAACTTTTAAAAAATTTTAAAATCTTTTGAACACTTCAAATTAACCATGTACTATAAGAATACGCTTAATTATTTTTGTTACACAAGTACGTGTTTAAACATAGTTTATAGAAAAAAAAATCCTTTGGAATGTAAAAAGTTGACTGACTTAAACTATGAGAAGATCTTTTGCTTTGAAAAATATAAGTTAGGTATGCGACTCACTATCAAAATAAATTCTCAAACAAGATTGTTATTTTACTGCACTGAACTATTTTATCATACAGACTTACTTTAAACTTGAAAGATTACTTCCGTTTGAGAAATTGTATTTATTAAGGAATTTCAAAAAAGTTTTAGTTAAATTACTTATATTTATTTCTTATATAAAGCTTTGGAGATTGTCTATTAATGTGTCTGTTTAAAAAGGAGGTATGTGTAAATATAAGAGTAGTATTCCAATTTATGGAGGATTTTAATACCATAAAAATGGATCCGAAAATAGTTTCAAAACATTGCTTGGCTTGAAATAATTGTATTATGTAGATAGATTTTAACACAAGGAAGAATTAGTACCCAGTTATATTTCTATGTAAATTCTAAGGATACAAGCAAAATGAACTATTTAGTTTCATATGCTCTAATTAAGCATTATTGAGGAATATTGCTGGATGAATAATTTTTTTATTAACAAATAGACAGGCATTTTATTTAATAATTTTTTCTCATAGATTTTAGCGTTTTATATAATCATGTAACAACATTATTTGTTCTTATTACACCAATATAGTTAACATTAAAAAACTAAGATTTAAATTCATTGTCCCTTGTTGCATTCAAAATTTTGTGATTATGACAACAAGTAAAACAATTTATCAAAATAACCCTTATAAATTGTTTAGATTTTTGATTATTACATTATTTTAAGGATAGTTTTTAATTATACCCCAAAATCATTTAAATAAAAAATAGTATCAATTTAACGTACAACAAAGAAGTACTTTCTGAATAACCCCCCCCCCTCTCTTACAGAATGCAAATTTGTTTTTCACATATTTCATAACAATGTGGTTCACAGATAACATCTATAAATGAATTTTATTGAGTTCCAAAGAATTATAAATCAAGATTAATTCTGTACGTTAAAAGATTAAAAAAGCTCTTTTATTATTCACCGTTGACTTAAAAAATTAAAACCACATAAAATAAACTTTTGTTTGGGAATTTAATTTCATCAAAATCATGTGAAATATTTTTTTATGCGAATATTATGCTTTCCGTATGAAGGGCATGAAATAACACGCATATTGCTCACATAAAATAGAACAAATAATTGATAAACGAAGTGAAATAGCCCAAAATTATTCGAAAGAATTCTTTGGAGTAGAGAGAATGCAGAAATATTGTCCTCGATACTTCAAAGAACTTTCTTCTACAGTTTTCGATAAAATCAGAACATTTTTATTTATTTAAACAAAAACTATAGATTATATTTTAGGAACAAAATTTAAGGTAAATAATCCCGAAATTCTAAAGTAGGACACTATAATTTGGGACGCAAAATTTATATCTCTATATAAAGAAAAATGTGCAAGACATAAAAGTTTATAGTATATAGACAAAGTTCAAACGATTTTTTTTACTGCAGGTCTCAAGTTTTCGTATGCATAAATGTATTACAATTTCGAAAGTTATACTTTCTTATGATATCTCTGGAAGTTTTAACTTTTTAAATTAAGTTTGTCTGATACTTTATTAGATAGTGTAAAAATATCGTAAATTTTTCCACAAAAGCTAATATCTCTAGCGTATAAATGATGGGTTCACTTACATGCATTTATTTCATAAATCAAAATTATATTTTAAACTTGACATCAGCACGTTATTCACTGATTACTTTTAGAGTTTTAATACTATAATGAATTGCCAAATATGTGTTTTAGTAATGACATTTCGACGAGTAAACTTTGTTAGAGAGAGGTCATTTGATTAAAAGGAAAGGGTTTAATATTTCATTAGAAAATCATTGCAATGAGAAAAATCAGACTTTAAAAAATGCGTAATTTAGTAATTTGAAAATACTGGTCAAGCAGACACTACCCAATCTCCACTGCCATATATATATATATTTATATATATATATGGCAGTGGCAGTATATATATATATATATATATATATATATATATATATATATATATATATATATATATATATATATATATATATATATATATATATATATATATATACATATATATACATATATACATATATATATATATATATAATATATATATATATATATATATATATATATATATATATATATATATATATATATATATATATATATATATATATATATATATATATATATATATATATATATATATATATATATATATATATATATATATATATATATATATATATATATAATATATATATATATATATATATATATATATATATATATATATATATATATATATATATATATATATATATATATATATATATATATATATATAATATATATATATATATATATATATACTATATACATATATATATACATATATATATATATATAATATATATATATATATATAATAATATATTTATATATAATATATATATAAATTATATTATACGACGTTTACTATAAATACAAAAGTATATATTATATATAAATATATATATATATAATTTTGATATAACTTTATAACATATATATTCATGTATATATATATATGATTTATTTTATAAGCTAATATTTTATATATATATATAAAAACACTTTAAAGAACCGAACACACGCAAAAATAAAAGTATTTATATTTCTGTACAAATTCGGTAATCTCTCGACGTTTACTAAAATACAAAAGTATTCCATTAGAACATTGTTGCCAATTTTGACGACTTTAAGTATGGAAAAATGAGCCATACGGAACCATTAATTGTTTAGCATATATTTCTTTCAATATTACGATCATTTAATATATAAGAAAATGGTCAGAAGGAGAAATAGAAGGAGAGTTAGACAAGTATAATATAATTAAAATATATATACAGATTGTTTGGTCTCGGCGAGGTCAGGAGAAAATGTTAGGCGACTAATGGTCAGAGCTTTATCGCCATGTAGGTGGGGGTCCCTTGCTCTTATGTGAAACCGAAATACAATTTTTCACCATTAGTAAAATTAGTTAAATGTTATTGTTAGACATAATTCTTCACCTAGATGCTGGGACTTGAAAATGGTATAAAGTAAAAGAAATTTTATCGAAAGGATTAAAAACATTCGATAATGCCCCTTGGTTTTATGAATCAGAAAATGTACAAATAGGAGTATTGTAAATTTTTAAAATTATAATAAATCTTTCCTGTGAAATTATTAGTTCATCTTGAATACATTTGAATCTATGTCTTTAGAACTAAGATCATATTTTTGATGAAAAACATATAACTTGAATGAAAAAATCCTTTGTTATTGCTAGAAAAAAAAAGAAAAAAAAGTTATCAAAAATCAAACTATAACAAACTTAACAATAAATAGAGAGAGAAATAGAATTAGAAATATATGAAAATCAATCCAAATTGGCAAAAAGATTCTACATCAAAAAATCCCTCCAACTGGAGCGTATATTACATCTGTAGTAACTTTTAATGAAATTTCAATTGTTCGATATTTTCCTATGTAAACACAGTAAAATAAAATTGGTAACAAAAACCTAAGGTAATATGCAAAAAAGTTTGATTTAGAAGGCAAATGAAGGTAATTAAATTATATGTTTATAGTGTCTTGACTGAAGAACAGGGTACCCCCGCCAACTTGTCGATAAAGTTCTGAGCATGGTGCTTAACATTTTCTCCTGATCTCGCCGTGTTCAAAAATCTGTATCTATATTTTAAGTTATATTATATTTACATTCACCTCTTCTTGTGGAACCCATTTTCTTAAATATTAAATGCGCGTAAGGCTTATAAAATGAACCATTAATAATATGACTGTATAACTCTATTACAATAGCACAATCTACATAAATTAATATCAAGGGATACAATGTGTTCGGATGAAATACCTTTGTGTTTTAGTAAACATCGCCAATAATTTCACCAAATTTGCCAAGGAGCACCCTATTCTTTAGTACCGTTTATAGTTATTTTATAATAAGACATAAGAAACTATAGAGAAATGTATGTGAGATATATCATATGTAATGTAGCTACCTGGTGCAGATAATTCGTTCGCTCACGTAGAAATGTTATCAAGCTTACAGACTAAATAACACATCCGTCGATCTCACAGAAAAAAATACAGTTCCCAAGAAAGTAAAGTTTGGAACATTAAAAAATATGAAAAAAATGATAACCTCAAAAGACTCCAAAAGGAAGTTACTTCATATATCCATATTACCTTTATAAAATGTAAAAGTTCCATGGTAAAATTAGCTAAAATAATTCAGTTTCAGAAATCATATGTCCACAGCCACATTTACTAAATCATTAAAAGAATAATTTATTTCTCAACTAGAAATTTGATTGCCAAACTATAAAATTATAAGTCATACATAGGCCCAAAATTTACTGAGAATGCAGCGAGATTGCAATCGCAAATTTAGAAAGTAATAAAAGATGTCATTATCGTAGACCATGGATATTTATCTTGTAGATTATGAAAATCCATCGTTTCAGCCTAAAGAAAATTTAAAAATAATTAATCCAAACGGATTAATTATTTTTATTTACATTAATTATCTTTTTTACAAGTATTATATTTACAAATATGAAATTCAGATAATTTTCAAATCTGGGGATAAATGTCTCACCGCTGAATTCTAACCCGTATTAAAAAGTACATGGAAAAAAAATAACTTTTCAAATCTATTTTTCATGACGTCATAAAAATTAATTCCAGTAATCGTTTGGTAATAAAAAAACAGAAATTAGTACTGAAAGAATTAGCATTTTGGATGTTATTCAATTAACATCTATGTTATTTATGGTCCAACAAATATCACACTTGATGGAAAGATTTTTTTAAAATTTTAAAAATAAATGAATAACTATATTTACTCTTAACTCTGAACTATTTTTGAGGAATTACGTACAGACAATTTAATTGAAAATGGACCTTTCAAGTTTATTGGATGATTTAACATAAGAGAAGTAGTTACATTTTTTCAACTAGGTAAAAATCTTATTTCCACTTAAGTTCTGAATATGAAAAAGACATATTGAACATCCGCATTGGCGATTAATTAATATACTGTTAGCGAATTATTAGGGACAAAAGCAGATTTATGAAAATTTCTATACAACTTTAAAATAAAATGGCGGTATATTTAACTTTTATTATCACTTTAAATGAAACCAAAC
>CM063509.1:29835400-29837900 GCA_032207245.1 Pardosa pseudoannulata
ACAAATAGTACCATTACATTTAATTTATATTTACTTTTGAAATATATGTATTTAAATTTGCTAAAACTGCAAAGTCAGTAATTCCATTTTTCTCATTATGACCCCAAATAAAAATATGTATCGAAAACACACTTATAAATTATTAATCTATTTATTTATTATACTATTTTAAGGATATTTAAATTTTCATTCAATGAACCATTGAAAATTTCTTCACAAGATTTCATCTTTGTGAGAATGCTGCCTTGGGCTACTAAATATATCTTTTCTATCGGTATATTTCGTTATTTCCATTTTGTGTTGCGGTGTCAAAAGATTACTTAAGACTCTTTTATCACTTTTATTGAGACCAGATATTTAAACATATATTTTTTATCTTAGTATTTTTTAAAGTTGTTCTTTATAAAATTGTTTTTGTGGTACATAGACACAGTGAGTTTCTTAACATTTTCGTTTTGTCTCTCAACAATTCATGCGTAGCTAATAATTTTAAGGACATATAATACATTTCATACTGAAAAGTCTTTAACCAACCAAATTATTTTCTCTGTGAACAGGAATTATAATAATAGGAATGAAATATTTTATTACAATGGTGTGCAAATTTAAGCAATATGTAGTTTTTTACAATAGTTCAACGAGAAATCATTTCAGAGACTTTAAATTCAGAAATTGAACGCAAATATCGTAACTCATGACTGTCCCTCCAAGAGAAAGAACAACAAGCAGATGTTTCATAATATGGAATATGTTCTCCCATAACTACAATGGTTGCTTCGCACTGTCTCCGCATAATCAAAACCGGCTGGTCCAATATTTCTTATGGTTAGAAAGCTCATCTCATAATTAGCATCTGTGTGAGCTCTTAGGTGTTCTGCGAAGGATGTAAGCGTGCTACAATGCGTCTCCCCAAAACATCCCACCTATGTTGTATGGAATTTAAATCAGGGGAGTACCCTGGCCAATACATTCTAGTGATATCTTCACTTTCCAGTAGCTCCTCAACAGCAAGAGTCCGAAGTGCCTGTGAATTGTCATCCATAAAAATGACACCTCGAAACAAACGCATATGGGGAAGGAGTACCTCAACACAATAGCGATCCCCGGTTACAGACCCTCTGTCGAAAACGTTGAGCTCAGTTAACCCGTTCAGCAGTTCCCCATACAAGAACCCCAGGACCACCATAACAATGTCTTTCCTTGGTGATTAGTATAAAACTGGGTCCTGAATATCTCTCCAAATCAAAATGCGTTGAGAATCACTTCTCGTACTGAACCGACTCTCATCCGTAAAAAGGACACGACTCCATTGAACAGTTGTCCTGTTTTTGTGATCTCTGCACCACTGTAAACGATGGCGTAGGTAGCGAACTTTCAACGGGAGGCAGCGTTCAGGGCGGTGGGCGAATAGGCACCCTATATGAAGGCGCCTCGTCACAGTAATGTAGAGAATGCATGGCCTTATCTGACTCTTGCTGTTGAGGAGCCACTAGAAAGTGAAGATATCACTCGAATGGATTGGACAGCGTAAACCCTGATTTAAATCCCATGGAAAATGTGTGGTATGCTTTGGGAGATACATTGCAGCACGCTTACATCGTCCGCAGAACACCCAACAACTCAAACAGATGCTGATTGCGGAATGGGCATTCCTACCGCAAGAAATGTTGGACGAACTGGTTCGTGGTATGCGGAGACGGTGAGAAGCAACCATTGCTGTAGGGTCACATCTCATATTAAGGGATATCTACTCGTTGTTCTTTCTCTTCGATAGACAATCATGAGTCACGATAGTATATGTTCAATAAAGTTTTTTTTGTTTGATTCTATTCCGTATGCATTTCATTCTTTTTAATCTTAATCCTTTAGTGAACAGTGGTTCCGAAGCGAAACCACCTGTTAAACATCTTTTTTTCTCTACTTTTATGGAGATATATTTTTTCGTTTTTTTTAGTGTTTTTAACATTTTAAACTAACAACAAATAGTACCATTACATTTAATTTATATTTACTTTTGAAATATATGTATTTAAATTTGCTAAAACTGCAAAGTCAGTAATTCCATTTTTCTCATTATGACCCCAAATAAAAATATGTATCGAAAACACACTTATAAATTATTAATCTATTTATTTATTATACTATTTTAAGGATATTTAAATTTTCTTCTTCCAATATAATTAAAATTTAAAAAAGTATTATGTTCAAGCTGTACAGGGAAGTAGATTTGTCAGTTAAACCACTCATCAAAATCTTAAGTACCCTCTAGCGCAAACCCCACTAAAGAATAAAAAAAAATCATATATTTTATAACTATAAAATTGATTGATAACATTTATAAACTAATTTCATAAAATTCTAAAGACTTTATGGGGTCTATCACCAAGGATAGAACATTGAATCTATACTAGGGTAATTGTATCTACTGTGACCTATGGTTCCATTGCCTGGTGGGGCAAGGTATGCCAGTTCACTACCATTAGGGAATTAACTAGTCTTC
>CM063509.1:29850400-29855400 GCA_032207245.1 Pardosa pseudoannulata
CGCTTACAAAGAAAATAATCAGCTGTTCCTGACATTCAATTTTGTACAGTTCTGAGGAAAAAGGAACTGTAATAATCTTCCGTGGGCGGTAGAACGTAATGGAAAAAACACAATTTTTTTTTATTCGAACAGACTATACTGTAAACCGTTTGTTAACATATTCCAATGATGTTAGGGAAGTACTTTAAAGTGTCTGATGGAATATTTTCCGTAATTTGTTTAATATTTTGAAATGTTGAAATAATACTATTATAAAGTTTATAAAATTTAATTTCTGTCGAGATATATATATATATATATATATATATATATATATACATATATATATGTATATATATACATATATATATATATATGTATATATATATACATATATATTAAAGGTAATTATCTTTACATGTTACACGCACATATATGTATACACACACACACACACACACACATTATCTTTATATGTTACATGCACATATATGTATACACACACACACACATATATATATATATATATATATATATTGCAGACACATTATAGAAATAAAGAACAATGGAATGTTTTAAGCAAACTGACATAGTTTATTGAGCCACAAATCTCACAAAAGACTGTTCTCGAAACTTGTACATCGTTAAACATTTGTCTGTGTCAACCAATCACAAATTACTTACAAGTCACATAGGTAACGCCCATGACGTACATTAACGGCCATGGTCTATTTTTAGTTACGCATGAAACCGGAAGGAATATACAGGTTAGATAAAGACATTTGCTAAGGTTGCCAGAAAAGGATAGAATCGGTTAGATATTACTTCATAATATACATAATTTAAAAAACATTTATGATAGAAACATCACTACTTATATATATATATATGCGTATATATATATGATTTCGCTTACAGTCATCAATTAATATAAATTGAATATTATGACACAGTTTCTCACGTATCATAAGTTTTATTTTTTTTCTCCTGGCTGTAATCGTCCCATTTTATGTTTATTCTCAACTCTATCTGATAGAAATCTCTGAGCATGTGAGAAATTGTCCGTAAAAGCGTTTAATTTAAACTTAAGGGCAAAAGAGCGACAATATGACTCAAACCCTGACCATTAAAATGTCTCTTAAATTTGTAAGCTCATTAAAGCAGTTTTTAATTCTTTTGCACACTACATAAAACTCAGCTAATGGGGCAATTAAGGTGCCTTGGATAAACACTCGATTTCTTACTTCAAAATTATAAAAGGCGGTATATCTAGGATAAATATTATTTTGTTAAACAAAGAATTGTTGTTAAATATACATAATTTTTAAACCCTTTTACGATAAAAATATCATTACATATATATGTGTATTTAGGTAAAAAGTAATAATATAATTTCAGTTTCATTCATACATTAATATCCATTTAATGATGAATTTCCAATTTTAAAATGTTATGACACAGTTTCTCGCGTATCATAAATTTTATCGTTTTTCTCCTTGTTGTAATCGTCCCATTTTATGATTATTCTCAATTTTATCTCCGAGAAATCTCTCCGCATGTGAGAAATTGTCCGTAAAAGAGTTTAATTTAAAATTAATGCCAAAAGAGCGACAATATGACTCAAACCCCGACCATTAAAACGTGTCTTAAATTTGTAAGCTCATTAAAGCAAAATTTAATTCTTTTGCACACTACATAAAACTCTGTTAATGGGGCAATTAAGGTGATTTGGATAAACACTCGATTTCTAACTTCAAAATTATAGAAGGCGGTATATCTAAGATAATATTATTTTGTTAAACAGATAATTGGTGTTAAAGATACATAATTTTTAAGAAAATTTATGATAAAAATATCATTACTTATATATGTATTTAATTAAAAATTACTAATTAAATTTCAGTTTCATTCATACATTAATATCAATTTAATGATGAATTTCCAGAGTAAAAATGTTATGTCACAGTTTCTTGCGTATCATAAATTTTATTTTTTTTCTCCTGGCTGTAATCGTCCCATTATATGATTATTCTCAACTCTATCTGGAAGAAATCTCTGCGCATGTGAGAAATTGTCCGTAAAAGTGTTTAATTTAAAATTAATGGCAAAAGAGCGACAATATGACTCAAACACTGATCATTAAAACGTGTCTTAAATTTGTAAGCTCATTAAAGCAAAATTTAATTCTTTTGCACACTACATAAAACTCTGTTAATGGGGCAATTAAGGTGATTTGGATAAACACTCGATTTCTTACTTCAAAATTATAGAAGGCGGTATATCTAAGATAATATTATTTTGTTAAACAGATAATTGATGTTAAATATACATAATTTTTAAGAAAATGTATGATAAAAATATCATTACTTATATATGTATTTAATTAAAAATTACTAATTAAATTTCAGTTTCATTCATACATTAATATCAATTTAATGATGAATTTCCAGAGTAAAAATGTTATGTCACAATTTCTTGCGTATCATAAATTTTATTTTTTTTCTCCTGGCTGTAATCGTCCCATTTTATGATTATTCTCAATTTTATCTCCGAGAAATCTCTCCGCATGTGAGAAATTGTCCGTAAAAGAGTTTAATTTAAAATTAATGGAAAAAGGGAGACAATATGACTCAAACCCCGACTATTAAAACGTGTCTTAAATTTGTAAGCTAATTAAACAAAATGTAATTCTTTTGAACACTACATAAAACTCTAATAATGGGGAAATTAAGGTGCCTTGAATAAACACTCAATTTCTTCTTTGAAATTATTGAAGGCGGTATATTTAGAACAATATTATTTTGTGAAACAAAGAATTGTTGTTAAATATACATAATTTTTAAAACCTTTTACGATAAAAATATCATTACATATATATGTGTATTTAAGTAAAAAGTAATAATAAAATTTCAGTTTCATTCATACAGTAATATCCATTTAATGATGAGATTCCAGAGTTAAAATGTTACGACATAGTTTCTCGCGAATCATAAATTTTATCTTTTTTTATTCTGGTTGTAAACGCCCCCTTTTATGATTATTCTCAACTCTATCTAAGAGAAATCTCTGCGCAAGTGAGAAATTGTCCGTAAAAGCGTTTAATTTAAAATTAGTGGCAAAAGAGCGACAATATGACTCAAACAGCGACTATTAAAACGTGTCTTAAATTTGTAAGCACATTAAAGCAAAATTCAATTCTTTTGCACACTACATAAAACTCTGTTAATGGGGCAATTAAGGTGCTTTGGATAAACACTCGATTTTTTAATTCAAAATTATAGAATGCGAGATATCTGTGATAATATTATTTTGTTAAACAGAGAATTGCTGTTAAATATACATAATTTTTAAAACATTTTATGATAAAAATATAATTACATATATATGCATTTAAGAAAAAATTAATAATATAATTTCAGTTTCATTCATACTTTAATATCAATTTAATGAAAAATTTCCAGAGTTAAAACGTTATGATGCAGTTTGTTGTGTATCATAAATTTTATCATTTTTTCCTGGCTGTAATCGCCCCATTTGATGATTATTCTCAACTCTATCTCGGAGAAATCTCTGTGCATGTGAGAAATTGTCCGTAAAAGCGTTTAATTTAAAATTAATGGCAAAAGAGCGACAATATGACTCAAACACTGATCATTAAAACGTGTCTTAAATTTGTAAGCTCATTAAAGCAAAATTTAATTATTTTACACACTACATAAAACTCTGTTAATGGGGCAATTAAGGTGCCTTGGATAAACACTCGGTTTCTTACTTCAGAATTATAGAATGCGGGGTATCTAGGATAATATTATTTTGTTAAACAGACAATTGGTGTTAAATATACTTAATTTTGAAAACAATTTCTGATAAAAATATTATTACATATTATATATATATATATATATATATATATATATATATATATATATATATAAATATATATATATATATATATATATATATATATATATATATATATATATATATATATATATATATATATATATATATATATATATTTATATATATGTGTGTGTGTGTGTGTGTGTGTGTGTGTATTTAAGTAAAAATAATTAATATAATTTCAGTTTCATTCATGCATTAATATCAATATAATAATGGATTCCAGGAGATAAAAATGTTACGACACAGTTTCTCGCGTATCAGAATTTTTTTCTTCTGGCTGTAATCGTCCCACGTTTAATGATTATTCTCAACTCTATCTGGAAGAAATCAATGCGCATGTGAAAAATTGTCCGTAAAAGCGTTTAATTTAAAATTAATGGTAGAAGAGCTACAATATGACTCAAACACCGACCATTAAAACGTGTCTTAAATTTGTAAGCTCATTAAAGCAAAATGTAATTCTTTTGCACACTACATAAAATTCTGTTAATGGGGCAATTAAGGTGTCTTGGATAAATACTCGATTTCTTACTTTAATATTGTAGAACGTGGTGTATTTGGGATAATATTATTTTCTTAAACAGAGAATTGATGTTAAATATATATTATATTTACAACAAATTATGATAAAAATATCGTTACATATATATGTGTATTTAAATAAAAATTACTAATATAATTTCGGTTACAGTCATCTATTAATATCCATTTAATGATGGATATCTAGAGTTAAAACGTTATGACACAGTTTCTTGTGTATCATAAATTTTATCATTTTTTCCTGGCTGTAATCGTCCCACGTTTAATGATTATTCTCAACTCTATCTGGAAGAAATCAATGCGCATGTGAAAAATTGTCCGTAAAAGCGTTTAATTTAAAATTAATGGTAGAAGAGCTACAATATGACTCAAACCCCAACCATTGAAACATGTCTTAAATTTGTAAGCTCATTAAAGCAAAATTTAATTATTTTGCACACTACATAAAACTCTGTTAATGGGGCAGTTAAGGTGCCTTGGATAAACACTCGATTTCTTAATTCAAAATTATTGAAGGCGGGGTATCTAGGATAATATTATTTTGTTAAACAAAGCATTGGTGTTAAATTATAATT
>CM063509.1:29862900-29867900 GCA_032207245.1 Pardosa pseudoannulata
CAACATCCCGAAATATCACCCTCATTTATATAATAAAAAGTTTTAGATTTGAAATCTCAGATGTGATTTACTTTAGCAGGTTTTCTTATCTTACATCTAGTATTTATTCAAGTTTTATAGTCCAAACACGAGATTATATTAATAAAATAAAAAGGTGCTTTTTAATCTTCTTTAATTAACAGTCTTTATAAATATTAGCAAACATTGAAAACACCAACGTGTTTCCCGTTTAACAAAGTATTATCACGAGATAAAATAATAATTACATATTTTATTGAAACCCGTATCTTAAATCCCTTAGTGTCTACAGCCCAATATTATTTACAAGTTTAATTAATTCATAGATTCTGGATTAATTCATTTTTGTTTGCCTAATAAATTAATGTTGAATTTACAAATATAATTAGCAAGATAATTTCAATAAAATAGAAGTATTAATTAAGTATAAAAATATTAAGCTAAAGTCATTAAAATTCAAGCAGTGGATACCTCCAGGGTTTTTATTTCTAGTACTTTATTATTCAGATTTCATTAATTTTTACTTCCATCTAGAGATTTTAATAAATATCATCTTATAGTGTCATAACTAAATTAATATACTGAATAAACAATTAACCCCTAAAGAGTAAAAGTGTTCTGTAAATATTTGATACCGATTACTGAAGTTTAACAGAGACAATTTTCATCATTGTAATTATTTCTTTATCGCTGTTAAGATAAATATGAGTAATATTAAAGCACATAATGATGGTGTATGCCTTATTTGTAAATACATTTCCTTGAAATTTAGATGATAAGTTCTGATCTATTGAAAGTAACAATAAATAATTTATTTAAATTTCAAATTCCAATGCAATGAATTTTTACATATATTTTTCAATAGCTATGGGACCTTCGTTTTTTTATATAAAAAAGAACTGATTTACTAATAGCATATAGCCCGTCATTTGTCGGGATAAGTAAAATTTTTTAACTTTCTAGAATTGTAAATTACTCTCTGAAACAGGTAAAAAAATGGTTTGTTTTTTAGCAAAGAATTATCAAGCTCAATAATTTGTTTAACTTTACTGACCGCATGTTAGTTGCCAACTTTAATTTATCTTGTCATACTACGTGATAGGATGGACAGCATATGTTTTAATATTGACAGTGATTATTTCGCTGTATGTATGAATGATGTCCAAAATTGAGAGAATCGATTGCAAACCGTGTGGTTGTGTATGAAAAACAAACAGACAAACGAACTTCTTAATTTTCAAAAATATATTACTTAAACGCTAGATATTTATTAGTCAGTGAAATAGACTCCTAGACTTGTATGAAGAGAATTTGCTGTTAATATCGGTCATAAAATTTTCATCGCAAGAAAATATAATCGATGATTAAATTTAATCATCGTTAATCAATCATTAATAGTAACATATGCACCTAATTTAAGCTATATATAAAAGAAAATTATTTACTTAATATTTAAGTTCAGTGATAAAACGTCTGAAAATAATGCAGACGATATTTAAATAATTTGAAATGGTTAAATGATATTTTTAACAGAATGACTTCATAATGCTAGAAATAAATGTTATTTTCACCTATTTATTTTGTGATTAATTGATAAATTTCAGCGCCTGCTCTTAACCGGGACAAAATAGGGCTTGAAATAATGGCATTAAAAATCTCGAAAAGGGGGAAAGGATGGATTTCGAACGTTTTAAAAACGACAGTATTTTTCGCTGTGAAATTAAACATATTTATAAAAATTTATTTTAGAATTACATTGATAATTTAGGATACTTTACTCTCTTTGAATTTTGCTAAACCAAACTCACCAAAATTTCAGTATGGATTCCTCTATAAATTATAGTCCAAAAGCTTCATAAATTCTATTCTGATATACAGTAAATTAGGATATTATACAGGAGATAATTTTACTATTAACCAAATTTATTAACAATTATGATCGATATTTGAATTAAAAAATTTGAGTCTTACTATTTATTAACATTTAGAATGGATTAAAATTTCCCCATCGTTTGTGAATTTCTATCAAATTTAACAGGTTATTTATGTAAAATATTTTTAATGATATAAAGATCACAATTTATGTAATATTTTATGTAATATTTTAATTACAAAAATCCCTTAAACTTTACATTTTAATTTTATTAATATTCTATATTTTTACTTATAATATAGTTATATACTATTATATTATATATATATTTCTATATGTACTACATAATATAGTACTATATAATATAATACTATATTATACTATTATATTATAAACCTTTTTGTGTACTGGATTATACTTCTTTTAATATTCTACTTTAAATATAGGTAATGCTATTTCATTTGAGGAAAAAATATAAAAACAATTTTTACAAGAAATCATCATTACTTTGGTTTGGTTTGCAGCGCTACAGTCTTCTTCTTTACAACACGGGAGATAATGAAACCAGAGCCTACTGCTTAAAACCGAATCCGAACGGCTGCAAACATCCATGCCACAATGTAATTCGAACCCATAAGCTCCGATACCAAAGAGCAGCTCCCTAACCGTTTGACCACCATTCACGAAATCTATGAAGATGTGAGGGGTTTTTAAATTTTCCTAAATTTTTCAATAGAAATTGGGAGAATGTTTACAATTTCATATAAGACTTAAGATATGAACAATAAAAAATATAGGTTTAATAATTAAATTAACAAAAATAATTTCATCATACGACTCTGTCGTTTATCTTTATATAATATAAAAATATAATGGTTCAAAATTTAATAGTTAAAATTTTGATCTCTTTTAGTGGAATATAATGGAGAAAAGTGCCAAAAACGGAATTGTTTCTCTTTAATTTTGTTCGTTATTATCCTCAAAATATAAGATAAAGATTATTTAAAAAATTAATCGAAATAACTACTATATTCAAAATTTTCCCATATATGGGAAATATTAATAGATTGCAGTCATTTTTGCTTCAATAACAGCAAAATAAATCCAATATCATTTTTTTCGATGAACGTATTAATCTAATACAACATTATTATTATCTCTATGAAGTGTCATGAATTCCCTCAGATTCCTTTGAATTTCACAAATCCTCTATAGCATTCGAGAAATAGAGGAAAATGAAAAGTATGTCTATCTTTCGGGAAAATGGCAAATCCGATCTTCGGGCTGCTGGGAATTGAAATTCCTTTTTTCCTCTTACATCATTTCAGAGCGGATATTCCAAAAATTGCCACTTTCACGTTGCCAGATCTGAATTCGGGTATCAAGTGGTTAACCTTTATATATTTCTTAATAACTCTGTCTAAGACATAATTATATATATAGACATGATTATTTAAAATCACTAGTTTAAAATAATCATGTTGTAAAATCAATTTTTTTAAACTATAATTATGTAACTTATCTAAGAAAATGTATTTTATACTCCTATTCAAATTTCCCCAAATTTTATTTACTTACGAAACTATGTCATTACTGTACTCTATAAATGCCTTTGACTTTCCGAAAATCTTGAGAAATATGATTTCTAACAAGCGTTGCACTTTAGAGAGCCCATTCGAACATAACATTTCTATAATTTCTTAGTTTTATCTTAATCTAAAACGAAGCAACGGGATAAAACCGCTTTCGGAAGAAAATCTGACAATACTTGTAATCACTCGAAACTACAAATTACTTTACATCAATTAGGGTGTCATTACCGTATATTAAAACTTTTAAATTACTTGAACACAGAACAAAATAAACACACATATCACTGAAAGTTTTTATTAGACAGGTACGGGGAAATTCTGACATAGAGAAAGGGGACACCGTTTAATCGCTGGCACGTGTCAGATTATATGGTGATTGAGGCAATTTTCTATCTTTTAAGGGGTTAATCAATTTTTAACAGTCATTCTTATGTAAAATGCTAAACGTAGCATCATAAATTGTAAATAGTGATATACTAACCCGAAAATATATACGTTACCTTCATCGCATCACCTTTATTAAAATTGTATAAATAAGGTATATATATATATATATATATATATATATATATATATATATATATATATATATATATATATATATATATAATATATATATATAATATATAAATTTATATATAAATATATATATATATATATATATATATATATATATATATATATATATATATACGTATATATATATATTATATTTTATATATATATATATATATATATATATATATATATATATATATATATTATATATATATATATATATATATATATATATTATATATATATATATATATTATATATATATATATATATATATATATATATATATATTATATATATATATATATTATATATATATATATTATATATATATATATATATATATATATATATATATATATATATATATATATATATATATATATATATATTTATATATATATATATATATATATATATATATATATATAAACTTGACCACTGATGTTTTCTTGAATTAGATTTTTCCCCCCGCTGTTCCCCACCTGGTTTCCAGGAATTTCATTATCAGTCAATCGGATTATCTGAGCAACACTCGCCATCCCTTTCTCTTTGGTGCCCAATTCATTGTTCACTTCCAGTATGATACTATGGGAGGGAAATACCAGAGATTATTATATAGCCTTTTGAGAAATGATATTCTAGCCCTTTGCAAGCTTTCATTTCGTGGATTGACTGTAATTGCTGAAATCTGTTGAAAAAGGTCAGGAGAGCGGGATATGTGTGTAGCGGTGTAGCATTGTACGAACTACGCAGAATTGGAAAACAATGTGTATCGCTCACATGTGAAACAAGTTCTGTTCTTTTTTTTCTGGACATCGCGTCGTGGCAGTACCAGTCGCTTAATTGCGAATTTTTATTAAAAATGGAGCAAATAAAAGCTCTAAAGAACTTAAAGAAGAAAGTGGATCTTCTTAATTTTCTGTAAAGCAGCAGCCAAAGAAAGACAGCAGAAAAAT
>CM063509.1:29882900-29917900 GCA_032207245.1 Pardosa pseudoannulata
TATATATATATATATATATATATATGTATATATATATATATGTATATATATATATATATATATATGTATATATATATATATATATATATATATATATATATATATATATATATATATATATATATATATATATATATATATATATACATACATTCATATATATATATATATATATATATATATGTATATATATATATATATATATATATATATATATATATATATATATATATATATATATATATATATATATATATATATATATATATATTATATATATATATATATATATATATATATATATATATATATATATATACATATGATAACTATAAATAATACGAAAATCTTTAAGCATATTAATGAATTTTTAAATTTTTTTCCCAATAAAATGTTATCTTATTAGTAATTCAATCTTCTTAAACAACTTTTAAATTTTCACGTCTTTATACTGGAATGAATTTTAGGTCATAAAAATCAGTTCACATGACATTATATGCTAAAACTGAAGAACAACAACAACTACGCTATGAGAACAAAGCAATTAGGCTTAGGATTGCTTTGTTCCACGACCTAATAAGCGACCATCACCCGTTATTAGAGGTTAACATTTTAAAGCTACAAATTGCCGGAGATTTCCATAAAAATCCAGCGAGCTAATTTTAAAAGTGAAATCCGAGTCATTAATTATCCTAGGATAAATTCTGAAAGGTTTCATCGCCTATTTTTCTTGATTTGGGTACGCATAGAAATAAAGAATATCACCATAGTGATACTGAAGCGGTATCTTTTTAAAGAGTACTCATGTTCTTAATAATTATGATAAAGAGTAAACAGAGCATTACACGGGTGTTTAGAAAAGTTTAGAACCAAACAGACATATAAGTCGGCAGGGAGGTGATTAAGACAGATTAGGTTAACCACTTGAAATGATCTTCTTAAAAAGTGACTTACATAGGAGTGGAACATGAACTGATGACAGCATTAAATCTTCATAAAATGTTACTTGTTAAAATCATAAGGTGAAAAATGAGTTTTAGCTTCGTGTTGCCATCGAGGGTTATTAATTTCTCTTTAAAATTAATAAAACTTTTCTTTTCAAAGCCTTTGTGGATGTAAATAATTAATCAAATACGGAGAATTACATTGTTATTCCATTGCTTGTTTTGAAGAATAGTATTAAGTTGTGAAGTAACAAAAATATGAATAAATAAGTTTTGATATCGAGAATGAAGATTTCATTTAAAAGTTACATTAAGCTAAGCATAACTATTTTCTTATTTTATTTTAATCTCTCTGTTTCCACAAATTTTGCAAACAAATCCATTTTAAGCAAGCTAGATATTAAGCCTTTTTTTATTCATATATGTAGATATATTAAAAAAAATAATTATTACCATTAACTTTTTAACTACGTGAAGGACGACTGCTATCCCAAAGTAAGTTTGCTGTTTGAAATGCTGGCAGCTAAGCTATCTAACTATACTTAAACATTAATATATATTGAAATATTCTTATCCTCGAGTCGAACGATGACCTAATAGTTAGGGAGCTGATCGTTGGTACCAGTTTGGTTTGGTTTGGAGTGCTACGGTCTACTTTCTGCAACACGAGGTCTAATAAGACCGGGACCTACAGCTCAAAGCAGATTCCGAACAGCTACGAACATCCATACCAGAGTAGTCTTCGAACCCAAGAACTCCGATACTGAAAACCAGCACCCTAACCAATCGGCCATTGTTCGGCTATCGTTCGTACCGGAGTTCGTGAGTTCAAATTTCACTGTGGCGTGGATGTTCGTAGCCGTTCGGAATCAAATTTAAGCTGCAGGTCTTGGTTTCATAAGCCGCCGTATTGCAAAAAATAGACTAGACCTTAGCGCTCCAAAACGTGCCTTCTAAAATTTAATGAAAATGATTAAATATATTTAAATGCTTAATTTCATGGATATAAGGTATGTAGGAATACATCTAATATATTTTCATAAATATATTTTCATAAATATATTTTAATTTCTTGCTTTAAAGACTCGATTATTTTAGAATCATATTCTGTGATTACCTGAAAATGTAAAAATAATTGCTATATAATAATCATCTAGAGATTTCTCCTAATTGTTTAATAAAAACAAATAGTGTAATACAAGCATAGTTAGGGTACTTTTATTAAACATAAAATATTGAATATTAATAAACAACAAATTACCATTGACAATTATATCGTATTTTCATAAGGCAACAGTTGCATGTTATTAGATGTTCATATTTTAACGCTACAAGTTATTGGAGATCTCCATAATAATTTAATAACATTATTTTCAATAAACATACCATTCGTTAATTATTCAAGAAAATTATCTATATTACCTCTTCCTTTTATTAGGGTAGAAAAAAATTATGACTATGAATAAATTGAGAGAAAATCACTATTTTTAGTAAATGCGTACATTTTAATGATTAGGTTAAAGACTAAATAATATATTACTTATGGGAGAAACAATTTTTTTGTTCCCCAGACGATCTATGAGTTATTTTGAATAGATTAGGTTGACATACTTCATTTTCGAAAATACTGTTTTTAAATGAAAACATGTAAAAGAGTATGAAAGGACTTATTTCATCCCAGAATTAAATATTTTTTAAATGTTGCTTCAGAAAGACATGATATGAGAAATGTGTTCAACCGTTGCTCTGTTGTCGTCGGTTATTAATTTCCCCAGATACTTAAAGTTGATATTTAATTAACTTTTCTCTCTGAAATATTATCTAACGCTTTCTTGATTTAAGATTAATTTATCAGCTTTCGAGACCTACCGTGTTATTTCCTTCTTAGAAACAAATTGAAGGCATGTGTAAAGAAACAAAATAAAATATAATTAAAGACTGATAAAATTTTTGGCATTTTGATATAATGATCTTATTAAATGATTCACGGATTTCGCTTTTTGATATTTTCGATGTTGCTATAACATATTCACATATGTTCTTTTTTATGCATTTTACAGAATGATGCAATATTAATAAATATTAAGTTTCTATTGCAGGACTTAAGCAATTAAATATATTTAATTATTTTTATTACATTTTAGAAAATAAAGTTTATTTGTTTTGGAACACTAAAGTAATTTTTTTACAAAATTTAATGAAAATATAATGAAACTTTAATGAAAATAATTAAATATATTTAAGTGATTAATGTCAGGGATATGAGGTATGTAGCTATACATCTATTCATAAATATATTTTCATTTATAATTTCTTCCTTTTATAACTGTATTATTTTAGAAGCATATTGTGTGATTAAATGCAACTATAAAAATAATTGGTATATAATAATCATCTAGGGTTTTCCTATTAATTGTTTGATAAAAACAAAAAGTGTAATATTATATTGCATAGTTATGGTACTTTAATTAAAGACAAAATATGAAATATTAATAAACAAAAAATTACCATTGACAATTCAATCATATTTTCGTATTCGACAGTTTCATGTTATCAGATGTTTCTGTATTAGCGCAATAGATTATTAAAGATTACCGTAATAATTTAATAATATTATTTTAAATAAACATTCCAGTCGTTAATTATCCAAGAAAGGTATCTATATTACCTCATCATTTTGTTAGGGTACAAAAAAAATTAGGACTATGAATAAATTGAGAGAAAATCACTTATTTTAGTAAGTGCATGCATTTTAATGATTAGGTTAAAGACTGAATAAAATATTACTTATTTATTAAACATTTTTTGTATCCTAGACGATCTATGAGTTATTTAGAATAGATTAGGTTGACAGACTTCATTTTCGAAAACGCTGTTCTTAAAAAAGAACATAGAGTATGCAAAGACTTATTTCGTCCCAAAATTAAACATTTTTTAAATGTTGCTTGAGAAAGACATAATATGAGAAATGTGTTCAACCGTTGCTCTGTTGTCGTCGGTTATTAATTTCCCCAGATACTTAAAGTTGATATTTAATTAACTTTTCTCTCTGAAATATTATCTAACGCTTTCTTGATTTAAGACTAATTTATCAGCTTTCAAGACCTATCGTGTTATTTCTTCATAGTAGCAAACTGAAGGCATATGTAAAGAAAAAAATTAAATATAATTAAAGACTGATAAAATTTTTGGCATTTTGTTATAATGATGTTATTAAATGATTCACGGATTTGGCTTTTTGATATTTTTGATGTTGTTATAACATATTCTCATTTCTTCTTTTTAATGCATTTTACAAAAAGATGCAATATTAATAAATATTGAGCTTCTATTGCAGGCAATAAGCAATTAAATATATTTAAGTATTTTTATTACATTTTAGAAGATAAAGATTATTTGCTTTGGAGCACTAAGGTCAATTTTTTTACAAAATTTAATGAAAATATAATGAAATTTAATGAAAATAATTAAATATATTTAAGTTATTAATGTCAGGGATATGAGGTATGTAGAAATACATCTATTTATAAATATATTTTCATTTATAATTTCTTCCTTTAATAAGTGTATTATTTTAGAAGCATATTGTGTGATTACCTGCAACTATAAAAATAATTGGTATATAATAATCATATATAGTTTTCCAATTAATTATTTGATAAAAACAAAAAGTGTAATATAATAGTGCATAATTATGGTGCTTTGATTTAAGACTAAATATGAAATATTAATAAGCAAAAAATTACCATTGACAATTCAATCATAATTTCGTATTGAACAGTTTCATGTTATCAGATGTTTATATATGAACGCAATAGATTATTAAAGATTACCGTAATAATTTAATAATATTATTTTAAATAAACATTCCAGTCATTAATTATCCAAGAAAGGTATCTATATTACCTCTTCATTTTGTTAGGGTACAAAAAAATTAGGACTATGAATAAATTGAGAGAAACTCACTTATTTTAGTAAGTGCATACATTTTAATTATTAGGTTAAAGACTAAATAACGTATTACTTACGGATTAAATATTTTTTGTACCCCAGACGATCTATGAGTTATTTAGAATAGATTAAGTTGACAGACTTCGTTTTCGAAAACTCTATTCTTAAAAAAGAACACAGAGTATGGAAAGAGTTATTTTGTCACAACATTAAATATTTTTCTAAATATTGCTTCAGAAAGACATGATATCAGAAATGTGTTCAACCGTTGCTCTGTTGTCGTCGATTATTAATTTTCCTAGACACTTAAAGTTGATATTTAATTAACTTTTCTCTCCGAAATATTATCTAACTCTTTCTTGATTTAAGATTAATTTATCAGCTTTCCAGACCTAACGTGTTTTTCCTTCTTAGAGGCAAACTGAAAGCATGTGTAAGAAAAAAATGCAAAAAAAAAAAATAAGGACTGATAAAATTTTTGGCATTTTGAAATAATGATCTTTTTAAATGATTCACGGATTTGGTTTTCAATATTTTCGATGTCCTCATAACATATTCTCATTTATTTTTTATGCACTTTACAGAATGATGCAAAATTAATAAATAATGAATTTCTATTGCAGGCATTAATCAATTAAATATATTTAATTACTTTTATTCAATTTTAGAAGCTAAAGTTTAGTTTGGATTGGAGAGATACGGTCTACTTTTTGCAAATTTTAATGAAGATATAATGAAATTTTAATGAAAATAATTAAATATATATAAGCGCAATGTCAGGGATAGAAGGTATCTTGCAATACATGTATTCATAAATATATTTTCATTTCTAATTTCTTCCTTTAATAACTGGATTATTTTACAAATATATTACGTGATTAATTGAAATTAAGAAATAATTTGTATATAATAATCATCTAGAAATTTCCTATTAATTGTTTGATAAAAACAAATAGTGTAATATATACATAGTTATGGCACTTTCATTAAAAACAAAGTATTGAATATTAATGAACAACAAATTACCAATGTCAATTATATCATAATTTCGTAGGCGACAGTTGCATGTTATAAGATGTTTATATTTTACCACTACAAATTATTAGAGATTATCATAATAATTTAATAATATTATTTTAAATAAACATCAAAGTCGTTAATTATCCAATAAAAGTATCTATATTACCTCATCCTTTGATTAGGGTAGAAAATAAATTATGACTATGAATTAATTGAGAGAAAATCGCTCTTTTTAGTAAGTGCGTATATTTTAATGATTAGGTTAAAGGCAAAATAAATTATTACGTATGGATAAAAAAAATTTGTACCCTAGATGAATTATTTAGAATAGATTAGGTTGACAGTCTTCATTTTCAAAAATGTTTTTTATTAAAAAATAACATAGAGTAAGAAAAGACTTATTTCGTCACAAAATTAAATATTTTTTTAAATGTTTCTTCAGAAAGTCATAATATGAGAAATGTGTTCAACCGTTGCTCTGTTGTCGTGAGTTATTTATTTCCCCAGATACTTAAAGTTGATATTTAATTAACATTTCTCTCTGAAATTTTATATAACGGTTTCTTGATTTAAGATTAATTTATAAGCTTTTGAGACCTACCGAGTTATTTCCTTCTTAGACGCAAACTGAAGACATGTGTAAGGGAAAAAAAAGAGTAAAATATTTGAAAAGACTGATAAAAGTTTTGGCATTTTGATATAATGATCTTATTAAATCTTTCACGGATTTGGCTATTCGATATTTTCGATGTTATTATAACACAATCTCATTTATTTTTTTATGCATTTTACAGAATGATGAAATATTAACACATTGTGTGCTGGTACATTTCGCAGTGTAATTGTACAGGGAGAGAGCGTTTTGCGCTTAAATTTAGTTTTTCAGTTAAATCTCAATAGATCGTAAATTATTTAATTATTTAACCAACTTTTCGTATTTTATATTGAAATATATAAACTAATATATAAATAGAAATATATAAATAACAGTCATAAGATTTTTGTATACAAAATATATTTTTAGTGGATAAATTTATAATAGTATAATAAATAGGAAAAATCAAACAGAAATAGTAGTATATAGTTTTAATTTTTTCTAATTATGTTATATATAAACATTTTTACATTATAAAGAAATGAAAAGAGCAATCATAAAACTAATAATGTAAAATCTGTCTTTTATTTGTCTAAATTTTTCAAGATTTTATGTAGTAGACAATAACATTCGGCTTCATTTTCTTGCATATATCGTTATTTTTGTACCCACAAACAAACCATGTTGTTACACTAACCCGTACAAGTACGTGACTCGTGCTCAAGTGTGAAACGTCACAAAACGTACTAGTGCGTGTCCCTCATACAATGTGTTACAGTCTATTAACGTTCAAAGCATTTTCCTCTGTGAAGACGTGTCAAATAAATTGCGAGATGTAAAAGACAAAATTTCTAAATGGCCTCAACTTCCTTCTAGAAGTCACGACGTGATAATCATTCGTCTACGTGTGGGTCACTGCCGACTCACACACGCTCATCTCTTGCTTGGTGAGGCACCTCCACAGTGTGCGTATTGTAAGACTACTTATACAGTCGCACACATTTTAACGTCTTGTATTTGTTTTAAATCTCTGTACATAAAATTCTTTGGAAATTCATCACCTAATCTTAATTCAATCATTGGAAAAATCGCACATCCAGGCTTATTCCCATTTCTTCGCTGTACTTTCAAATCTGTTTTGTATTTTTCTAACTTTTAATGTTCAATTTTGTAATATTTAATTCTTAATTTTTATTTTTTTCAATTTTAAATTAATTTTAAATTTTTGTAAATTAATAAATTTCATTGTTGTATTGTACTTTTTTCAATTTCTCATTTTCTGTTTTACATTTTTAAAAAAATTATTTTTAATCAAACTTTGCTGATTATCGTGTTGTTTTATTTGTCTTTCTAATTTTTCTACTTATGTATTTATTTTTAAATGTTTTTCTTTGGTTTGGGGCATCTTTCATTTTTACGGTTTCGTCAAAATTGTTTTTCAAAATTGTGTTGTTCTTATGGGTTTTTCGTCTTGTTTGGCGCAGTTTGTCCCTTCAGGAATTAGTACCACTAAATTTCAAACAACCAACCAACCAACCTCTATGAAGAGGTACACGGCAAAATTTGCATATGTAAGATGTTTCACTCCACATTTTTTTCACAGTACACACACGCACATTGTCTTTGCGGTTTTTTCTTTTTTCCAGTAGTAACAATTTTTTTCTAAAATATGTTTCCGCATATCCAATGATAATATTCCAAGAGGGTCATATTAAGGTGCCCTTTGTGTACTAGATGTGGGCGGCTCTGGATCTGAAATATTAGCTTCAAGTAACTGATCATTTACCCATTCTAATGCGACACCATATAAAATTCTTTTATATTTAATATTTTTTCGTCTTTCTGCAATTGTACACACTTCAATCAACGCCCGCCCCCCGTACAATTCCTCTGCGAAATTTATCCGCTCACATTGTGTTAATATTGCATCATTCTGTAAAATGCATAAAACAATAAATGAGAATATAACAGCACTGAAAATATCGAAAATCCAAACCCGTGAATCATTTAATAAGATCATTATATCAAAATGCCAAAAATTTTATCCCTCTTTAATTATATTTTATTTTTTTCCTTACGCATGCCTTCAGTTTTGTCTCTAAGAAGGAAATAACACCTTAGGTCTCGAAAGCTGATAAATTAATCTTAAATCAAGAAAGCGCAGATAATATTTCAGTGAGAAAAGTTAATTAAATATCAACTTTAAGTATCTGGGGAAATTAATAACCGACGACAACAAAGCAATGGTTGAACACGTTTCTCATATTATGTACTTCTGAAGCAACATTTAAAAAAATATTTAATTTTGCGATAAAATAAGTATTTCCATACTCTGTGTTCTTTTTTAAGAACAGCATTTTCGAAAATGAAGTCTGTCAAACTAATCTATTCTAAATAATTCATAGATCGTCTAGGGTACAAAAATGTTTAATCCGTATGTAATATATTATTTAGTCTTTAACCTAATCATTAAAATGTACTGATTTACTAAAAAGAGTAATTTTCTCTCACTTTATTCATAGTCATAATTTTTTTTCTACGCGAATCAAGATATGTGATAATTTAGATAACTTTCTTGGATAATTATTGACTGGTATGTTTATTTATAATAATATTATTAGATTATTATGGTAATCTCTAATAATCTGTGTCGTTAAAATATAAAGATCTAATAACATGCAACTGTCGCCTACGAAAATATGATATAATTGTCAATGGTAATTTGGCGTTTATTTATATTCCATATTTTGTCTTTAATGAAAGTACCATAATTATGCGATATTATATTACACTATTTATTTTTATCAAACAATTAGGAGGAAAACTCTAGATGATTATTATATATCAATTATTTATACAATTTCAGGTAATCACACAATATGCTTCTAAAATAATCCAGTTATTAAAGGAAGAAATTAAAAATGAATATATATTTATGGATAGATGTATTTCTACATACCTTATATCCCTGACATTAAGCACTTACATGTATTTAATTATTTTCATTAAATATTAGAGGTTTGTTTTGGTTTTGGCCACTACAGTCTACCTTTTGCATGAAGACGGCTCATGAGACAGGACCTACTGCTTTAAGCCAATTCCGAACGGTTACTAACATGCATGTCACAGTGGGATTCGAACTCACGAACTCCGGTACCGGCGATCGCCGAACAATGGCCTTTTGGTTAGGGTGCTGGACTTCGGTACCGGAGTTCGTGGGTTCGAATGCCACTATGGTATGGATGTTCGTTGCCGTTCGGAATCGACTTTAAGCTGTAGGTCCCGGTCTCATTAGCTGTCATTATGCAAAAAAGTAGACTGTAGCACTCCAAGCCAAACCAAAGCGGTATCGACGATCGGCGCCCTAACTATTAGGCCATTGTTTGGCTGCAGACAAGAATATTTTAAAGTATACTAATGTTTAAGTATAGTCTGATAGTACATATCCCAGTCTGGTTAAACAGGAAACTTTCTTTGGGAACTTTCTTAGCATCACGCATATTGCTACACACCTTATATCCCTGACGTTAAGCATTTAAATATATTTAATTGTTTCGTTAAATTTTAGAGGACAAGATTTCATTTGGTTTCGAGCTCTATGGTCTACTTTTTGCAGCACGATGGTTGAGGATACCAAGAACTACTGCTTAAAGTACGAACGGCTACGAATATCCATGCCATAGTAACATTCGAACTCACGAACTGCAGTACCGACGATCAGCGCCCTTACTATTAGGCCATTGTTCGGCTGTAGGACAAGAATGTTTTAAAATAGTCTGATAACATAGCTCCCAGCTTGGCTAAGCAACAAACTTACTTTGGGATAGCCGTCTTCCTGCAAGTAGTTAAATAGTTAATGACAATAATTTATTTAATATATCCACATATATAAATAAAAAATGGCCTAAAATCTAACTTAGTTAAAATGAATTTCTTTGCAAAATTTCTGGAAACGGAGATATTAAAGAATGATTAGAAAACATTTATGCTTAGATCAGCGTACATTTTAAATGAAATCTTTATTCTCGATATCAAACTTTAAGTTTATTCATATTTTTGTTACTTCTAAACTTCCTACTATTCTTGAAAACGAGCTATGGAATAACTGTGTAATTATCCCTATTTGATTAATTATTTAAATCCACAAAGGCTTTGGAAGAGAATTTTTTATTACTTTTTAAAGAGAAATTAATAACCCTCGTTGGCAGCACGAAGTTAAACTCATTTTGCACCTTATGATTTTAACAAGCAACATTTTATGAAGATTTAATGCTGACATCGCTTCATGTTCCACTCCTATGTAAGTCACTTTTTAAGAAGATCATTTCAAGTGGTTAACCTAATCTGTCTTAATCACCTCCCTGCCGACTTATATGTCTGTTTGTTTCTAAACTTTTCTAAATACCCGTGTAATGCTCTGTTTACTCTTTATCATAATTATTAATAACATGAGTACTCCTTAAAAAGATACCGCTTCGGTATCACTACAGTGATATTCTTTATTTCTATACGTACCCAAATCAAGAAAAATAGGTGATGAAACCTTTCAGAATTTATCCTAGGATAATTAATGACTCGGATTTCACTTTTAAAATTAGTTCGTTGGATTTTTATGGAAATCTCCGGCAATTTGTAGCTTTAAATTTTAACCGCTAATAACGGTTGATGGTCGCTTATTAGGTCGTGGAACAAAGCAAACTTAAGCCTAATTGCTTTGTTGTCAAAGTGTAGTTGTTGTTCTTAAGTTTTAGTATCTAATATCATGTAAACTGATTTTTATGACCTAAAATTCATTCCTGTAGAAACAGGTGAAAATTTAAAAGTTGTTTGAGAAGATTGAATTACTGATATCTAAATGTTTTATCGCGAGAACAGAGAATTATCGCTGTTACTCCTTAAGCTACTTTGGTGAGATCGGACCTAAATGTTTACGATAATCTACGAAATTGTTAAGTAATTATTTTAAACTCAAATAAATCTATACCTTTTTGAAAATAGATTAATACTTTTATCCTTGAATGGAGATTGCATTTTTCTACTTTTCTGTCTAAGGCGTCTTAAAACTCAGGCAAATGAGGTCAAAATTATGTTTCTTAGTTAGTTATTGATGGAGACAAGTTACTTAAAACTTCAAATTTTACTTTTTCAAGGTTTAATTATATTATTAACACATTATAGGCGGGTACATTTCACAACAGAATTGTACCGGGAGCGGACATTTTGCGCGTCAATTTAGGTTTTCAGTTAAATGACAATAGATCGAAAATTATTTCATTTTTTAACCAACTTTTTGTATTTTAAATTGAAATATATAAACAAATATATAAATAGAAATATATAAACAACAACCATAAGATTGTTGTAAACAAAAAATATATTTTATAGTGGATAAATTTATAATAGTATGGAAAATATGAATTCAAATAGAAATACTAGTATATAGTTTTAATTTTTTCCCGTTCTGTGGTTCCGCATCGACTGATGTAAAAACTAGTTTTTATTTGTCTAAATTTTCACAGAATCTATGTACTAGACAAGAACATTCGGCTTCGTTTTCCTGTATATACCGTTATTTTTGTACCCACAAACAAATCATGTTTTTACACTAACCCTTACAAGTACGAGATCCATGCTCAAGTATCAATCGTCAGAGAACGTATTAGTACATGTCCCGCATACAATGTGTTAATAAAGTTTGGATTTCTATTGCAGGCATATCTTAATAGTGATAAAGTAAAGGATTCTGGTGGTTTTAAGTGCTAAACGTGTTTCTTTGTGTTATTAACACTAGATTGCCCGAGATTTCTTGTATACCTATATTGCCCAAAAACAGTCAAAATAACTGCATTGTGAAAAATTAACAAATATGTAAAGAAATTTGTTTAAAATTAATTTTTAATATTATATAATAATGGAGGGCGGAAGTAACTACAATTATTCATAAACCCATTTATATATTATAGAAAAAGTCACCAAATTCTAAGAAATTGTGTCATTATATTTCATAATTGTTTTTCTAATTGAAATTAAAAAACAGTCAAAATGACTGCCTTGGGTAATCTAGTGTTAATAGGGTGATCATAATGTAATGGCTATATTATTACACAATCCATCATAAAATTATCTTTGAATGAAATATTTTTTTACTTTTAATACTATTGTTGCGTACTTCTTTCATCAGTTTGGCGGTTGAATATACTCTGATTAAGATGATAGAAATAGCACTAATAAAACTTCTTTTAAGACAGTTCCATGTCCCATATATTAATGTTACAAATTTTAGAGATTATCATAAAAAATTAAGAAAACTATTTATATAAACATTCCAGCCACAATTTACCAATAAAAGGATCTAAATTATCTCACCTGTTGATTCAGATAGATATAAAAATTACATATAGCATAAAAAACAGAGCAAACCACTTTCTTTAGAAAAAGTGCACATTTTAGTTATTAGGTTAAACAGTAAGGAAATGTTAGAAAAGAACTTTTAAGAAAATCTTTAGACTCAGTCAATGTAAGAGTTATTTAAGATAGATTAGGTTGACGGATTACATTTTTGAAAATTCTGTTCTTAAAACCCGAAGAATAGAGCGAGGACAGACTTATTTGATCACAACATTAAATATTTTTTCAAATGTTGCTTCAGAAAGACATAATATGAGAAATGTGTTCAAGTTTTCCGTTGTTTTCGGTTATTAATTTCCCAAGTAACTTGGAGTTGACATTTAATCATGTTTTTCTTTAAAATATTATCTAAGGCTTTCTTCATTTAAGATTAATTTATCAACGCTAGATTCTTATAGTGTTCTTTCGTTTCTAATAGTGAACTGAAGGCATGTGTAAAATAAAAAAAAATTCTGAAGACTGCTAAAATTTTGATATTTTGATAGGATTTTATTAAAGGATTCGTGATTTGTACTTCTCTATATTTTCAATATTTTTTCATATATTATCTCTTGTACTTTGTTGTGATTTTTATAATTAATAGATGTTGCATTTCTATTGTAGGAAAATCTTAAAAGTGATAAATGAAAGAATTGCATTTCATATATTAACACATTGTGTGCGAGACAAGTACTAGTGCTTTTTCTGACGATTGATTCTTGAGCGAGTACCATGTACTAGTATGCTTTCTGACAATTGATACATGAGAGCGAGACACGTACTAGTACGTTTTCTGACGACTAATACTTGAACGCGGGTCACGTACTAGTACGGGTTAGTGTAACGACATGGTTTGTTTGTGGGTACAAAAAATAACGGTATATACGGGAAAACGAAGCTTAATGTTCTTGTCTACTACATAGATTCTGGAAAAATTTAGACAAATAAAAACTGGTTTATACTATGTGGAACCACAGAACAAGAAAAAATTAAAACTATATACTACTAATTATATTTGAATTTTCATATTTACTATACTATTATAAATTTACTCACTAAAAATATATTTTTTGTTTACAAACATTTTATGGTTGTTATTTATATATTTCTGTTTATAAATTTTAAATAGATGTTTTAGGTTTTATAATTGTCATATATTACACACGCACACATATACACATTCTCACAGACACAGACAGACACACACACACAGATATATATATATATATATATATAATATATATATATATATATATATATATATATATATGTGTGTGTGTGTGTGTGTGTGTGTGTGTGTGTGTGTGTGTGTGTGCATGTGTGTGTGCGAACAAAAATATGGCTAAATATTTGTAGTAATCCCCCAAAAATTATAAGTTAATATTTATAATCCCCTTATAATTAAATAAATGTGTTTTAGTATATCATTTTATTTTTTCCATAATTGGTCTCATCATCTATCAAACGTATGTATATAGCTTAATACCATTCTTTATACCAAACAAATAATGGAGTTAAATTTAGACAAATAAAAATGAGTTTTTACATCAGTCGATGCGGAACCATAAAACGGGGAAAAATTAAAACTATGTTCTACTATTTCTATTTGATTTTTTCATATTTTCGATACTATTATAAATTTATCCACTAAAAATATATTTTTTGTTTACAAAAATCTTATGGTTGTTATTTATAAATTTCTATTTATATATTTGTATATATATTTCAATACAAAATACGAAAAGTTGGTTAAAAAATTAAATAATTTTCGATTTATTGAGATTAACTGAAAAACTAAATTGACGCAAAAAACGCCTGCTCCCAGTACAATTCCGCTGCGAAATGTACCCGCACAGAAAGTGTAATTAAATAATTATTATATCTTTTAATCATAATTAAATCTTCAAAATTTAAAATCACTTGTCTCCATCAATATCTAACTGACAAACATAATTTTGACCTCATTAAAATGTATTTCATTTGCCTGAGTTTTAAGACGCCTTACACAGAAAATTTAAAAAAAATGCAATCTCCATTCATGGACAAAAGTAGTAATATATATTCAAAACTGTATACATTTATTTGAGTTTATAATAATTACTCAACAATGTTTAACCGGTGTTAACAATGTTTTTTAAGGAGTAACCGCGATTAATCTCTGTTAACACTAGATTTACGAATGTTGATCATACACCTACTTTTACTGAAGTGAGCCAATTTGACTGACACAAGAAAATTGAAGTTTTTTGCAAAGATAATAGTTCCAAATTAATTTAAATGAAATGTTTATTATCAAAAAATTCATAGAAAACATATTTTACATATGAAATCTGTTTTGGAATCACATTTTCCGCAAACATTTCTATTACATTTAACACAATGGTTTCTACATCTGTTTCTTTTGCATGATTGTTGAACTTTTCTTCCGTGCGTCAGTAGCATGAATTTCTGTCATTGGAATGGAATTGTTTTCGACTTCTTCTCTATATTTACTTCTTAGCTCTTCAGGTAATTGGAAAATATCCCAGGTCTAATATCATGTAAGGGTGCAAGTGGTCCGCAATGATGTTCAGATACCCTGCAGCATTCATGGTCTGCTCTACCACTAGCACAGATCCAAGAGACGCTTAAGAGGACGTCCCTCAAAGCATAATATCGCCACCACCGACCTGTCTATGATTTACTGTACATTGAGGGAGTAACTGTTCGCCTGGAAGAAGGCGTATCCTAAAACGGTCATCGGCGGGATGAATGACAAACTGTGATTCATAGGAACTGACAACTCTCTTCCACTGATACATGTACCAGTCGCAAAGTTTCCGGGACCAGACTAGGCGCATTTGGCGATGACGCTTGGTGAGCAAAGACACACGAGTGGGACGTTTGCTGCGTAGTCCCATATCCAACAGTATCCGCTGAACACTGTGTTCCGATACTATTCTACTTGGCCCTCCATTGTATTGGGTTGTCAGCTGAGCCACTGCCTGGCTCAGGTTTTGCTTCACCATGAGAGACAGTCTCCAACGACCTTTTTCTTTGATAGCGTGTGGACATCCAACACCATGTCGTCTACTGCTCGTTTCACCATCATTTATCCACTTTGCATAAGTACTAACAACTGTAGATCACGAGTCGTGCAATTTCGGAAATACTTTTTCCGAGCCTTCGAGCCATTACAATCTGCCCTCTATCAAAATCGCTTTGGCCACTCATTACACACAGAATTCTCATTACACATAGAAGTAAATGAAATAATAATTCTTCAGATTCTCTATCAGCAGTTAAATACACTTAGACCTGATCACGTGTCTTCTACGTCATCCAGGCAAGTTCATTGCAAAATGTAAGGATGGTCATAACGTTTTGGTTCTTGAGTGTATAAAGATATCTTTAGTGATACTTAATATTTTTGTGTACTTTAATTCTTTTTTTATTTCTACATATAAAAAATAAAAATTTAAAACATATCTTTATTGAAGATATGCGTTAACAACCCCAAATTATAAAATAATATCTTTGAATTTTTGAAGATTTACAATTAAAAATACTCATTTCGCTTTGTGTGTTAAATTCTTAAAATATAATAATTCTGCAATTACTTTAATATATTTCAACAAATAATAATTGCAAGTGAGCTTATATACTAGGAATTATAAAAACCCAATATATTTTACGGAAGTAAGTAAATGGGTTTTCTTAGAAGTAATTTCAAGCTATTAGCGGTTGATAAGTTAAGCAGTACAAATTCCCGGAAATTGACAAAAAAATATAGAAGCTCATTTTAAACTTGAATGTGGGACATTAATTATCCAAAAGATTCGGAATTATGTCTTTCTAAGAAGTCAATTTAATTATATAAAAATGGTGAATGTTATATTTGTGATATTCGATATAAATGCAGACTTTTAAAAAGGAGTCATGTTAATAAAAATTAGGCTCAAAATTAAACTAAAATCTTTATGATAATTTCGAATAATGTAGAAACAAAATAAGATATAAACAGGAAAATTATCTCAGACAGATTAAGTTAACTAATTGAATAATCGTAATTGTGCTTCTTAAAAAAACATTAACAAAGCATTGAACAAAAAATGACTTATTTAAAACCAATTTCACAACATAACTTGTTTCCTTTCTATATAAAAATGTATAAAAATGATTTTCTGCACTGTGATGTCATCATAATTTCTTATATAATAACAGACTAAGTTATATATCCGTCTCTCCTCGAATTTATAAAGCTGTTGCAACTGGACATCCATATTGGATTCTGAATGAGTGAAGTTTAGCAAAATTCAAAACGAGTAAAGTTTATATTCTACTAAACTATCTATCCAATTCTAAAATAAATTGGTATAAATATGCTTTATATGACAGCCAAAAATACTGTCTTTTTTAAAATGCTCGAAATCCAACTCTTCCCCTTTTTAGAGCGTTTACTGACATTATTTCGAGCCATGTTTTCCCCTGCGAAACGCAGGCGATTAAATTTTTCGAATTTATCGCTTAATAAATAGGTAACAATAACAGGTTTTTCTTGCCTGACATCATTCTAGCATGGCATCATCATTTCTAGCATGACATCATCATTTCTAACATTACATCATTCCTTGAACCCTCTCATTTAATCATTTCTTATTTTAAATTATTTAAATATCGTCTGCATTATATTCGTACGTTTTTTCCCTGAACTTAGATATTACGTCAATAATTTTCTTTTATATTTGGCTTAAATAAGAGATTAGGCACATATGTGGTAACTTTAAATTTAATCATGGATTATTTTTTGTTGCAATGAAAATTTTCTCACCGGTATTAACAACAAATTCTTTTCATAAAAGTCGAGGAGTCTATTTCACGGTCTAATAAATATATAACGTTTAAGTTATATATCTTAGAAAAATAAAAAGTTTGTTAGTTTGTGTGTTTGTTTTTTCCACATAACCAGACGACAATCATTATGACGTCATTTCTTTAGCCATCACATTTAATTATTTCTTATTTTAAAGTATTTAAATATCGTCTGCATTATTTTCGTACGTTTTATCCTGAAACTTAGCTATTACATCAATAATTTTCATTTATATTTAACTTAAATAATAGATTATGTACATATGTGATAATTTTAAATTTAATCATCGATTACTTTTGTTGAAAGATAATTTTCAGCCAAAAAACAAACCATTTTTTTTGCCTTATATGGTACATTACAATTCTAGAAAATTAAAAATTTTACTAATCCCAACATATGATGGGCTGTATTCTAGTTAATTAATGTTTCTAAACAGTTAGGGATTATTTTAGGAAATTTGAGATATTTAATGTTTGATAAACTTTCTTTACAGATATACCTACGAAAATACTGCTTCACTAGTGTAACTTAATTTCACTTTTAAGTTACAGTACATTACTTTTAAATATCTGACAAACATTAGAATTAAACTCACTAACAATCTATATTTGGCAGAATTTCTGTCTTTAAAAACTACGAAAAATTATTTGCAAAATATGAATGTTAATTTTGTGATATTCGATATATATGTAGGCTTTTAAAATGAAGTCATGTTATTAACAATTAGGCTGTGAACTAAACTGAAAACTTTACGATAATTTCGAATGATATAGATCCGAAAATAGATATAAATAGGAAAATTGTCTCAGACAGATTAAGTTAACCACTTGGATATTCGTAATTGTACTTCTTCAAAAGAACATTAACAAAGCCCTGAACAAAGAATGACTTATTTAACCTCAAACCACTACATCATTTGATCCATTTCTGTATAAAAATGTAGAGAAGTGATTTTCTGTACTGTGATGTCATCTTCATTCCTTATATACTAACAGACTAAGTTATCTGTAAGCCTGTCTTCGAATTTATAAAGCTGTTTCACCTGGAATGGATAGAAACATACATATTGTATTCTGGATAAGTTAAGTTTAGCAAAATTCAAAACGAGTAAAGTTTATATTCTCCTAAACTATCGATCCGATTCTAAAATAAATTGGTATAAATATGGTTTATATGATAGCGAGAAATACTGTCGTCTGTAAAAACGTTCGAAATGCAACCCTTCCCCCTTTTCGAGCGTTTACTGACATTATTTCGAGCCCTGCTTTTCCCTGCGAAATGTAGGCGATTAAATTTTTCGATTTATCACATAATAAATAGGTAAAAGTAACATTTTTTTCTAGCATTATGACGTCATTCCTTGAATCATCTCATTTAATCATTTCATATTTTAAATTATTTAAATATCGTCTGCATTTTTTCATTCATTTTATCACTTATCTTAGATATTAAGTCAATCATTTTCTTTTATATTTAGCTTAAATAATAGATTAGGTACATATGTGGTAACTTTAAATTGAATCATGGTTTATTTATTGTAGCAATGAAAACTTTATCACCGGTATTAACAAGAAATTCTTTTCATAAAAATCTAGTAGTCTATTTCACGTTCTAATACATATATAACGTTTAAGTTATATATCTAAAAAATAAGAGGTTTGTTCGTTTGTGTGTTTCTTTTTTACACATAACCAGACTACAAGCTTTATGACGTCATTTCTTTAGCCATCTCATTTAATCATTTCTTATTTTAAATTATTTAAATATCGTGTGTACTTTTATCGTCATACTTTTTATCACGGAACTTAAATGTTATGTCAATAAATTCTTTTATATTTAGCTTAAATAATAGATTATGCACATATGTGATAATTTTAAATTGAATCATCAATTAATTTTGTTGTGATAGAATTCTGAGCAAAAAACAAACCATTTTTTATCTGCCTCATATGGTATATTACAATTCTCGAAAATTAAAAATTTTACTGATCTCTACATATGACAGGCTATATTCTAGTTAATTTATGTTTCTAAAGAGTTAGGGATTTTTTAAAAGAAATTTGAGATATTTAATATTTTATAAACTTTCTTTATAGATATACCTACGAAAATACTCCTTCACTAGGTTAACTTAATTTAACTTTTATGTTAACGTATATGATTTTTAAATATCTCACAAACAATCTCAATTTAGCAGAATTTTTGTTTTTAAAAACTATGAAAAATTACTTGAAAATTATGAATGTTAATTTTGTGATATTCGATATAAATGAAGTCTCTTAAAATCGAGTCATGTCATTAGCAATTAGACTCAAAACTAAACTAAAAACTTTATGAAAATTTTGAATAATTAAGGACCAAAAAGAGATATAAATAGGAAAATTATTTTAGACATATTATGTTAACTACTTGGATAATCGTAATTGTACTTCTTAAAAAGAACATTAACAAAGTACTGAACAAAGAATGACTTATTTAACCCCGACATCCCAACATCATTTGATCCCTTTCTGTATAAAAAATGTAGAAATGTGATTTTCTACAATGTTTTGTTATCATTATTAATTATTGTTCCTAAACAGTTAGAGATTAATTTAGGACATTTGAGATATTTAATGTTGGATAAACTTTCTTTATAGATATACCTAAGAAAATACACCTTCACTATGGTAACTTTTAGCTTACGGTGAATGACTTTTAAATATCTGACAAACATTAGGATTAAACTCACTAATAATCTCTATTTAGCAGAATTTCTGTCTTTAAAAACTATGAAAAAGTATTTGAAAATTATGAATGTTAATTTTGTGATATTCGATATAAATGAAGTCTCTTAAAATTGAGTCATGTCATTAGCAATTAGACTCAAAACTAAACTAAAAACTTTATGATAATTTTGAATAATTAAGGACGAAAAAGAGATATAAAAAGGAAAATTATTTTAGACATATTATGTTAACTACTTGGATAATCGTAATTGTACTTCTTAAAAAGAACATTAACAAAGTACTGAACAAAGAATGACTTATTTAACCCCGACATCCCAACATCATTTGATCCCTTTCTGTATAAAAAATTATAGAAATGTGATTTTCTACAATGTTTTGTTACCATTATTAATTACTGTTCCTAAACAGTTAGAGATTAATTTAGGACATTTGAGATATTTAATGTTGGATAAACTTTCTTTATAGATATACCTAAGAAAATACACCTTCACTATGGTAACTTTTAGCTTACGGTGAATGACTTTTAAATATCTGACAAACATTAGGATTAAACTCACTAATAATCTCTATTTAGCAGAATTTCTGTCTTTAAAAACTATGAAAAAGTATTTGAAAATTATGAATGTTAATTTTGTGATATTCGATATAAATGAAGTCTCTTAAAATTGAGTCATGTCATTAGCAATTAGACTCAAAACTAAACTAAAAACTTTATGATAATTTTGAATAATTAAGGACGAAAAAGAGATATAAAAAGGAAAATTATTTTAGACATATTATGTTAACTTCTTGGATAATCGTAATTGTACTTCATAAAAAACTTTAACAAAGAATTGAACAAAGAATGACTTATTTAACCCCAACATCACAATATCATTTTCTGTATAAAAATGTAGAGAAGTGATGATTTTCTACACTGTGATGTCATCATCATTCCTTATATAAATGCAGACTGAGTTATCTGTCCTCCTGTCCTCGAATTTATGAAGCGGTTGGACCTGGAGTGATTAGAGGCATCCATATTGTATTCTGGATGAGTTAAGGTTAGAAAAATTCAAAACAAGTAAAGTTTATATTCTCCAAAATTATCCATCCGATTCTAAACTAAATTGGTATGAATATGCTTTAAATGAAAACGAAAAATATTGTAGTCTTTAAAACGTTCGAAATCCAAACCTTCCCCCTTTTCGAGAGTTTAATGTCATTATTCCAATACCCCTGCCAAAAGCAGGCGATTAAATTTATCGATTTATCACATAATAAATATGTAAAAATAACATGTTTTCCTAGCATTATGACGTCATTTCTTGAATCTTTTCATTTAATCATTTCTTATTTTAAATTAATTAAATATCGTCTGCATTATTTTCGTACGTTTTATCGCTGAACTTAGACATTACGTCAATAATTTCTTTATTTAACTTAAATAGTAGATTATGAGCTCATGTGATAATTTTAAATTCAATCATCGATTAATTTTGGTTAAAAGAAATTCTCAGCCAAAAAACAAACCATTTTTTTATTTCCATGATATGGTACATTACGAATCTGTAAAATTAAAAATTTTACTGATTCCGACATATGACGGGCTATATTCTAGTTAATTTATGTTTCTAAACCGTTAGGAATTATTTTAGGAAGTTTCAGATATTTAATGTTTGATAAACTTTCTTTATAGATATACCTACCAAAATACACCTTCACTAGTGTAACTTAACTTAAATTTTAAGTTACCCTACATGACTTTTAAATATCTGACAAACAATATAATTAAACTCACTAACAATCTCTATTTAGCAGAATTTCTGTCTTTAAAAACTATGACAAATCATTTGAAAATTATGAATGTTAATTTTTTTATATCGATATAAATGCAGACTTTTAAAATTGAGTCATGTTATGAAAAATTAGGCTGTAAACTAAACTGAAAACTCATGGATTATTTTTTGTTGCAATGGAAATTTTCTCACCGGTATTAACAACAAATTCTTTTTATAAAAGTCTAGGAGTCTATTTCACGGTCTAATAAATATATAACGTTTAAGTTATATATCTTAGAAAATCATGTTAGTTTTTTTTGTTTTTCACATAGGAAAATTATGAGTCATCTATTATTCAACAAATTACTTTTTTATAAAAATATCTCATTATTTTCGGAGTTTTATCCTGATTAGCTCTTACATCTCTAATATATATTTAGCTTAAAGATTATATATGTGATAAAAATAAGTTACTTTTTTTTGGTTTCTCAAAAAAACAATTTTTTTTTGTCTTTTACATTACAATTCTGGAAAATTAAATAATAGACAGACATTATGACTCTTATTTAGTTATTTTATTTCTAAATTAATATTTTTAAATTATGTAATGTTTGATTATTTCGTACGTTTTATCCTGAAACACCTTTACTAGGGTAACTTAATTTAACTTTTAATTTACATTTTTTAAATATAAATAATAGATTATGTACATATGTGATAATTTTAAATTTAATCATCGATTACTTTTTTTTTGAAAGATAATTCTCAAAAAACAAACCTTTTTTTTTGTCTGCCTCATAGGGTACATTACAATTCTGGAAAATTAAATAATTTACTGATCACGACATATGACGGGCTATATTTTAGTTAATTTATGTTTCTAAACAGTTAGGGATCATTTTAGGAAATTTGAGATGTAATGTTTGATAAACTTTCTTTATAGATGTACCTACGAAAATACACCTTTACTAAGGTAACTTAATTTAACTTTTAAGTTACCGTACATGATTTTTAAATATCTGACAAATATTAGGATTGAACTCACTAACAATCTCTATTTATCACAATTTCTGTCTTTAAAAACTGTGAAAAATTACTTGAAAATAATGAATCTTAATTTTGTGATATTCGATAGAAATGCAGACTTTTAAAATGGAATCGTGTTATTAAAAATTAGGCTGTAAACTAAACTGAAAATTTTACGATAATTTCGGATAATGTAGAACCGAAAAGAGATGTAAATAGGAAAATTATTTCAGACGGATTAATTTAACTACTTAGGTATTCGTAATTGTACTTCTTAAGGCGACAACGGACCTTTAGAGCAAACTATTTTTCTTTAAAATAAATTTCCTTGAAGATTGACTATGTTATAAGTGCTATTGATATATAAATATTTTAAAAATTTGAAGGTAAAATAATAATTAGTTTTGTAGTAATTAATTATTAATTGTTTCATAATTGGCTTAATTGAAAATGTTCCAGCAGCATCACTTTTTCATAAAATATTATAAAAAAAATATTAATTATGCCTTATAGACTTTACAAAAATATGTAGTTGTTTCCATAAACATTCATAGAAAGTATAAAGAAAAAAAATATGTATGATGATGATGATACCTATATTTTGCAGAATAAACAGCTATAGCGGTTAATTAAAATTCATAACTAAGATATTATATGCTTCAAAACATACCCGTTTCAACTAGACTTTATTTTATAAATTCTAATGTAAATAATACTGGAATTTCAGAGAAAATGATCTATTTTCAATGCGCCTGAAGTACTTTAAACATTTGTAATACATGAAAATTTTACTTCTAAATAAACATCATTTGCAGTTATTATTTCTCTACCCATAAGTAATGATAATCTTATTATACCCATAAGTAATGATAAGCTTATTATACCCATAAGTAAAGATAAAATGATGTGAATAAAAAATTATTTTTGCTCCGTATTCCTAATGATATATTCTTTCACTATTTATTAAAATACAAAATTCGATTTTTCCGTTGATTTTAGCCAATTTGAAAGTCTACCATCGCTTTAAAAAGTACATTAACAAAGAATGACTTATTTAAGCCCAACATTACAACATCATTTGATTCCTTTCTACATAAAAATGTAGAAATGTGATGATTTTCTACATTGGGATGTCATCATCATTAATTAATATTTCTAAACAGTTAGACATTATTTTAGAAAATTTGAGATATTTAATGTTAGATAAACTATCTTTATAGATATACCTACGAAAATACACCTTAACTAGGGTAACTTAATTTAACTTTTAATTTACCGTAGATTAATTTTAAAAATCCGACAAACATTAAGACTCTAACATTAACTCACTAACAATCTCTATTTAGCGGAATTTCTGTCTTTAAAAACTTTTAAAAGAGACTATATTTGGAAAACTAGGAAAACACAATATGTCTTCCCGAACAAAGCAATTAGGTTTTCTTCGAAGTTATTTACCGTAATTAGACGTCAATATTTCAACGCTACAATTACCATAAAATTTTACTTAGCAAATTTTTAAAGGGATTCTGTGTCATTAATTATTGAATAATAGGAGCAAAAATATTATCTTGCACACGTCTGCTGTTTGAACTAGAACTAAAAATTATGAAGTTTTAATAAGATGATAACAAGGCACTCTTTTCCGGAAGTAATTAGGTTCTTAACAGTTAAATAAAAGTGTCTAAAAAACCTACACAAAAATTTTAGAAATATTGCCAGGTAGATAATTTTAATCAGTTTAGTTAACCCCTTCCGGTATGATTTAATAATGAAAAACTGAGCATGAAGTAACCATTTATTTTTTATTTAAAAAACTTTTTTCATTTTACAATTCTTACATATTCTTAATTAAAATCCACTTTTTACATAGTGTTAAATAATATCAGAAACAGTAAAATTAAGAAAATATCAAAGCAAAACATTAATAAGGTATACAGATAATAGTCTTCAAGCTAGTGGTACTTTTCAAAACAAAGTGCAAAGGAGTTCTTAATTGTTTACACCGCCAAGTAGTCTCACTTTTAATTTGATTCTTGTAACACACACGGCATTTCTTAGTAGGTTTTCTTTTATTCTGACTCATTCATTTGGCAATGACTTGTACCAAGTAAACAATATGCAATAGTGACTTGTGCTTTTCACAAGTGATAAAAGTGTTGCCAAATTCAGTACACTAGAAATTTTAAACTAAATTAATTATCATATTTAACAGTAACTTTAATCGCATGACGAGTGTAGCTCGTCATTGTGCGGTATGGAATGAAAAACTAATGACGAGCTAGACTCGTCATTTTACCGGAAGGGGTTAAACCACCTGTATTTTAGGGATAGGGCTTCTTAAAAACTAGAAGCATGTTATGTGGGCCGATGCGTATTATACCAAAAAACATTCCTAACTTGTGAAACTACATGTTAAAAATTAATTAGCATATTATTTGCCTCTCTCGATTATCATTTTCCCCAAAATACGTATTAAGATATTTGAGATTTTGTAGAGTTGAAACCACGTGTAAAAAAGAAAATTATTTCAGACAAATTAAGTTAACCATTTGGATTTTCGTAAATTTACGGCTATAAATGAACTTTAATAAAACGTTAGGTGGGGCTGAACCCTACCCCAAAATGGCAGCATCACTTCATACCCATCTGTATAAAAAATTTCAATAATTAGTTTATGTGCTGTGATGTCATCGTCAGTCAGGAATGTTTCTAATCATTATTTTAGATATTTCAAGATATTTATCCAAGATTTGATATATTTTCTTTATAGATATACCGACGAAAATACTCCTTCACTAAACTAACTTAAATTTAGATTTTATGTTACTGTTGAAAGCTTTTAAATATCTGATAAACATAGGAATTTATGTCACTAATAATCTCTATAGTGTAAAATTTTTATCCTTCAAAATACCTTCACCAGAGATTATATTCTCAAAACTAGGAAAACACGATATTTTCAAGAACAAAGAAATTAGGCTTTCTTCGAAGCTATTATACCGTTATTAGCGATCAATACATCAACACTACAATTATCATAAAAATTTGTTTAGCTAATTTTCAAAGTGATTCTGTGCTATTAATTATCCAATAACTGGCTCTAAAGTGTATTATCTTGCATACATCTTCTGATTCAAGTACAATTAAGAATTATGAAGCTTCAACCTGATGATAACGAAGAACACTTTTACTAAGCTGTCAGGGTCTTATGCTAAAATGTCTGTTGAAAATTACACAAAAATTAAATATATTAAGTAAGAAGTGTTATTCAAAGCAGTTTAGTTTAACCACCTGTAATTTGAGGATTGATTTCTGATATAGAAACTTAACACTAGATTTACGGACCGAACCAATTTGACTCATTAAAATTTTGATAACTATATATATATAAAACTTTAATATCACTTTTCAAAAACATACGTCGGTTTTTAGTTAAGTAATAAAATATATGTAAATTTTCAATGCTCTTCATTGCAGATCTCTTCATTTTGCATTATCAAATGTGGTGTACCTATTTTCACGGTTGTGAGACAATTTGACTCATAGAATGCTTTAACAGTTAATCGCATAACATGAAATTTATTGATCATATCAGTCCAAGCAATAATCAAGATTTTATTTTCCAATTGGCTGAAGAGTTAAGAAGTAAATATCGAGAAGAAGTCGAGAACACTTCCATTCCAATGACAGAAATTCATGGTACTGACGCACGGAAGAATTGTCAAGTTCAACAATCATGCAAAAGTAACAGATGTAGAAACCATTGTGCTAAATGTAATAGAAATGTTTGCGGAAAATGTGTTACAAAAATAAATTTTATATTTAAAAAAATGTTTTCCATGAATTTTTTGATAATAAACATTTTATTTAAATTAATTTGTAATTATTTTCTTTGCAATAAACTTCAATTTTCTTGTATGAGTCTAATTGGCTCACTTCAGTAAAAATATGTATATGATTAACATCCGTAAATCTAGTTTGAAAGAAGAATGTTAAGGGAGCCGATGTATATTATAACAAAAATTAACTAAATTTCATAAAAATATTAAATATAAAACTTATAAAATAGTTATTTTATTGGTCGTTCTCCTTCATTAATTTCTCCAAAATACATACAATTGCCATGTATAATAACTTTTTTTTATAAAATCTTCCAGTAACTTTGTAAAATAAAGTTTTTTGTAAAATACTTACGTAAAATACGACAGCTCTACCGAGATTTACAAAGAAAAATAAAGGACGCATGCTTAAAATCTCTTCCCCTACATAATAATAGTCTAAATTATCTGTCCGTCTGCCTACGAATTTATGAAGCAGTTGAACCTGGAATCTATAGAGGCATCCACATTGGATTATTGATGAGTTAGGGTTAGCAAAATTCAAAAAGATTTGAAAAATGTTTGAAATCCACCCCTTCCCCCATTTTCGGTCTATTAATGCCATTATTTCAAGCCCTTTTTACCCCGGTTAAGAGCAGGCGATGCTTAAATTCACCAATTTATCACATTATATGCAGATGAAAATAAAATTTTCTTCTAGCATCATGACGTTATTTCTTTAACCATTTTACTTAATTATTTCTTATTTTAAATTATTTAAATATCATCTGTCTATTTATTTTCATACGTTTTCTACACTGGACGTAGATGTGACGTAAATGCTTTTCTTTTATATTTGGCTTAAATAAGAGATTAGGTACATATGTGATATTTTAAATTGAATCATCGCTTATTTTTTGTTGCAATGAAAGTTTTATCACCAGTAATAAAAACAAATTATTTTAATAAAAGTCTAGGAGCCTATTTCACGGACTAATAAATATCTAGCGTTTAAGTTATATATCTTCAAATTTTGTTAATTTGTATGTGTTTTTTATACATAACAACAATGGTTGCAAAAGATTTGCTCAATTTTGGACATCATTCATATATATCACCAAATAATCACCAAACTTCTGCTGTCCATCCTATCACGTAATATGACAAGATAAATCAAAATTGCAACTAGCATGTGGTCAGTAAAGATAAACAAATTACTGAGCGTGTATCAAATAATTTTCAGCCTAAAGACAAACCATTGTTTTACCTGCCTCATACAGTAATTTACAATTAAGGAAAATTAAAATTTTTAATTATATTTTGATTTTTTAATATATACTAGTGTATTTAAGGATATAATTAAAAAAATTGATAAAGAAAAAACAATTTCATATAATGTTCATTAAATATATGTTCTCATAAATTGGTTATTTATATAATATTGGTCTGATTAAAAGACAGCTTGATTTGGTTTGGAGTGCTACGGTCTAATAGTTTGCAACACAAGGGCTAATGAGACCGCGACCTACAGCTTAAAGCCGATTCCGAACGGCTACGAACATCCATGCCACTGTGAGATTCGAACCTACGAACTCCGGAACAGATGGCCAGCACCCTAAGCAATCGGCCATCGTTTGGCAAAAAAGACGGCTTGAACTAAGGTAAAAAAAATTTCTGTAACAAAAGAAGTTTTATTCTCATTTTTTTTCTCAATAACGTATTTACTTGTATATTTTAACACCAATAAGTTATGAATTATTAATTTTGTGATAAGTGCTTTCATTACTATTTCTTTTAGAAATCCCTTCAGATTAAGTACTCTGACGACTTAAATCTTAATACTCTCTATTGTGTGCCTGAGGGAATAATTTTCCCAAATAGGTTTTATATGATAATATGTACTAAAAATTAGGGAACAATGTTTCAGAAGATAACATTGTAGCTATCTTAGTAGCTATTTTCCGTTATGAGCGGTTTATACCTTAACACTACAAACTAGTATTAAAAATTTAGTTGGCTCAATTTCGTGTAGAATCTGAGTCATTAATTATACAACAAAATGTCCTAAAGTATTATGTATTACCTGTTCCCCTTGGATGAAGTAAAAATTATATGGATAATGTAGAAACTTTTAAAGCTGATGAGAGAGATAAACACGAATGCTATTAGAGATTCTAGGTTAGCCTTATATACCATTAAAAATGCTCTTCTGAAACAGAATCTTAACAAAGTGTATAAGGGAAGTAGATTTATTTGAACATAAGATTAAGAATTCATAAAAATTGTACTTGTTTCAATTATGATGAGAAATTGTTTCCAGTGTTAAGCTGTCATGATCAGTAATTAACACGTTTAGAAATTTAAAGTTGGTATTTAATAAATATCTTGTAAACGAAAAATATTTGGAAGCTTATTTTAAATTTAAAATTGTAGTTAAATACTGAGATTTATCGGATCTATGCACGAATGACGCAAAAATGAGTCACAGACTGATATGTGAGTTTTGTGCATTTGTTGCTTTGGATCTCCGATCAAAACAATCTATCAGTTAAAAATTGAATTTGTATTTTGTAATTAACCTTCTAGAAATTCTTCAGCATTGTTTTGATGAATTGGTTGGCCCGTACCGCCCTTAATGAACAAGGTGGGACTTTGGACGGCTCGAGAATAGACTTCGCAACTCTCTGGCTACAAGAAAGTTGGCTGACCAGAACCTTATACTAAAGCTGAACAACAGCGAAGTAGAATTTTACCCTAGGAACTTTCGTGTGTGCTGGTACACGAATGTTTTAAATATATAAACAGTATTTCAACTTTACACATTTAAAACAAAATCACAACGGTATCAGTCTTTACTTAAACGTGTCAATGCTAATTAATAAGGTTAATTACAAAACCTTAAAACAGTAATAAGCATTAATCAACATTGCTTTCTGAGAGAGGCGAAGAGTCTTGTGTTGGTGGCGAATGAGAGGCTCTCACTTGACTCGTAGAAGCTTTTCACTCTGAGACTCTTCTACTAGAAGCGCTGACGATACAGCAGGGCGCTTTAAATTGGAGACAGACATGTTGATGGGTACTTGTTGTCTGTTTTTTCTCTAATTGGTCGATGCCGCACCGGAAACCAATCACGCGCTTCTATGAGTGCCCGTGGTATATACTCTGAGTCAACTCATCTTTGTTTGTCATGCAGGGATCCTTCTCTCTGACGCATCAACATGAAACAACGTTCTTTCTCGCAATGCGGCTGCCGGCATAATTGTATTTTGATTTATTTTTATTTTGTATTATATATATATTTCATAATTGTATTTTTACATTTTGATGAATACTTTGGAAAAACCATGAAGCACTGAAGCCGTAAAACATAAAGAACGAAGTGGCGATGGAAAAACATAGTTAGCACGGCTAAATTAAAGAATTTGATCTCGTCAGCTTCTCTGATTTTGTTTTTCAAAAGAATAAGAAATCTCAATCTTATGCAGCGAATACAATGTTTTTTATTTTCATTTATTTCCTTAAGAATTGAGTTAAAAAGACAACAAAAATCTAAAAAGGATTAGAAAAATTTACAACTAAAACGACAAACGAATAGACACAAAATGTATTGAGATAGATTAAGCTAACCAACCTCTTTAGTGTAAATGAACTTTTCAACAAGTAGATTAAGATCGGATAAAAAATAGAGAACAAAATTCAACTCATTTTAGATTTTCTTTTTAGTTGTTAATATAAAAAGTAACTTCTGAGTAATAGTGTCGTCGGTGGTTTTTAATTCTTTTAGAACTATCACATAGCCCATCATATAACGGAATTAGTAAACTTTTTTAATTTCCATAATTTTAAAGTACCCTATGGGGCAGTTAAAAAAATAATTTGTTTTTCGGCTGAGAATTATCTGGTACACGCTCAATAATTCGTTTATCTGGATATTCCTCTACACTCTCCCAAAAGTATGATTGCAGTTTAGAATCATGTTGAATTCATTTAGTCAAACTGTGGGGTTATATAAAAAAACTAACTCACAGACGAACAAACTGTTTAGTTTTCAAAAATATATAACTTAAACGGTAGATATTTATTAGTCTGGGAAATAAACTTCTACACTTTTATGAACAGAATTTGTTGTGAATACCGGTGATTAAATTTTCATTGCAACAAAAAACAAATCGATGAATCAATTTAAAACTATCACATATGTAAATTATCTGGCTTGACTAAAGAACTGGGTTCCAATTTGGCGATAATGGTTTAAGTACGGTCGCCTAACACTTTCTCCTAATCTCACCGTGTTCAAACAATCTGTATCTATATTATAATTTATATGATATTTGCATACAACTCTCCTTGTGTAACTCTTTTCTTATATATGAAAAGTGCACAGTGCTTAAAAATTTAGATATAACAATCAATTAATGGTTCACTATGGCTGATTTTAATACTTTGGAGTTGTTGCGATTGTAAACTGTTCAGGATTAATTGCCCATAAATATAAATTCCCTGTTTTCACGTCCTTTTCTGTAATTAAGTAAGAGTATAAAATTCTGTTAGGATAGTGCACTGTTCATTTATTAAAGTAGCCAGAAAAAGCAAAAAATACAATGTTTGGGTGGATTACCTTTGTGCTTTAGTAAATATCGCCAATATTTTCACCAAATTTGGCAAGGGGAACCAAATTTTTAACTATTTCCAATAATCTATTATTGATGCAAAATATAAAAGAAAATTATTAAGGTAATATCTCAGTGATAAAACGTATGAAAATAATGCACACGATATTTAAATAATTTCAAATAAGAAATGATTAATTGAGAATGTTAAAGAAATAACGTCATAATGCTGGGAAAAAAATGTTGTTTTTACCTATTTATTATGTGATGAGTTTAATAGTCTTCTTTTAACAGGGGAAATTAGAACTTGAAATATGGCATTAAACGCTCGAAAAGAGGGAGGAAGGGGGGGATTTCGAACGTTTTAAAGACTTGTTTCGAATCTTGCTAACCCTAACTCATCAAGAATCCAATATGGATGTTTCTATCCACTCCTGGTCCAACTGCTTCATAAATTTGAGGACAGATGGAGAGATAATTTAGGCTATTATTATATAGGGGATGTAGATTAAGTTTGGATAATTTTTTTCTCTTTCAAATATCTTACTAACTATCTAGTATAAGACAAAGCTTTATAGTTTCATCAATTGCTGAGATTTACACTGTTGATACTTAGAAGCTGTCTGAGTTTAACTCCAGATATCTCTTGTTATTTGAGGCTAAATACGTAAAATTAAAAAGACAATATATTTCTAAAAATAAAGTAATTAACCTGCTAAAGAGAGATATTCTGTTAATAACAGTTAAAATTTTAAATGTAACTTAACAAATTGCCACAAATTACTATAAGAATTTAAGGATATGATTTTTAAAGTTTGGCCAAGTCATTAATTATACCCTAATGTGTTTCGAAGAATCTTATCTCACCTGCTTCTATTGTTTGTTGTATGAATAAAAATAGGAAATATCAATTACAGTGAAGACCTATCCACATTTTTAATAATTAAGGTTAAATTGAAAACAGAAAATTACACTAGGATTAAGAAAAAACTATAATGTGATGACACGTAAATCTGTAGTAAAGTTATTTGAGACAGATTAGGTGAACCACCTGCATTTTCAAAAAGGGCTGCTCCGAAAGTGACTAACAAACCGTTGTACGTCAGAATACTTATTTTGATCACAACATTAAATTTTTGTAGTAAAAGTGTTAGTTGTTAAAATCATAAGAGGAGAAATGAGTACCAGCATTATACTGTTGTCCATGGTTATTAATTACACTAAAATAACAAAGGGAATCTATATATATAAAAATGAATTTGTGTGTGTCTGTCTGTCTGTCTGTCTGTACTCAATAGACTCAAAAACTATGCATCCAATCGCCGTGAAAATTTGGGAAATGTTTAGGTATATCCCTGGGAAGGTTTTTGTAAATTTTCAACGTTCGAAATTCATTCATTCCCCCTTTTTCGAGCATTTCATGTCATTATTCCAAGCATTATTTTCCCCGGTTAAACGCAAACGATTAAGTTTTTAATTTATCGCATCATATCTAAGGGAAAGAAGCAATGTTTCTAGCAATGTGACGTCATCCCAAGTAATTGTTTTAAACGCAGTTTTCCACGGTTAAAAGCAGGAGATTAAAATGTTCAATTCATCACATAATAAATAGGCGAAAATGATATTTTTCTATCATTATGACGTCATTCATTTAAATATTTCATTTATTCATTTCTTATTTTATATTATTTAAAATCGTCTGCTTAGTATCTATTCGATTTGAACTGAAATTTGAGATATAAAGTGATTCACTTTCATTTCTATGTGACGCAAATTATAGCATTTTTATATGAGAACTAATTTTAAATTTAATTCTTGGTTCATTTTTATGTTACAATGAAATGCATATCAACAATATTCTAAGTACAAAAAGTACAAATTTCAGTGACTCTCATGGCCAAATAAAACCTATCATTTTATATAGTTATCTTCATATTCATATGGTTGTCGATATGAATGTGTGTTTCTGTTTCATACAAAACTATGTGGTTTGTCATAAATTTCCTTAATTTTGGAAAACATTTATTACTACCAACAAAATTAGCACTGTTGCTGTCAAAACCTGTGCTTCCTATTCTATCACGTAATATGGCAAGATCTGTTAACTTTGCTAATCAACGTACAGTAGTAATACAGTAATGCAATTTAGGGTTAAGCTTATATTTTACAATAAAAAAAGTTTGAGCAAATTTAATATAAGACAAATTCGATTATAAAAACTGAATAATGTTATAATACGCTTATGATAGAAATATATAAACATGCCAATGACTCGAACTGAACTGTGACGAATTTAGAGAGTTATTCACGAAAAATAAATCTTTGTTTAAAAGTAATATATTAAGTTCACCGTAGCGAAGCACGGGCAAACTTGCTAGTACTTAATAAATATACATTTCTCATTTATTTTCAAAAGACTTTGTGGGTTAAGGCAATTTATCAAATGTGACGACTTATAGAGGATTTGCTTTTATTTTTTGACTCCATAAGTAGGTAGTTACTTGTAAGGTAAAAATAAAAATAATTTAACAAATCTGAATATTTTAGTGTGTATTAACACTACATTTACGGATGTTGATCATATACCTATTTTTACTGAAGTGAGCCAATTTGACTCATGCCATAAAAATTGAAGTTTTTTTAAAAGAAAATAGTTCCAAATTAATTTAAATGAAATGTTTATTATCAAAAAATTCACGGAAACAATTTTTTACATATAAAATCTGTTTCTGAAACACATTTTCCGTAAACATTTTTATTCCATTTAGCACAATGGTTTTTACATCTGTTTCTTTTGAGTGATTGTTCTACTTGACAATTCTTCCGTGTGCCAGTAGCATGAATTTCTATCATTCGAATGGAAGTGTTTTCGACTTCTCCTCTATATTTACTTTATACTATACTTTATATTCTTCATATTTATTTTATACTATATTTATTGCTATATTTATTTTCTTATACCTTCTATGAATCAAATTGGCTCACAATACATGAAAATAGGCATACCACATTTGATAATGCAAAATGAAGGGGTATGAGGGGAAGAGGAATGCAAGTTAACATATAATTTATTACTGAACTATACACCAACGTATGTTTTTGAAAAGTGATATTAAAGTTTTATATATATATATATATATATATATATCTACAGTGATAAAATTTTAATGAATCAAATTGGCTAGATCCGTAAATCTAGTGTTAAACACTCGTAAAGGGGAATGGGGATTTCGAACGTTTTAAAGAACGTTTTTGATCAAGAATCCAATATGGACTCCCCTATCCATTCTAGATCCGACCGCTTCAAA
>CM063509.1:29930400-29945400 GCA_032207245.1 Pardosa pseudoannulata
AATATATAAACTATTTTAATACAAGATTTACAGACCGAGTCGATTTGACTCAAAGTTTGATCAATATATATATATATATATATATATATATATATATATATATATGTGTGTGTGTGTGTGTGTGTGTGTGTGTGTGTGTCAGGATTTAAAATATAGATTAATTTTAAGAGATTTTAATTAGGGATTCTTTTAATGAGAGTGATGTGACTTGAGGAGTTAGCCACATAACTACGGCTCACGCGCAGTGATAAGAGCAGAGAGCAGTATGCACACTTCACGGTCAGACCTGTGATCTTTGAATTAGTTAAGCCTGCCTTTGTTAGAAGTTGGGCGCCAATGTGAGACGCCATTGTTGAGTAGTGTTGATGAGATTTAAATAAAGAGATGAAGTGGTAATCCGAACTCTAGTGTGTTTTGTGGGACCCTGTCATTTGTTATTTCATCACAGAGTACTGTCATTTTTTGAAAAAAAAAAGATTAAAAAAAATTTATTTTAATTTTAGATAAATTTTATGCATAAAATTAACATGTATCTATTATTTTAATCTCCTAATAGAAAAGTATATCTTATAGGTATATCATAATTTTATTCAATTCCTGTAGTAGTTTTGCTAAAAAAAATGTAAAGCATCCCCATGTTAGTGTTGAACTATATACATTTACACATTTCTTCCCTTCGATATAAGGCTTTATAAGGCTTCTAAACATTTCATTTCACTACACTTCCAGTTTTCGTGCAAAATCGCTGCTAATACATTCATAACCAATGTCGTACGAAAGTAAAATGTTAAACTTAAACCTGTCTCTGAAGATCAAAGATAATTTTAAACTAAATCACATTTTATTTAGTCTAAACTAAATATTTTAAACTAAATTGCTGAATTGATATTATTAATAATTTAAATTCATTGTTTTATTAAATTAGAAGTCTTATGCAATGTATGCGTGACAGTTAAATTGCAGAAATACTAATATTTTGAAAATTACTATGCAAGATTCATTTTCTACATTAACATTAATTTTTTTTTAAATTTACACATTGTGAGGAAGGATAAAACTAAAAATAAGAATATTTTTTGATTTGAAATAAATTTTTCAATAATAAAAAAACAAGCCTCAAATATTTTACAGTCAGAATGCTCTTTATTGTCCCTCCGGCTGGCTTTTATAATGCTCGTTAACTTCATTTCACTTTACTTCGAGATTGGACGCAGACTCGCCCTTTATCCATGCATAGTTAATGCCGAAAAAATACAAAAACGAACCTTTATAGCTGTGTTATTGAAGATGAAAAATTATTTTAAAACTATAGGACGATAACATTTTCTAATCAAATTAGGAGTCTCATATAAAGTTCAAATATATTAAATTATATTATTTGGTATGGCTTGGATTTGTTTTGTTTTGGTTTTGAGAGCTACGGTCTACTGTTTTGCACACGAGGGCTAATGAAACCGGACCTACTGCTTAAAGTCGTTTCCGAAAGGCTACGAACATACATGCCATAGTGGGATTTGAACCCAAGAACTCCGGTACCGAAGATCAGGCCATAACCAATCGGCTTGGTATGGTTTGGAGACCTATTGCCTACTTTTAGTAACATTGTGGTGAGGGGAGAAGGGACCTACAGCTTAAAGCCGATTCTGAACGGTTACAAACATCTATGCCACAACTTTATTAGAACCCATGAATTCCGGTACCGAAGATTAAAGCCCTAAAAACTCGGAAATCATTCGGTACTAAAATACAGGAATATTAATATATATTCTTTGTCTATATTTTAAAATTAATATTCTGAAAATAATTATACTGATTAAAATAATATTCTGAAAATTATTTCAAAGTACATTTTCCACAGCATTACATAACTTTTTTTCTATTAGGAAAGAATTAAAGAAGAATAAATTTGTAAAAAAATATTTTTTCGTATTTGAAATAAATTATAGAATAACACAATAACAAGCTTAAAATATTTTACTTTTAAAATTCTCTTTAATGTTAGATTTGGGATTTTATTTTAACGTCTGATTCTTTTACTGCAGAATTCAAACACCGAAAGCTGTAGTAATTTATTCAATTAAAATCGTGACTCGGGGAGCAATTTAACTATTTAAACTCTCATATATATCGCAGATGATTTAAATAACCGTTGCGTCTTGAACCATGATGTTTTACATCGAGTTTCTAGTTCCAGATTGTTAAATTCGTTTTTCATTTTAAATACATGAGAGGGGTTCATTGTAAATGAATGGCAAACTCAAACCCAAATAGCACAGGCCCATTTAACTAATGTGCGCTCGTCTAAATTAGGACCACATCTAATAAATTAGCTTCGAAAGTTGAATTTACATCATGCAACCACTTCTGCTGGGATAAATAGAGTCCACGTTTTATCACTAGAAATGGAAATTTTGTTGCATGCAATTTTAATAATTTGCTTATGTAAATTAAAACGCATATAAAAGAGATCGCTAGCTATTCCAGACCGAATGAAAGTTTGGATGTAAAAAGGCTATGATTCATTTTGGAATTTTAAATAGCGGATTTTCTTTCCCCGTTCGTCATTATTTTAAATTGTTAAGGAATAATTTGAATTATCCACTTTATCACGTTTGAGCTCTATTAATGCAATTCATTTAACTGAGCATCATAAAGCTATATTAACACATTGTATGCGGTAGAAGTACTAGTATGTTTTCTGACGATTGATACTTGACCGCAGGTCACTCAGTAGTACGGATTAGTGTGACGACAAGAAATATAAGGGATATGTAAGTAATAATAAGATAAAGAATAAGATAAATAAGGGATATACAAGAAAACGAAGCCGAATGTTCTCGTCTATTATATAGATTCTGGAAAAAATTAGACAAGTAAAAACTAGTTTTTACTTGTCTAATTTTTAATATATATATATATATATATATATATATATATATATTATATATATATATATATATATATATATATATATTATACATACATATATACTTACTAACATACATACATAATAACCTACTAACATACTAACCTACCTACTTACCTACCTGCATGCTTGCAGGTACTTACATACAATACTTACATAACAATAGCTTTGTTTAGGATGGTTGAGGAAACAAACTATAGACTGTTTGAAAATCTAGAAATGTACACAATTGTAGTTTGTAAAAGTGGAAAACGTAAATGTGAAAATCTAATGTCACCTGAAAAACCAATATTTATGGTGTCCAGCCCATTCTCTGAGCATACTTTCTTCTAAAAGAGGATCTTTTATAGCATAGCATTACTGAGAAAAACTTACCTAATAAAAGGTTGCCTTAATAAATTAGTAGTTTTAGTATAGAGAAGACTGTTTTAAGTGTTATATTATTAACTTTCTCTCTCTTTTTAGCTGTATTGATATATAAAGCCAAAACAGGAGTGTGGTTCTTCAAAACGCACAAAAGTGTCTCTACTGATAAGGGTTTCCCTGATAAGTTAAGTGAAATTGTAATAAATACAGAGCGTTCCAAAATTATTAAGCTCACTTATTAAATTAAAAAAAGCAACAAAATGACAACAAATTGAAATTAAAATAATTTCCACAGAAGAGCCATTTGGTTCACAAACAGTATCGACTGCGAATTGTTTTGCTGCATTTCAACAGTTATACCTCTAAGTAATTTTAGTAAATCATTGTCTTAGGTCTTTTTTTCTGCGTGGTAGCTTTTTGATAAAATATGGCTACAGATTGCTAAACTTGATCTCTGTTGTTGTTAATGCCACCTGCGCAAGCCAAGCATGTGGGCTAGTGGCCATACGAATTAAGACAATGGGTTCTTCTTTAGTTTTTGATGAGCACAATTAGGGTAATAGAACAACTACGCTCAATTTGTTCTTCGAAACTTAGAAGCAGAGACTAGTTAAAAGACCCACCCCCAAGGTTTATCCTGCCACCGTCATATGTATCGCTTCTGGACGTAGAGAACATATCGACCACAAAACTATTTTACATGTCCCAGTCGACATTAACAAGAACGTTGGAACTTTGGCCGGCTCGAACCTCCAACCCACGACACTATAGTTATAAAACGTGTCATGTAATAAATAAACTGCGTATAATTTAATGAATATACAAGGAAGTTATGGGTTCACATCACTAATTTCTATATAGTTGCTAAGGATATTGTACGACTTAATTAGAAATAGGTTTTATATAGACTGTTTTGATAATTTTAATGACATATTCTTTAAATAATAGCATTACTAATACTCAAATTACAGGTAATTTCAATTTGTATTTCTACGTATATATATTCCAACATTTCTAACAGAAAATTAGCATTTGTTTGTACTTTCAAGATATTAGTCATAAGACTATATCGAAAATTTTATCTCTTTAATAGTAATGTAAAAAACAAATGCAGTTTGCAAACTGAATATCTCTGAACTCTGAGCAAACTCAGCTGATCTCTGAGTAAACTGAATATAATAGCATTACTCAAGTTGCAGGTAATTTAAATTTGTATTTCTACATGTACACATTCCACCCTTTCTTACACAAAAATAGCATTTGTTCTTTCAAGATATTAGTCAAAGGATATATCAAACATTTGATCTGTTTAATAATAACCTAAAAGAAACAAATGCAATTTGCAAACTGAATATCTCTGAACTCTGAGCAAACTCAGCTGATCTCTGAGTAAACTGAATATAATAGCATTACTCAAGTTGCAGGTAATTTAAATTTGTATTTCTACATGTACACATTCCACCCTTTCTTACACAAAAATAGCATTTGTTCTTTCAAGATATTAGTCAAAGGATATATCAAACATTTGATCTGTTTAGTAATAATGTAAAGAAACAAATGCAATTTGCAAACTGAATATATCTTTAACATTTTACTTTTACTTGCAAAGTCAACGACTCCGCATAGATGTAGTTAATTTAATTAAAATCAGATGCCTGTGGGTGTTTCAACGATTTAAATATCAAAATACATTTTACATGATTAAAAGATCAACTTTTAGTCTTGTATCGAGTTTTACTTTGAAGAGAGTGAAGAGTTGTATAACACAGATCGTGAAATGAGTTCTTAGTAAATATTTGAGACGGGTATTGAATGGATAAAGAACGTGCGAAACAAATCCAAATATAAAAGTCCCATTTCACTAACGACTGTTTCTAAATTACAGGCTGCAACATTTAATAAATTAGCATAGGGGAACGGAATTTATTCAATGCAACCATTTTAGCTGGGATTAATAACGTTCACTATCTTTAGAGAAAATACCATTTCTGTTGCATGAAAGTTTCGATGGTTTGGGAAAAACAAATATGCAATTATTTTTAATATTTAAAATAAGATATTTCTTCGTGAATCCTTATCAAATTATTTTTTTGTATAGAACGCGTACTATTTATTTTACAAAAAATGGGGAACAATTATGCTTCATGTATAATTGGTACCTAAAATTTTGTTATGATAATATTTTACTAGACATTAACAAATAACTATGCAAATAGAATGAATTAAGTTCTAACGCTATTTCAGTGTCACTTTAAATATAGATTAATTTGAAGTAAATTTGGCTAGATCAATGCAAACCTTTTTGGCGATTAAAATCACTATCTTTAGAAAAAAAGTTTGTTGCATGAAAATAAATTGGGAAAAAAAAAAAATATGCAATATTTATATATATATATATATATATATAAATAACATACAACACATCAAATTATTTTTTTTTATATATATATATATATTACAAAATATATATGTACATATATAATATGTATTTTATATATAATAATATTTTATATATATATATACTCATAATAGGTATATTATTGTGTGTGTATTTATATATATAATATATATATATTATATATAAGTAATATATATGGCTACTATAACAAATATTTATATATAAAATACAAAAAAAAATATATATATATAAATATATATATATATATATAAAATATATATATATATAATATATATGTATATATATAAATATATATATATAAATATATATATATATATATAATATATATAAATATATATATATATATATATATATATATATATATATATATATATATATATATATATATATATGTACATATATAAATATATATATACATATATATATATATATAGATATATATATATAAATATATAAATATATATATATATATATATTATATATAAATATATATATATATATATATATATATATATATATATATATGTACATATATATATATATATATATATATATATATATATATATAAATATACATATATATATATATATATACATATATATATATATATTTTATATATAATATATATATATATATATATATATATATATATGTACATATATATATATATATATATATATATGTATATATATATATATATATATATATATATATATATATATATATATATATACTATTTTGATATAATAATTTTTTACTAGACATTAACAAATAACTATGCAAATAGAATGAATTAAGTTCTAACGCTATTTCAGTGTCACTTTAAATTAGTTTGAAGAGCTACGGTCTAAAATTTGGCTAGATCAGGGATGGACAAACCTTTTTGGCCGCGGACCAAAAATCGAAAGAAAAAAAGTTTGGCTGGCCAAGATAAATTTTCTAAAATTGTAGAAACAATATACAAAAATACGTTAATGGGATGAATGAAATTGCGATTTCATTTGTAAGAATTCCTTATACTGAAGTTCGAGGTTAGATGTACGGATTTTAAGGAACGATGATAAATGCTCGTCTGTCAGTATACTTCTGAAATTGTTCTTTCTAAGGTTCAAAGTTGAAATCACTTGTTCAGATATAAGAAGCAAATATACCGCTGATCTTCTGGGCGTGAGATAATAAATTTGGGATATAATATTTAAGAAAAGTAGAAAAGTAAAAGTAATATAATATATAAATATATATTTCTTTTAATTTGTCTCGGACCGTAAACTTAAAATTCTATCCGCGGGCCGGATAAAACCATCCGGGGGGCCGGAGTTGGTCCGCAAACATCGTTTGCCAATCCCTGGGCTAGACTTAAACTAATGAAACTGGGACCTGCTTCTTAAAGCCAATTCTTAACAGTTACGAACTTGCATGGCAGTAGCAAGACTCGAATCCACGAAATCAAGCAGCGTCCTACCCATTCAGATATCATTTCGCTGTTCATTCTAAAGATGACTATATTTTTAACGACCAATTTTACAAGGTCGTTGGTCATGTAAGTCTATTATGGAGTAAGATAACTATGAAATTAGTTTGGGATATGAAATTGATGTTATTTTACACCACAATTTTATGGGGGGTTATAAAAGAATTGTATTCTTTATTCTTCATTCTATAGGAAAATAATGCTTTATGACAAAGTCTGTTAACCCACTGAACGGACGCGTCGACGGGGGTTCGACAGCGAATTCCTGTTCGAAAACGGACCTGTTGACCACTTCACGTTCGCACTCGTATAACTCGTATCGCACACTTTTGAGGCAAAAAAATAATGCAAAGCGATAATATATGAAATAAACTAATTTTGAGTAACGGAACTCCTTTACCTTGCAGGGAAAATAATTTAAAAGTAGCCTGACAACTTTTAAACCGGCAACTCTAGTATGGTACGGTAAGTTCCGTCTGGAATTTACGAAAAGGGTGACTGTTTTGAAACGGAAAAAGGGAGGGTGGCCAGTGGATGGGTTATGATATAAGAAAAGTTCTTGTTATACTATAGGATATAGCATATATTCGTTAAATTTTACTTTAAGTTGTCTGCCCTCGAATTTCTGAAGCTGTTGTACCTGGACACAGGCATCCATATTTTCATGAGTTAGGATTAGCAAAATTGAAAGAGAGTTCGAAATCCACCCCATCCCCCCTTTTCGAGCGTTTAATGCTATTATTTCAAGCCTTATCTTTCCTCTTATTCTATACGAAATTCATTCTTGATAGGATGGCAAAAGCGGAGAGTAATATTTAAATTTCTGAATTGTTTCTACTTGAATACCTGACTTCATATACTCTAATTAGTTCGCTCACAACGTGCAGGCGTTGTACGTTTGGTAGAATGTTCGCTCGTTTAATCGTCGTACTTCTCGAGTTGACGGTTCTATCCCCCACGCAGCTAATTTTTTTTAATATCCAGTAAATTTAATATTTTCTGCTTTTTCTTTTAAATTCTTATTCCGAAAGTGGTTTTAGTATTTTTAAAATAAATTTTTACTATTTTTTCAACTTTTTATAATTTTTATTATTTTTATTTTATTAAATTCACGTATTGCTTTGCGGATGTCCCTGGCCACATAAACAGTTCATGTTCTGTATCCTTAAGCTTTCTTCTCGTAATGTAATAATAGTCTAAGTTATCTGCCCGTCTGTCCTCGAAGATATGACGCTGTTGGACCTGGAATGGATAGAGCATCCATATTGGATTTTTGATGAGTTAGGGATTGTAAAATTCAAAGCGAGTAAAGTTTATCTTTTCCTAAACTATACATCCGATTCTGAAGTAAATTGATATGAATAAGCTTTGTATCACAGCGAAAAATACTGTCCTCTTTAACACCCCGTCCCCTTTTCGAGCGTTTAATGTCATTATATCAAGCTTCATTTTCAGAGCAAGCGATTAAATTCATCAATTTATCACATTATAAATAGGTAAAAATAACAATTTTTTCTAGCATTTTGACTTTATTCCTTTAACTATCTCATTGAATCATTTATTTTAAGTTATTTAAATATTTTCTGCATTATTTTCATATGTTTTATCACTAAACTTAGATATTACGTAAATAATTTTCTTTTTTCTTTGACTTAAATAATAGATTACGTACATATGTGATAATTTTAATCGATTATTTTGTTTAAAGGTAATTCTTAGCCAAAAGCAAAACAAAACATTTTTTTACCTGTCTCATAGAGTTCTTTACAATTCTGGAAAATTAAAAAATTTACTAATCCCGTCATATGACGGGCTATATGATAGTTATCTAATAATGAAACATTTTATTGTGAAATATATTTTGTCAACTTACAAACAATTTGGTTGCTAACAAACTGCATTTCAAGATACAGTTCTGTAGCACAAAATGAGTCTTTTAACGGTGTTGACACGTGGTATTAATGAATGTTAAATTTTCTTCCTCCTCTTCATAAATAATCTTTATGGATCATATAATTTCTTCTACTTCTTAATAAGCGTCAATATTTCATTCTTAAGAAACAGTCAAGGAGTCTACTCCTTAAATCTGTCATCTAAATTAAGTTATTTTCCGTTTACACGTCATTAGTTTAAAAGCAAAGCAGCTGAAATATTTCCCAGTTTTCAGTAATTTTCTATTGTCCCCTCACCATGTTTCTTAACCCTCTGACTGCTCAATTTTTAGACCGAAATCGCTTTAAAAATGACATATTTTTTTTATTGCCTATTTGAAATCTATATATATTGGAGAATTCAAAAATGCATGTTTTCTTTCCAGAAAAAAAATTTTTTATATAGATTTTTAGCCTTAGAAACTAAGTTGTAAGTATCATTAGAAACTAATTTCAGATGATTTCACCAAAATAATTCTTTTTAAAATAAATTTCTATTGAATTACAGATAGCTTCTATCTATTAAATAATATAAAAAATATACAAAATTTAAGAATATATAAAGGACTGACTAAAAATATCTTAGAAATGCAGTTTAGTGTGATAGGGTTTGAAGCAAGATTCAAGGCAAAGTCCAACTTCCCAGTCTTTGCACCAGATTCGTGTTTCTTTGCAAATTTTTTTGCCCTTTGCATCTTTTCCCGAACAGCATACACGACATTGTCTTCGAGGTTCTCTTTTTATGGGTTTAGGTGGTATGTCACTTGGAAAATAACGAGGTATCGATATGAAAGGGTTCCAAGTAGAACTCGGTCTTCCAGGACAACCGCTTTTATTTGTATCCGAATATTTTTCGATACTTTCTTCAACAAATTTCAAACAAAATTCCAAAAGTTTTATAGTTTGTCTGGGGTTTTGTTTTAGTAAAGTACATAGGCATTCCACAACGATTGATCTAAGAACCGCCTGAAAATTTTAATATAATGATTCCCCTGTTGTTTTCGGAGCGTAGCGTTCCTATCAATTTTGCAACACTGCCTAACGCTTTGCACGTTTATTGAATCATTATCAAATTCATCGCTATATGAGAAGCAGACCAAAACTTCTATATCAATATCATTATCTCAACTAAAATTGCTTTCAGAATCTGAATCAGGAATATACACTCTGTCAATCGCTGATCGTTTTCTAGCACCCATTTCTGATAAGAAAACCGCAAAAAGTTAGCGGTAATACTACGAGCCTTCAAATACGGCAATTAAAATTGATAACTAATGGTATCGGTTGGTCAAAACGTAAATTAAACGTCTAATACTGTATATGATTTATTTAAGAGCTTAAACGGGGAATAAACAGGATGCGCTCATCGATAAAGGAAGAAAAACACATGCCCGCGGAAATCGCGGGATGAGCAGAATTTGCTACATTTGAGTTGCCCGTGGAAATCGCGGGATGAGCAGGCAGAGGGTTAATAAACCATTCACTCTTTTGCAGTAATAGGCATGTAGCACAGTTGCCCCTGCTGTTTCTGCAAAGCAAATGGTCTTAAAGAACATAAATTAAGGGGAAAGGCGGATAAATTGCCTTTCATGGATTCGAAAGTGTTGAAGTGGTTGTTTTTATTTAAAATAAATTTCGGTATTACTTTTTTTCGGTATATTTTCGGTATTGCCTTTAAAAAGTCGTTAGTTCAAAAGCAAAGCAGCTGAAATATTTCCCAGTTTTGAGTATAAGAATTTAAAAGAAAAAGCGGAAAATATTAAATTTATTAGACAGTAAAAAAAATGGCTGCATCGGGGATAGAACCATCAACCCGAGTACGACGATCAAGTGGTCGGACATTTTACCAAACGTACAACGCCTGCACGTTGTGAGTGAACTAATTAAAGTATATGAAGGTTAAATTAGAAACAGTCCAGAAATTTAAATATTACTCTCCGCTTTTACCATCCTATCAAGAATAAATTACGTATAGAATAACAGGAAAGATAAGGCTTGAAATAATAGCATTAAACTCTCGAAAAGGAGGGATGGGGAGATTTTGAACTCGCTTTCAATTTTTCTAACCCTAACTCAGGAAAAAATCCAATATGGATGCATGTATCCATTCCAGGTACAACCGCTTCAGACATTCGGGGACAGACAATTTAGGCTATTATTATATAGGGGATACTACAGTTAAAAATGTATAGTTTTAATTTATATTTTTATAGCTACAATTTTTACCTTAGCCGATTACCTTAGCCGAGAAAATGAGGAAAAGGCGTTTAAATGCATTACTCTAGTAGTCAAATACCGTTTGTACAACAGTTTGAAATAACATTTATTTTTTTACAGCTGAAATAAAATTGTCAGCTTGAAATTTCGTCGATATACATTATACAATAATGAAACATTTTACTGTGAAATAAATTTCGTCAACTTACAAACAATTTGGTTACTAACAAACTGCATTTCAAGATACATGTCTGTATTATAAAATGAGTCTTCTAACCGTGTTGAAATGTATTATTAATGCATGTTAAATCGTCTTCCTCCTCTTCATAAATAATCTGTAGGGATCATATAATTTCTTCTACTTCTTAACAAGCGTCAATATTTCACTCTTAAGAAACAGTCAAGGAGTCTACTCCCGAAATCTGTCATCTAAATTAAGTTCTTTTCCGTTTACACCTCATTAGTTCAAAGGCAAAGCAGCTGAAATATTTCCCAGTTTTGAGTAATTTTGTATTGTCCCCGCACCATATTTCTTAATAGACCATTCACTCTCGTACAGTAATAGGCATGTAGCACAGTCGCCCCTGCTGTTCCGGCACAGCAAATGGCCTTAAGAATATAAATTAAGGGGAAAGGCTGATAAATTTCCTTTCATGGATTCGAAAGTGTTGAAGTGGTTGTTTTTATTTAAAATAAATTTTCGGTATTGGTCTACGCCTTTAAAAGTCATAGGGAGCTTGGCTATTTTATTCTATGTCTGTTAAATTAAGTTGAACTTGCCAGCTTGGCTTAAAAAACAGTTGTTATACAAACTGCAATGCAATAATTAACGAACAATATGTTGCATGTCATTTACTCTCCAAGTAATATATAAAGGATTACTGCTCTTAATTACATTTTCACAGATATAAGCCTTATATTTCATCGACATACATGCTTTTATAGGTTACATTAGCTGTTTCTTACCATAACACAAGATAGTAAAATTTCAATCTAAAAGTGTATTAACTGTTTTGAATCACATATACAATAAATCCTGCACAGATTGCCTTGAATGTTTAATAAATTTTACACACATTTTTTTAATGTTTGATTGGTCATGAGAACTGCACTTATACATTCTATAATTTGATGAAAATTAGTTTCATCTTCTATGGAAAACGATTTTTTGTTATATAGCTATTTCCTTATACAGGATGTATACTAAATTCATCGTAGAGATAAAAGTTGGAAATCGGTAATAAAATCACCTGCTGATAAAACACAATACCATCCTACATTTAGTCATTACATTCTACATTTTTTATATAAGTTTTGTGCACTACTTAACTTTTGGAATAGGCTTATTGTATGTTCAAATTTTACGGCTTATGTGTTTTCCAATGTACACCTACATGATATAATGGCTAAAAAAATAAAACATTTGTTCTATTAACATGGTTTATACTCAATTAACAAGGTAATAAAAAAACGCATATCCACACATCATAATAATGCAGGCTCACTTCTTCCATTTTTGAAAAAATTCTAAATATTTTTTCGGTATTTGCTATACTAATGCAGCGTTGACAAAAGAAACTTTTTCTATACACTTATTGCAATTACAAATTTAACTCACTTGCTTAAAAATAATAGGAACTTTCTTGTGTGAAAAAATAAGAACTGGTGCCAGAAAATTATAAATATATATATATATATATATATATATATATATATATATATATATATATATATATATAGATTTTACACTATAAACTGGTATTTACCCCTTAATATGACATCAAATTAAATTCTGTAAAAACGATCTAATGTAAAAACATACTATACCTGCAATAAGTAGATAAATAATCCAGTCACATTAATGCTTCCGCCTGTCAAAATCTATGATAATCACTGTCCGAAACTTGCAGAAAGAGAGCCATTTAGGTTCATGGAGGTGTTAACTGAGATGTTGAGTCATACAGACACCAGTACCATAGCCATTTACCCTAGAGTACGCGAGAGAGGATCCATGGTCCGAAGAATTGTTCCAAAGCTAATTTGCACTGCATTGGATTAGATGAATGAAAAAAAAACTGGAAGTCCATAACTAGGTGTTGAGGTGTAATAAAGCAATTTGTCGCAAAGTCACGAACTACCATAATGCCCTTCCCATTCATTTTCATATTTACTACGGCCAATAGACAAACAATGAACAGCCCTTCCGTTTGAAACTAAAGCCAGAATTGTCGTAATTTGAGAATTTTCCCTACTGTCTGAAATCGCCTTATATGTAGTATGATTATAGAAACAAAACAAGTTTATAGTGACATCAGCTTTTATTGATCCTTAAAATATAAACATCTAAATGTCAGTTAAGAAATATGGCATAGCAAGTTTGAATTATTTAAACAAACGTGACAACAACAAATAATTTAGGGGTCTGCTTGATGCTCTGGGAAAACTTAGGGTTCTGACTTGAATAAAAAACGATAAAGGCTTCTTTACAGTTGTAGAGGAAAAAAATTAATGTGGGCCTAACTCAAACTAATGCAAGCTCAAAGACAAACAAACATAGAGTGCGATAAACATCAAGAGCTCTAGTTATGCATGGAAACAAGCAAACCAAAAATAGAAGTTTACCGACAAAACATGCTTGGAGAGTAAGTAGCCTTACGCAGAAAACGAGTTGTACATATACAGGGTGTTTTAAGCATGACCGGTATATTTTAAAAATCAATAAAAAGTAAACGGGCAGTGATAGAAATACACAGTATATTGCATTATGCTTGGGACAATAGTAAATTTTTAGGCAGACAAACTTTTAAAATTAGTTACAATGTTCCACAATAGATGACGCTGCAGTCTGGAAAAATCTAAACTACGATATTTTCCAGATATCCACCATGCGCAGCAATAACATGGCGTATTCTCAGAACAAAATTATCAGAAACCAGTGTAGACGTCTCAGGTAGGATGGATTCACGTGTAGAACAGATGTACTGTCCTAGTTATTCAATTATTTCTGGATAGTGTCGGTACACCTGGTCTTTTAAGAGTCCCCACAGACAAATATAGTAGTTTAGATTTTTGAGGACTGCACCGCCATCTGTTGTGGAATATTGTAACTAGTTTTAAAGTTTGTCTGTCAGAAAATTTACTATTGTCCCAAGCATATTGCTATAAACTGTGAATTTCTATCACTGTCCGTTTAGTGTTTATTGATTTTTCAAATATGCCGATAATTTTTGAAACACCATGTATATATTTATATATATATATATATATATATATATATATATATATATATATATATATATATATATATATATATATATATATGCAACCGCTGGTCTATAAAAAATAACACGATCTGGCAAACACTGTTTGGCCGACCATCGTTGCTTGTTAAAATTTTTTGTAAACAGTTGAATTAATTTTAATATTTAATAAAAAAGTGTTAAAAAATAAGAGTAAAATTTATTTTGAGAAGACTATTAAATTACAGAGTCAACTTTAAACGGAAGTTAGCATGGAACTACTTTTACTGACGGCAAATGAATAAATAAACGTTGTTCATTTATTTAACACTAGAAGCTGGTCTCACCTATGTCGTTTAACGCCCAACCACGATTAATCTCTGTTTAAATGGAGAACTGGTCCCCACCATTGGTTGGCACTATTGTTAAT
>CM063509.1:29950400-29965400 GCA_032207245.1 Pardosa pseudoannulata
AGCCCTATCGCGCTCCTCCGCAATTTTGGCACATAACAAGCGAAGCGCGATAGCGCTTCACAGCACTCAAACGGTTAAGCAATTTAGTTTGGTTAGAGAAAAAACTTTAATAAAGCCTTGTTTATGATAGTGACGAAAACATTATGATTTTCATTTCTTAAACATCGTAAAAATCTGTTATGAAATGTCTAAAAACCCCTACGTTTCCCCTACTGTCTAAAAACCCCTACGTAGTTTGGGTAAGAAAATTATATCATTTATTAACCCTCTCGCTGCGTATTTATTTTATCAAAATAGGTTCGAAAATTGCGTGATTTTTTTATTACATATTTCAAATCAATATACATTTTAGAGTTAAAATATACAAAAAATTTTGTAAAAGAGTTTTTTTTTTTTAATATAGAATTAGGTCCTAAAAAAGGTCTTTAGAAATATGAAATTGTAGAATAATGATATAAAAGCTTAATTTTGAAAATTAATTTTGGTTAAATTATCGTTTATTTTATAAAATACAAAAGCAGAACGTATATACTAATTAAAAAATGCAAAAGTTTTACAAAACATTTATTAGAAATGAAGTCTTGTATGATAAATTTCGAAACAAGGCTCGATGCAAAATCCTACCTCTCAATCCTTGCACCAAATTCGCGGTTTTTTTTCGATTTTTTTGTTCAAACTTCAGTTTTTTTTAAATCAGACAGCATACTATCTACGAGGCTCTTTCTTGATGTGATTTGGGTGTATATGGCTAGCAAAGTGTCGTAAAGTCTATTACTCTCATGTACTGTTGGTATCTTTTATTATTTTTTGCAACATAACCTAGTCAAAATAAAATTCAAAATAGTCCAAAAAAAGTTGCATTATTTTCCATAGTGGAATTTATTACAGGATTTCCAAGAAAAGGAAATGGAGTAGGAGCTGGTGGAATATTTTGCATATCAATTTTGCACCATTGTCTAACATTTTAAATGGAAAAGAAATTTTCAGATTCATTACTATCCTATGAGGAATCAGAGAAATTCTCATCAGTTTTGCTATAACTATTTTCAATATACTTGAAATAAGAGTCAGATTTGGTTTTGGAGTGCTACGGTCTACTTTTTGCAACAAGAGGGCTAATGAGATCGGGACTTACAGCTTAAAGCCGATTCCGAACGGCTACAAACATCCATGCCAATGTGGGATTCGAACCCACGAATTCCGGTACCGAAGGTCAGCACCCTAACCAATCGGCCATCGTTCGGCAAAAATAAGTGTCAGAAGTGCTATCAGTGGCTGAAATATCGTCAGGAGTATAGGTTATATCACTCGCGAAACGCTTCCTGACAGACAACTTTCAGCTATGAACTGAGAGCTCAAAATGCTACAAACCATTCTTCTATATTTCGCAGAAATGTGGATAAATAAAGCCATCTGCAAGTTTAAAGATAAATAAACAATTAAAAATCACAGTGAAGTCAAAATGAAAGAATAAACGGGGAAAGAGCGGGTTGCACAGTTTAATAGACAGGTAAAATGCATGCCTGCGGAAATCGCTGGTTGCGCAGCGAGAGGGTTAAGTTTTAAAATTACTTGCTGATTCAATAAGTTTTTGGAAGACTATAAGTTGTTTCAATCAGAACAAAGAAATAACGAAAAACAAGTACCTTTTCAATTCTATAAAGTAGCTCTTTTCTATATCTTAATCTCATTTAAAAATCAAAATTCCCTTCGATCTAAGTCCCCACTTCTTTTCGAAGGAAACATGAGAGCGTAGTCAAACAGTAAATGTTATCATTACTGTTTAAGGATATTATAATTAGCTCCCTTTAATGATCTTTACTAGGCAAATAAATGTTTGAAACCCATCCCAAGAAAGTAAATTTTAAAAGCGGAGAAACGTAGCTTTACTCCACGCTTGTCTTTGGGGAATAATTGTAAATGCTGTTTCTTTAAGATTGTGCTGAAAAGCACTTAGGAGGGAGATTGGATTTGAATTCCCTTTCCTTTTGCTTTTCATAATGAATTTTAATCAGCAGAATGCAAGATGTGTTCGGGAAATTTATATCGAAATGATTGTAATTTGTTATGTTGATTTTTTAAAGTTCTTGAAAGGTATACATTTGTTTATTTACAGAGGAGTTTCTAAATTTGAGGGGAGTCGTACCACATAAAGGATTCCTGGTGCATAGTGAAAGTATTTATGTCGTAGTACTTAATACGACTATACAAAAATCCTTAAACTATTTACAAATTTTAGTATAGTAGAGTATAGTATGAAAAATGGGAGTATGTTTTAAAAGTTTTAAATTATTTCTGACGTACTGAGTACGGGCTGACATAAAGAGAATTCGATTAATATTTTTTTCTTTTTTGTAAACAACAGTTATTAAGTATAATTTACCACCTATTTAATTTTTTAAAAATATCAAAAATATTACATCCGAAGATTGGATCAGAAGAAATGCTCAAATATAGTTGAAATTCCCATTTATATACTGTAAATACTAAATGAAATAAAAAACAAGAGAAAAAGTTAGTAGACTTTCATTGTAGGTGTGTAATATATTTTACGCAGAAAAATTGAAATCAATACTTGCAATAGATTTTTATACACAATACATGTAATTAAAAAATACGTTTAAATCAGTACATTTAAATACAGTAAAATACATTTAGCGTTTTTTATAGTTTCTTCATATCTGCGATATTAATTGCAATGATTATATAGTTTAGATGATTCAACGATGACGAATGGTTAGGACATTTTCTGAAGCGGAATTCGTGTGTCCGAATTTCACGACATTTTTAAAAGTCGAAATAAAGGTGTGTACAAAAATTAGTGTAGAAAATAATCACTTAATTCGAACAATGTCAACTGATAATGAAACGTATACCTAGATCTAATTCAGAAGAAGAAAATGAATTTTAAATATTTGGTCAAATATTGTCATTTTGAAGATCGTTTTAGGTTTACGTGAATTTCTGGGCGAAAGAAAATGTAAATATTCAAAAATTCTATGTACAACTGAAAATATCTAATTCTTTAAAGAACAATTTAAGAGATAAAAATTTTGCTCTAAAATATAATATAAAAATATGTTATAAATGAATCTTATATAATATTTTCACATCAGAATCCAGAAAGAAAATAACAAAATATACTGATATAAAAGATGTAGTTAGAAGCGTATTAAAGTTAAATACTTTTAATTAACTGTTTTGCGTTAAAACTATTTATAAATTGACATATAGGCCATCATATGACGGGATACAGAAAAATTTTAATTTTCCAGAAATGTAAAGTAACCTATGAGACAGGTAAAAAAATGGTTTGTCTTTTGGCTAAGAATTAACTGGTACACACTTAATAATTTGTTTATCTTCATACTCTTCTTAAGTCTCCGATACTGGAATTGCCATTTAGAACCACGTTGAATTCCTTTAGAAAGATAATTCAAAATATTCTTAGCTACGTTGAAATAATTGTTAAGTTTTTCCCAATTTCTTTTCATAGTAATTAATGGAAGTAAAGGAATGAAATTATCATTTTCACCGCACTCTGAAAGTAGATAGAATTTATTTTTAATACCGGTGTTAAATTTTCACTGCAACAAAATATAATCGATGATTAAATTTTAAACTATCACATATATACCTATTCTATCGTTCAAGTCAAATATAAGAGATAATTATTAGAAAATTATTTAAGTTCAGTGATAAAACGTATGAAAAAAAGGCAGACGATATTTAAATCATTTAAAATTAGAAATGATTTAATGCGATGGTTAAAATAATGACGTCATAATGCTAGAAAAATGTTGTTTTTACCCATTTATTATGTGACAAATTTATATATTTAATCAGTTTTAATCATGAAGATTTAAGAGCTTGATTTGATAGCATTAAATGCTAGAAAAGGGGGAAGGTGTTCATTTCGAACGTTGCTAAACCTAACTCATCATTCCATGTCCAACCGCTTTATAAATTCGAGGACAGACGGACAGATAACTTAGGCTGTTATTATATAGGGGACATAATTATTATAGTTACATAAAGTTTTAATTCCTGTTTTCAACGTTTAACAGTATTAAATCTTCTATAATTCGAGAAAATCGTTTGCGATTTTCAAAATCATACCCACTTTCTGTTTTTGCTGTAGTTACTAGTGCCTCTTAGATAAACAGAGCAAGACTCGGGAACTAGTTAGGGAACGACTTTTCTCAAGTAGGTCCTCGTAATTTTGAAGCATGGATCAAGTAGAAGACCCGTAAGCTTGGCCTGCCACCCCCAGAGTTATTTTTTGAGATCTTGGAGGACATTTTGACCACGACCCTATTTTACTTGTCCAAGTAATCTTTAATAAAGACGTTAGCTGTTAATTAGGCCGTTAGAATAGTTTTGATTTCGTAATTCAATTTTATTACTAGTTTTTCTTGCAATTTTCTTAAAATAAAATTCAGTAAAGAGCAAAAAATACAGAAAAAAATGTTACGACTGGCAATAAGCTTCGATTAACAAAATACCATGTTTGTTCTGGCTCTGTCATACGGGTTTCGGTAACGAGCTGTAGAAGCCTAGGCTAATGCCCTTCAATTTTTTTATGGGCTATTTACTATATAAATTATACGTCAAGGTTATTAAGTATTATTCAATTTACCTAAACATTTAAATGTACTAGGGTGACATCTATTATGTCCATGTAAAATCTATTGGTGCTTCAAGGTCACACTTTCTCGTTTCCCCAGTTAACTGTTACTATGGTAGCGACCAAGAAGCCTGTGCATTCACACTTATTTTCAGCACTTCAGTTGAGGATTTGATTCCAATACGTTCAGACGACTTGCTTTATTATTATAAGCAAAGTCAAAATTTTCAGTTGTGCATAAATGCGTTAACTATTTACACAAAGAAAAGTTTAACAATATGTATAAAATGGTTATAATAAATCACAGATGTTTTTGTAAAAATACAAAAATTAATTTTAATTTAGTTAGAATTCTTACTAAAATATTAGGAATCTCTACCTTCTAAAGAAATTTTCACTTTCTAAAAATGTGTCAACAGACCATAAATCTTTAAATACATAATAAAATTTTACAAAATATTGTTATTGCATTAAGACCTCTTTCAATTATATTTCATTTATCATTCTATCAATCTTATTTCATTTATCTTTCAATTCTTGTAAAATCATAAAATAATTAATACAGTACAATTTTGGAATAGAAACGTTACTATGGTCCACATAACTTCATAATATACTTATTAACATACAACTTCAATTTAAGGAATTTCAGAACTACATTCTCTTAAATAAATTAATTATTAAGAAATACTTTTGATATTTAGATTAAAACAATCATACAAATATAAGGAAAAATAGTGAGAAATTATAACTAATTACTCATTAAAACTAGCGAAATATTCAATCATCTTAATGATATTATTTCTGTAAATAATGCAACTGTGCGTGTAAAAAAATTAGATTTACTTTTTCAGTAGAATTTTTTAAATCTTACGGATTAGAATATAACATACAATTTTTGAATTGTAATTTAATGAAATGGCATTATATCTTAAATTTATCTTAAATTTAGAAACAAGTCTGAAATTACTCATAAATTTTTGTGTAAAATATTAAGTATTCTTCAAAGTGAATAATAAACATACTTTCTAAATAAACATAATTTCATCATGCACGGAAAGCCCACACGATGCATGACACCCCTTAACACAGTGGGAAAAAAGTGTAAAATCATTCCCCTACTGTCGTTACCATAGTTACAGTTGGTCATCGGGGAAAATTCAGTGACCTTGAAATGCCTATTGAGTTTACACCGAGTATAGCCTCACTAAGAACTCAATAGTTCAGAGGCACGGCGAATCTCAGGTGCGTCAGAATTTTCTGGGACGGGTAAGTCATAACCGATAAGAATGATTTCATGTATCGCCAAAACTCAATGCAGTGACACATGTTAAATAACAGATAATTTCAGGAAGACTTTAATTTAGAAAGATTTTAAATCTCGAAAAAATTAAAGAACTTTATAATACTTTACAGACCAGCCCGGGCTCCAAACCCACAACCTTCCAGTTACGAGTTTGACTCTTTTGATGACTGAGCTACCGCTTCTCCAGTTTATTGACACACACACTGACAGGTAATCTCAAATTTTGAATAACAGTAATGCACTTGGAATAATTCAAAATTACTAATTTAGTAAAAAACAGGGCTTCTAACCAAAATTGAATTGAACACCCCCCACCCCCCAAAAAAAACTTATTTTGTTTGAAACCCAAACCGAAACTGAACCGAAAAAAATATCTGTTCATTTTGGGGCGATATATCTTTAGTCGTGTTAATACTGAAACAAGGGTTATCAATATTTTCTAATTTCCAGTCAACCTAAACACTGTCACAGTTCCATGTTCAGTTCTTATCTATTTCCTGTTTTGGTACTCACTAGTAATTTTCTGTTTCAGTTTCGGATGAAACTACTTGTAGAAGGCAGACTTAATTCAGTTGTCAAATACGATTTTGATAAGTATTGAAAATGCCGAAGCTTGATGTGATTTGTTCACCGCTCGTATGCTTTTTGGTGGGGTTGGTTTTGGTGTGCTACGGTCTACGTTTTGCAACACGAAGGCTAATCAGACAGTGACCTACAGCTGGAAGCCGATTCCGAATGGCTACGAACATACATGCCACTGTGGGATATGAACTCTGGCACCTAAGGCCAGCACCCTAACTAATCGGCCATCGTTTGGCCACCTCTCGTATGGTACATGCTAGTTAAGTGTATCCATTCACAGAGTGTAACAATTAAAAAAGGATGAACGTTTTTAATTACATTAAGAATTACGTTACATTAAGAAATTTTTAATTATATTACGAATATAATTAAAAATGGACAGATGTATCCTGGAAGACGGCGTATCCTAATACGGCCATCGGCGTGATGAATGACAAACCATGATCCATCTGTCCATGCAACTATCTGCCACTGATCCATGGATCAGTCGCGATGTTCCAGGACCCCTCTTAGGCTCAGTTTGCGATGATATTTGGTCAGCAAAGGAACACGAGTGGGACTTTTGGTGCGTAGCCCCATAGCCAACAGTGTCCTCATTCACCTTTAAAGAACAAGGCAATATCATCAAACTGGAAAATATTATTTGTAAATGTGTACAATAACGGTGCAGGAAAACAAATGGGCTAGAAGGCAACAGAATAATTAATGTTATTCGAAATATGCAGGTTATATCTAACTTGAATTTCTCCGAAGTTAATTCGTTTCACATTTTTGATCAAAAGCTGACATTTTAAAGGTCCCTTGTCCCCTTATAAACTTTTTAGATAAATGAGGTTTTCTAAACATAGCTTCCAGTTTTAGAAATCTAAAATGGATTGATATTCCACATTATGTCGTACAACAGACTAATCATGTATCGTTACTTTATTTTTCTGTTCTGCAAATACGCTTAAATAAATGTTACGTTCCCAATTCCTTTAAATCGCATAAGACATTGATTCGCATCATGTAAATTGCCCCGAACATAATAAAGAAATAACAAAAGCAAGATACTTTTACGAGCTTTAAAGCTGCTCCTTTCCCGCATTACCTTAATCTTATTTAGAAATTTAAATTCCACTGCGTTGTAAGCTACCCCCATCTTTTTGGAGTAAGCCGGAGAACGCAGTGCAAAAGTAAATGTTTTCATTAGAGAACAAGGATATTAAAATTAGCTCCCTTTAAAGGAGTTTGTTGACGAAATAAAACTTTAAAGTGGCTCCCATGAAAGTAAATTTCAATATCTCTGAGTTGGAGTAGGTACTGTAACTTTGGAAAGTCTAACTAACGTTCGTTCATTTCGAACATTCTTCAAGGACTGTGGGAGAAAGCACTTAAGGGAGAGATCGGATTGTAATTCCGCCCCATTTGCTCTACATAATGAATTTTAATCAGTGTAATAAAAGCATTTCTCACGAAATTTGAATCGAGGAAATCAATATGTTATATATGCTGATTTGGATGTTATCTGGTAAAGCATAAATTTGTTTATGCTGAGTGTTGTGCATAAAATTTACTGTCACTAAAAATTAACACACTGTATACCGGACACGTACTAGTACGTTTTCTGACGATTGATAATTGATTGGGGGACACGTACTAGTACGTTTTCTGACGATTGATACTTGAGCGCAGGACACAAACTAGTACGTTTTCTGACGATTGATACTTGAGCGCGGGACACGCAATAGTACGTTTTCGGACGATTGATATTGGAATGCAGGTCACGTACTAGTACGGGTTAGTGTAACAACATGGTTTGTTTGTGGGTACAAAAATAACGGTATATGCTGTAAAATGAAGCCGAATGTTCTTCTCTACTACATAGATTCTGGAAAAATTTAGCCAAATTAAAACTAGTTTTTACATCAGGTAATGCGGAACCATAGAACAGGAAGGTTGATTAAAAAAATAAATTCAAATTTAAAATTAACTGTTTATTTATCCTTGTAAAAATAATATTATATCTATATATCTATCTATCTATCTATCTATCTATCTATATATATATATATATATATATATATATATATATATATATATATATATATATATATATATTTGTCTATATATTTGTTTACTTGGTTAAAACGTGATTAAAAATTTAAATAATTTTCGATCTATTGAGATTTAACATAATAAGTAAGTTTACGCGCAAAACGGCCGCTCCCGCTACACTTCCACTACCAAATGTACCCACACACCATGTGTTAATGTGGTATACTAACATTTCTGCTTTATTATAAAAGTCTTTATTATAAAAGCAATTTTTTAGATTGAACATAAAATTAAAAATATCCGTATAGAAATAAATTGTAGATATTTAAAAATTTTCACTTTATAATATTAATTTATTTTAACCATATGAAGAAATATATTTTAAAAAAGTGATATACATACACCAAATAAGAAAAATAGAAATTCAATACCCTTAAAATGACTGTTGAAATATGATAATTAGAAAAAAAATTTCACATCGAAAGAAGTTTTCTATATTTTTATTCGGCGATTTTCTAATGTCTTTATATGAATTATATATTTTTTATAGCATGCTAAAAATAATTTTTTTTTTTATAAATTCTTATAAATTTTTATTTGTGATGAAAAATGGATATGTCAGATAACTTGAGAGGTTATAAGTAAGAAAATAACTTGAATTTAATAAAATATAAATTAGTTTATAATAGAAACATATTAAAACTTATCTTCGGGTAAGTAAATTTTATGGTATTAATTTCGGTGTATGTTTTTTTTTGTTATTCAAAAACATATTCTACTTGAAATGATAAAACTGGATAATTTTTTAAGAGTGTCATTTAACTACTTGTGAAAAAGTCATTCTTAAAAAGGCAGAAAATTTTACTCTGCGATTAATTGAAAAACATGGTATACACACCAGATAACTTAGTTTTTCAACTATTATATTACATACCTCTTTTTTATTTTGTACTATGCATTGTCCCAATTATAATTTGCCCCTCGTTTTTGAGTTTCGCCCCACAGCTTTAATGTAAGTAATATTGAAAATTTTCTTTAATTAAAATCAAATTACAATCTAATAGAAAGACGTAAGACTAGATGTGTTCATTCTACTATATACAAACTTCTATATTATACGGCTTGTGGTGAGGCGATTTAGATCATTAATGTAATTGATAATTAATATAATTGATATAATTAATATGATTGATTAATTAATGTAATTGCTATAAATAAAACGAGAAGTGAATTGCTTGAGATCTAAATCTGACCTCATCACAATATTTGTAAAGGAGAGAGGACCATAAAAATTAATTGAAAGGATATTTTTAGAATTAGAATCAAGTCTCTGTACGTGACACTAAATAAGAATGTACCTTTGTGGAGTTATTTATGAGTCCTTAAGGGACAGTGCCCAATTTGAAGTTGTAAGTTTTTCCCCATGTTTGCGGTTTCAAAGTGTGAAAAATAGACCAATGGATTGATACACTTCTCCTGACTGGACGAAGATAAGTAAGAAAGAACACAGATAAAAATATATAAATTAAAGAAAAGTCAAGAAAAAGGGTTTTCGGCATTCGGGGAGAGAAGTTCGACTGTTAGAGTTCGGAGGTCGAGAGCTCGACGGCAAGTGTTCATGAGTAGAGGACAGAGTATGGGGACCAAATAAGATTTGGGTCGAAGAAAGACTTCGACATCACGCACCGACCAGAAGTTTCCAGCTTTACAGAATCATCCCAATTTATTTAGAAGGCCCCATACTATCGGTGAGACTGTAGTCCACATTATCATCCCATCATTCTAAATAACAAGCAAGGTATATAGAAGAGCTCCCAAGAATACAGCCTTGGCACACAAAATAGATCCACAAAGGTACTCATTATTATATATATTTGAGATTGATATTAAGTTTTCTTTCTTCTATATATTTTTTACCTATTAAACTATTAATGTTAAATTTTAAAATAATGTGGTTCATAGTAGAAAGTTTTGGAAAAGCAAATTTGATGAAGTTGAATCAAATTTTTTGTTCATTAGTCCTGTATATAGCATAATAATAAATTTGATTATATTTATTTTAAACTATAAACCTTATATGTGTTTATTTTCAGAGTGTAATGTTTGATTTTAATAACTCTTAATTTAGCTGATTAGGTTTTTTAGTTTAAATCTGTAGTCTCTCAAAACTTGTGGTTAAATTTAGAACATAAATAATCTACACAACGCAACCCAAATAATATTTAGTCTTTGTGACTAACAAAATAATAACCACTATAAACTTGATGATAGGTGAATACCGAAAATTAACGGCACGGATAGTCGTTTGTAAGTTTAATTCCACAGCTCTAATACATGCCGTATTGAAACTTTACGTTACATATGCTGTGGTGTAGTACATTGATGTTGTTATTTCAAAATCATTAAAAAACCCAAGTTTGCTTTATATCGTCTTTAATTATAGTAAAATACCACTGATCTATATTACAATGTTCAAATATAGAACAAATGACAAGGAAATATGCTAAAAAAATATTTTTTAAAAAATTAAAAAGTTAAAGAAGCACTTCACGTGCTACGCCTGAAAATAAAATTGCCAATGTTCAAGAGAACGCTGCATTCTTTTCCTTTCTTCATTCTACTCAGGCAAACCTATACTTTTTTTCCATTATCCTGTGCTGATGTGTTCGTTGTTCCATTATCCTTTTTACAATGCGTCCTTTCCCGGCTCTGTCCAGAAGGACCGGGACTTCAAGGATGGTCCTGAATCGCCTCCCGGAGACCAATCACAATTCTCCAAAACTTGGTGAAGTTTAAGTGCAATTCTTTTCCCTATCCACACCACACACTTGCTGGAGTCACGAAAAAAACTTGGGCATTCAACCCACAACGTGTGAGTGCGGCGAGCAAATCAGTTTCGCAAACCTTATGTCAAACATAGCTGCACTCTCGCAACATAACTGTCCATTTGAAACGAAAAGATGTGAACCAAAACGTGATGTCCCAATAGTCTTAAAAGTAAGATTTCGACCTTTTATGTCGAATCCTTTTTCAGTGATGCCTCTCAGCGTTAATAATCGCTATACTGAATTTTTTTCGTTTTTTTAGATTTTAAATTGCCCACAAAAGAGCTAATGCACGCCTTGTAGTTCTTAAATAAAAATGCCCATCTTTGTAATCTTAATCGGTTTTGATATATGCTGAATGGTAAAGAACATTGGAGCGTATAAAAACTTAGATTAGGTAAATTTTGCAAAATTGAATTTTTAAATGTTAAAATACCATAAAATGAATACTTATATAACTGATTTTTTTTTCTTAATTGATATCGCTACTACGGACGTTTTCGAAGAATAGTTCCGGGCGAGGATTTTGTTATGCACAATGTAAAAATTATTTAGAGAGTTTATCTGGTATTCTAGATCTGAGAATTCGAATTCTCTACCATACTTCCTTTGATTAAATTTTTTTAACACTTCCACGTTTATATAGACAATAGAAAAATTTAAGTATGTGTGTAATTGTGATTTTAAAATTCTTTTCAACCTCCATTTGCAACTTCAAAATTCATTAACCAAAATTGCTCGTAATTTATCGTGCCTCCATTTATTTATCTCGTGTTCGTTCCTTTAGGTGGTCATAAATATGGAACCCGAGATTTCTGCACTCACCTTCCGTGATATAATTATTAGCCCGCACGCCCCTTTTACAAAAATTATGGCACTCGCAAATCACTAGCTAATTGTCTCTGAAAATGAGATAGAATATGTAGCCTGTTATATCACTAAATTTACTGTTGTCTATAAAAATACTATAGTTTGTACTTCTTAGATTGAAAACAATTCATACTGATGATTGTAATAATGTTATGTGTCGGAGTATACAATATGTTGTAATTTTATTGCAATATTAATCTCTACACCTAACGGCCGATTCTGATAAGCCAGTATGGAGTACGGGCAATTTTGTTTGTTTCTTTCTTGTGCTGTTTCCCCGCATATTTTCTATTTTAACATCTTGCCTGGTTATCCCGAGTCATCTCGGGCTCGTATATATTGCAGTTAATTATTATCCCGAGAAAACTCGGTGTAGTATTATTATTGTAGAATTATTGATGTTGTTGAATATTACATTTCTTCTTTAAGCCACAATAACCTTTCACCGGAACTATATGGCGGCAGACACAATTCAATGTATTCATATGGTAAGCTTCAGAATTTTAGAACAGATGTGAATGCAAATTGACGAATAGAAAAGAGTCCTCTTAAATTATTAGCTTAAAGAAATTTTATTTATTTTCTATTCCTTGCTGACTTTGTCAAAAAAATACCCATTCTCGACATGACACAAAGATAAGAAAAGGCAAAATGACTAAAAAATACTCGTTTTTTAAATGATGCGGGTGATCTCTCCCTCAATTTCGGCTAAAATGATACCCACTCAACACCGCGTATGGCGAGGTCAGTGGAAAAATCCCGCCAGAACCCAAGACGATCGCCAAAACGTATCCTGAGTAGGAAGATCGGCCTAGGAATCTTATGGCGCCAAGCAACGCTCAAGCTGGACAAATGGTGAAAGATGGGGAGAGCAAAATGGCAACCCACGGATGGTCAGCGCGGGAAGATTCAAGGTGACTTGGACATGGACAAGCCCCATTCCATAAAATAAGGGGTCAGGAAGCCGGCAATTCCTGCCATTCACTTTTAAATAGAATGTGGCTATACCACACTCGGCAAAGCAGAATTTGTCAGAGCGATTTCTTTTATCACGGTTTGACTTAGCCTGGAGGAAATTAAAGGAAATATTCAGCTTTCATTGTCAGTTTGCCAAGTTTTGTTGGTTTAGTGGTCCTTTTGGCGGAACTGGTCATGTGTTTTACTCTGATTGAAAAACTAATTTTAGAAAATCATCTTGACGAGCTTTCTGCTACATCAAAAAGACGCAGCATGTCTTTTACCACTTAGGTTAACCTTAAGGTATATTCAAGATGTTATTCCTGCTACTGAAAAATAGATGAAATACAAAGAGACAGTGTACTCTGTGTTTACCTAAAACAGATTCCAGAGGTAAACCAGTAAGAAAAGAGACCGGATACCAGTGTACAGAATGTAAGGTACCACTTTGTGTTGTTCCTTGTTTCGAAAACTATCATAGAAAGACTAATATTTAACTTTTTCCATCTGCCCGAGATAAATCGGGATAGTAAACTAATGTTAAATTAAATGCTTTTACACCTCTAACAAATTAAAAATTCAAGGGAAGTGGTTAATATCAAATCATGCTTAAGGATATCCACTAAATGATAGTTTGTTTTCTTTTGTGTTTTTGATTCTGAATAGTTCCGAATGTCGTAAATTTACACATCTGTTGCATCACTAAACGAAATTTCAACTTTCAGTGCTTAGTGGTTTGATTGTGTTTTTATTAATCACTCAATAATTATACCCATGCAATTTATTTTTATTGTAAAATGATGTATAGCTTAGAGCGTATACATCTATGTTTTGGAGATTTAAATTGACTCGATATCAGAATCTAAAATATCTCTAACTATGTAAGAGTTACTGTTTACTACATAACTTGGATACCAGTTATTGAGATGTTAGTACAGGTAGCTTCGGTCTAGCATGGATGTCATTGAAAATTAATTATAATAAACCTTCCAACCAATCTACTAGATTAGGTTTTTTACTGTACTTCTTATAATTTCAATTGTAAATGTACCTTCCCTGCTAGGTATTATGTAAGAAAGAAAGATAACTTACAAGGAAAACACTGCTGTTTTCATTAAAGCTAAAAAGATATCTTAAATGGTTAGAGATGTTCATTTTGACAACGTTTTCTTACTTAGAACTATAAAATAAATTAAAAAACAGCAAAAAAATGGACTTTTTTAATTGAAATCTAAAAGAAAAAGAAACTTTTAAAGGGCTAAAATAAAATTATGTTGTGATAACATGTTTTACTTGTACTCCTGTTACTTATACTTCACCACGATAGTAACATGGTGACGCGGGAAGAAGTACAAGTAATTTGTATAAAAAGTGCTAATGCATGCAGGAATTATTTTTGGTGTTTGATAGAATGTAAACTCCAAACAATCCAAAAACCTCCAAAAACTTCATCTATCTATCTAACTATCTCTCTCTCTCTCTCTCTCTCTCTCTCTATATATATATATATATATATATATATATATATATATATATATATATATATATTATATATATATATATATATATAGCTAGAAATAATTCTAGCAATGCAGGTATATAAATATTTTTAAAAAAATTCTTATAAGCTATAAGCTCATTATATTAAATTTGCCTAAAAAAATATTTTTGCTAATGTCTGTCCCACAGTGAGCTAGTATCAAGGTTTTAGTTCTCGTCAGTATTATTATAGATTAACACTTGGGAGAGGTAAGAGTGAACTTAGATAATTTAAAACAGCTCGAAAAAACCTATAC
>CM063509.1:29970400-29980400 GCA_032207245.1 Pardosa pseudoannulata
ATAAATAAATATATCATGAATGTAAATTTATATACCAATACAAATGTTTTTATATATCTGCACAGGTTACCACCACGCTCCTTGGCAAATTTTTTGGAAAAAAATCTTGAAGTTATTGAAAACAGGAAGGTCAAAAAATAACAAATAAAATTTCAAATAACTAAGATTCTTTCAGCATTAAATAAACGTTATTGTTAATAATCTCAAAGTTAACAAATACTTAATTACATTCAAAGGAGTGTTGAAATTTGTGATATTAATTGGCACGATATTAATGGAAAACGTATATTGACTTTTGAAATGTACAAATTGGTCAATAATTAAATAATGTCAATTACTCACTAATATTGTTAACTAATTATGAAAATCATTTCTGGTTGAGCCGCTTACATAATTTTCATATACGAGTTTATGTTAGGTCATCAAATGTTATTTATAACAAAGTTTCTGTGCATAAATTAATAATTAAAATTTGGGATAAAATTTAATGTATACTTTAATTAACGAAAATTCATATACTTTGTATAACCTTTTGTGTACTATTTGCATGGATTATTAAATTAATGTAGTTAATAGGGAGGGCTAGACTTCAAAATATAATCTAAAATTTTTAATCCATAATAATTTATAGCTTTTAATTATTTATATTTTTAATTATTGATGCAAATACTAACCACTATATTAAAGAAATGTATTGAAAAATATAAGTATAGTAAGCGACTTCTTTTATTGAGCATCATTTATTGATTTTTAATTTGCAGACTTTTTACACAAAACTGAAATTTACTCTACTTTCATAAATAAAAATCAATCATGAAAAATTTCCAAAGAAGAAATTTAAATTTAGAGATCTTCCATACTTCTTTTACTCCAAATAATTGGATTTCCAGTAGCATTCGCATGGTTAATCTAACTGACTATACAAAATATTGGTATACTAATATAACCATTAATAAATATATCATGAATGTACTTCCAAATAATTCGACTTCCAGTAACATTCGCATGGTTAATCAGAATGACTATACAAAATATTGAGAATACTAATATAACCATTAATAATATCATGAATGTACTTCCAAATAATTCATCCAGTAACATTCGCATGGTTAATCAAATGCTATACAAAATATTGAGAATACTAATATAACCATTAATAAATATATCATGAATGTACTTCCAAATAATTCGACTTCCAGTAACATTCGCATGGTTAATCAGAATGACTATACAAAATATTGAGAATACTAATATAACCATTAATAAATATATCATGAAAGTACTTCCAAATAATTCGATTTCCAGTAACATTCGCATGGTTAATCTAAATGACTGTACAAAATATTGGGAATACTAAAATAAACATAAATGAATATGTGAGAGTGCAGTTATGTTTTATATAAGGTTTGTGAAACTGATTCGCGCTTACACATTTTTGGTTGCACGCCCATGTATTTTTTTGCGATTCCAGGAAGTGTGTGGTGTGAAAACAATTGCACTTAAACTTCACCAAGTTTTGGAAAGTCGTGATTGGTCTCCAGGAGGCGATTTCCGACCATCCTTGGAGCCCGGTCAATCTGGACAGAGTCGAGAAAGGACGCATTGTGCACAGGACAATGGAACAACGTACGAGTCAGTACAGGATAATGGAAAACTGTATAGGGTTGCTAGAGTAGTTCAGAAGGAAGGAAAAGAGTGGACTTCGGCAATTTTTTTGTAGCACGTGGAGTGCTTCTTTTACTTTTTAATTTTTTTATATTTTTTTAGCACATTTCCTTGTTTTTTGTTCTATATTTGAATAATGTAATATAGATCTGTGGCATTTTACTATAATTAAAGGCGATATAAAGCAAACTTGGGTTATTAATGGCTTTGAAATAACAAGAGCAATATACTACACCACAGCAAAATATATCATGAATGTAAATTTATATACCAATACAAATGTTTTTATATATCTGCACAGGTTACCACCACGCTCCTTGGCAAATTTTTTGGAAAAAAATCTTGAAGTTATTGAAAACAGGAAGGTCAAAAAATAACAAAATATTTTATAGTTAATACCTATAATAAAACATAAATTATCAGACATAATTCAAACTCAAGCATGAATGAAAACAAATATAAGCAAGTGACAGTTTATGAAAGTGTTACTAGAATCATTGTTTTTATAAAAAGCAATATGATACATTTGGAATAGTCACGTCCTTGGTATTCTTTCAGTTGCATGTGCCCCCCGGTTGGTGCTAAATGGGTAAGGGCATCTTAGCCTTGTATTGGCATAATATATATATATATATATATATATATATATATATATATATATATATATATATATATATATATAATATATATATATATATATATATATGTGTGTGTGTGTGTGTGTGTATTGGCATAAATATAAATATATAAGGAAGAAATGATATTCTCGTCTCTGATGCCTCTTGGTCGAGCCAAGCACATTACCCATGTTTGGTTTGGTTTGGTTTTAGAGCTCTACGGTCTACTTTTTGCAACACGAGGGATAATGAGACCGGGACCTACTGCTTAAAGATGAATCCGGACGGCTACGAACATTCGTGCCACAATGGATTTCGAACCCACAAACTCCGGGTCCGAAGGCAAGCACTCTAACCATTTGATCATCGTTCGGCGCACGTTACCCAGAGACTACTCTAATTCAGAAGGCAAAGGGATTCGCTTTTTGTTTAACTTCTTTGCATGGGAGATATATTTAAAAAAACGTGCCAAAAATGGGAAATTCTTTTCATTTTGCTCGTTTTTATCACCAAAATGTTAGAAATAGTTTAGTTTTGAAAAAAAATATTAAACGAAATATCTACTATTTTCAATATTTTTACATATACTTGAAATGTTGATGGATAACAGTTATTTGTACTATAATGAGGAAAACTGAATCCAATGACATGATTTTCTGGATAAATATAATACACTAATGCAACAATATTATTATGTGTATCAGCTGTCATCAATTCCATAACCCATTACAGCATCCGAGAGATAGCCACGAAACTGCCGAACATTTCGCGGGAAAATATCTCTATCTATTGGAAAAATGCAAATTGAATATTATGCATGGAAAGAACTAATTTTGTGCTTCATGGAAATTAAATACCATTTTTTCTCTTGCTTACACACAGATGGTACATTTCAAACTGGGTGTATTTGTGTTGCCCGAACTGAATTCGGCAGTCATAGACAAATGATTAAAGTGTCTCACGAGAATAAAATAATGATATAGTTTAGCTGAGGTCAAGCAGAGAATCCCTTAGATTAATCTGACCTTATCATAGTTATCGTTTGAATTGTGATCCGTCACCACCATCAGCAGCTACCATTAATGAGCTCGGCAGATCTTTAGATGGCTCGAACCACGAATTTAGATTCCTCCAGTCATGAGGTCGACGCCTTTCAACGCTTGGCTACCGTGACTCCTCTTGAAAACATATTGTCAATTCTTGATTAAATGATTTTATACAATAAAATAAATGCCTAAGGAATACAATGAATCAACTTATCATTTTGTTGATTGAAGACTGCTCTCGAGTCGGCGTCAATCCTAACACAAAAAAAATAGAATAATTCTATCTTCCAAAGAGGTTCATCCACACGCCACGGATGCCAGCCGTTCACCTTCCTCCTTCTGGAAACCACCTTGTCCGTCCAAAAAATTTCAGACTCTCTCGGAGACAAAAAAAGAAGAATCCACTACAGAACGGCGGGGGGAGAGGGTCCAAATTCCCCAAAATTCACGGACACCGCTATTGGCTGGGAGAAGTCCGAAGTCGCTCTGCATTCAAACCGGTCCTGCCCCGGCATGTCACCTTCGAAGACACACGGGGTGACCGAATGTAACTTATTGTTACATCAATAAACACACAGAAGAATTTATATAAGAAGGTTTCTGTCCAAATGATTGTACTTTACCTAGAAAGCAGGTTGGTTTATAGTGTACTTTACAAATTGCGAAATTTATCAAGACTAAGAAGGAGATGATTGACTTTCATAACATAACAGGGAAACAAATTCTTGTACTCAGTACAAAAATCTCAAACTTCAAAAAATTAAAAATATGTTATAGGGTTGCCTAAAGGGTTATAGGGATACGTAAAGCTCCTGTAACTCCGATTGTCAGATATAAGTGTAATGTCTTTGATAAACTCGTCAATTTTTTAATTTTTATGTACAGAAAGAATTCGTATTGACATACTGATAATAGGTATTTTCATAAATATCATTTTATTGCATAAATTTAAAGTTTTTAACACATTTTCTCCGTAAGTCTTCAACACAAATTTTTATCAACTACACGTAATTAAATTCTTATTTAAAAATTATCAAGTTCTTTAAGCACGAAATCAATTTGGTAAAGCCAATTCGCCAAGTTTTGAGTATTTGATTTAAGTTTGGCACAAAAAAATAGTATTTCAATTAAGTGAAGCCCGAAATTGGTTATTCCAGTGCATAATATTTAATTTTTTATTTTACCAATAGATATACTTTCCCGTGGAAAGTTCGACAGTTTCGTGCCATTTCTAGCTATTTCTCTAAAGGATTTGTGAGATTCAAAGGAATCTGAAGGACGTGGAATTCATGTCATTTGATAGATATAATCATAGTGTTGTAGTATTTCTCATTATATTTATCCAGAAAATTATGGCACTTGATTTATTTGTCTGTCATTGTATCAAAATTTACTGTAATTCATTAACATTTCACATACACTCAAAAGCCAGGGACAACACTTGAGTACCTTTGCTAACCAAGCGCCATCGCCAACTGCGCTTACGCTGGTGCCGGGAACATCGCACGACTGGTCCTTGGATCAGTGGGAGAGAGTTGTCTCGTTAGATGAATCACGGTTTGTCATTCATCACGCCGATGGCCGTGTCAGGATACGCCGTCTTCCAGGCGAACGGTTGCTCCCACAATGTACAGTATATCATACACAGGCCGGTGGTGGCGATATAATGCTCTGGGGGACCTTCTCTAGGGCGTCTCTGCGACCCGTGGTTGTGGTATAGCAGACCATGGATGCTACAGGGTATCTGAAGGTCATTGCGGACCAATTCCACACTTACATGACCTCTGTTTTTCCAGCTGGAAATGGAATATTCCAACAGGACAACGCCACGCGTCACAAGCCTAAATTTGTGTTGGAGTGGTTCTAGGAACATGATGCTGAATTCCACTTAATGTCTTGACCCGCCTAACTCACCGGATCTCAATCCGATAGAACACATTTGGGATGCCATGAGACGGCAACTCAGAGTTCAAAGACTACCCATTCGCAATATCTCGAATTTGCGTAACCGTTGCTTAAACATCTGGTACAATCTGTCTCCGGGCATCGACCAAGGACTTGTGACATCCATACCAAGGCAATTTGAAGCTGTGTTGCGCGCCAAAGTCGGGTCAACTCGTTATTGACAAGTGGTCATAATGTTTTGGCTCTTGAGTGTATATTTGAAAATATTAAATATAGTAGTTTTTTCGTTTAAATTTTTATTTTTCTATATTAATCTATTTCTAACATTTTGATGATAATAATGAACTAAATTGGTAAAAATATAAGAGTAAAATACTTCCATTTTAGTACGTTTTTAAAAATAAATTCCACAGGCAAGGGGTTAATCTTAACTATATCCCATCATACGCCAGACTAAATTCCTTTAACCCTCTAAGCGGTTCTCACGTATAATTCTGCCAAACCACTGACGTCTTCAAAACGTACAATTTTCGACTTTCAAAAACGCTCTGAAAATGGATGTAATGTACATTTTTGCCAGTGCTTTCTTCCATGGAGTTTTGAGGTAGGAGGGACAGGTCGATTGTTTAGAAACTGCTCCCCTCTTTGACTGATATTTATTGACAGATGCACCCCTACCTCTCGAGGCACCAAAGATGCTGATAGCTTTTCATGGCTTTGTAAATCTCTATTTCGAAATATTGCGGTAACAGATGTATCTCTAATTGAACCACTTAAATATTTTGGATGACTGTCGTAAAAATCATAAATAAGCCTCTCAAAGAATATTTTTTTTTGTACTTTTAGAATCCATTATTACTTATGGGATGATCTTCGAGACTTGACGAGCTTTATGTGTTTTAAAAATTAACAATCTATAACATCCATTTATATATCTATTTATAACCGGAAGAGACAATAACGAGGTTGGGTTTCCCGTATTCTATTCTAGTCGACAAAGGGTGAAGGAAAAAAACATAGAACGCTTTGACCACTGACACAGTAAACCTTTAAAGTATTTTGGAGACTTATTTTCCCCGATGTGTTCCACTCGGAGGGTTAATGGGATGAAAGTAGAAGATTAGGATGCATTTCATGTGCAACAATCTATCTTTATATAAGAAAACTCCTTTTACAAAAAGTTTTAAATAATAGAGTCGTAATTATGCCGTAGAAAACATGTATAAGGTTATCAGAAAACTAGATTAATTTCGCATGGAGTAATTTTACTGGATTATAAAATTTTAATTAAATTAGTCTCGCTATATTAATTATTTTTGCAGCTGAAAAATACAGCCCTTTCCAAAACTGGAAGATGTAAAAAATGCATTTTCTAAATACACATAAAAGGAATGATTAATTTGGGTTGTGTTTAGGAATTGCTGAAAGAATAAAATTATTCCAAACAGACGGAAAATTCTTTCAGGTACGTACTTATTTAATAGAGTCACGTTAAAAAGTTGTGATTTATGATTTGACAAATCTGATTTTCTCAGTTCGTTTAGAGCTTGTGCGTATTGTTTTCTTCTACAACTTTTTAAATTTGGAGTAGGAAGCGTGAAATTTTTGTTCTAAGAAAATAAGATGTGTTCTTTAAAATGGTAATTAAAAGCCGTATACTTTTTTTATCTTTTGTAAAATCAATCTGTAAGATGTATTTAATTTTCTCACTATTAATTTTAATAAACCTAGTATAATTAAAAGTTTGTTCTAAAGGTTTCTTAATACATGCTTAAAGTAATTTGATAAACTCAGGTTTTTAGTATTAATTGAATTATACAAAAGTGGAATATTTAAAAAAGAGAAAAGAATAGAACTAAACTATATATATATATATATATATATATATATATATATATATATATATATATATATATATATATACGTATATATATATATATATATGTAATATATATGTATATATACATGTATATATACATATATATATGTATATATATATATATGTATATATATGTATATATATATATATATATATATATATATAATATATATATATATATATATATACTATATATATATATATATATATATTTATTGACAAATCTGATTTCCTCATTTGTTTAGAGTGTGTGCATATTGCTTTTCTTCTACAACTTTTTAGTTTTGGAGTAGGAAGAGTGAATTTCTCATTCTAAGAATGTAAGTTGTGTTCTTTAAAAGAATAATTAAACACCATATTCATTATTGATCTTTAAATCACTTTGTAAAATTTGCTAGTTTTCCTAATTAATAATAACACAGGTCTGCGAAATTGAAATTTTTGAAAAATACAAGAGAAGTTTTTTCTTATTTTTAAGTTATTTGGTATGCTGATTTCGAAAATGACCTCCATTTTTTTCCATCACGTCAGGATTTTTTGTAAAATTGATGTACATATTACTGGTAATATCCTATATGGAAAAAATGCTCTCGAACTGTTAGCTTGTACTGACTGGCAACAGTGGGTTTTATCTATTCATGTGAGTTTATTTAATCTGTTTATGATTAGGCATATTAATTTTTAAACAACAATTAAAATTAAAAATGTATATATTTTGTATATAAAGAATGAAAACCATCGCAACCAGAACGCATGAGCTGCACCAGGGCGAGACAAAAAGTTCCCTCGTTATTAAATTTTTTACATTAATTTTATAAGAAAAACAGTCCTAGAAAAACCCCAACTACCTGTTTTTACGTTTTATTAAGGTTTATATATAATAAATGTAAGTTTGAAATATATTTGAAACTCAATACGAAACAAAGACATTTAAATTTAGTTACGTACATTTTTTCCGTTAAAATTTCTTTTTGACGTTCTTCTTTTATGTTCAATCTTATCTTCATCTCTTGCTAACATCCAACAATAGTCGGCAAGCATATTCTTATTCCACCTACCTTGATATTTTCTCTCCATATCCTTCATGTCTTGGTTGAACCTTCTCCCTGTTTTTCGCTGACGGATTCTAAATTTTCGGGGAAAAAGTCCAAATGCGATTGGAGGAAATGCAATTTTACACACATGGAGCAGCCCAACACTTGAAATTTGTCTAGCATGTTGCCAACAATTCTTTTAAATTTAGGATCTTTGTGATTGCCCAGAAATTTTTCCACAACATCTTTGAAGGCAACCCAAGCTTCTCTTTCCTTTAATGTCATAGTTGTCTCAAATTTGTTATTCCTAATAAGTTTTCGGATGTCTGGTCCTACGAAGACTCCCTCTTTCAATTTGGCTTCAGAAAATCCAGGAAACTTTTTACACATATATTTTAAGCACTCACCATCTTTTGGAAGAGCCTTAACAAACTGCTTCATAACACCTAATTTTATGTGCAGGGGGTAGTAATATTTTTTTTTGATCAACTAAGCTTTCTCGAATTACATTCTTGGTGCCTGGGGCAAGATTCTGCCTTTTGAGCCAATCTTTTATGACCCAATATTGTGTTTTGTCACGGCTGTCTCACTCACAAATAAAACACGAAAATTTTGTATACCCCTTTTGTTGATCGAGAAGCATGGTGATGATTTTTAAATCACTGCAAATGATCCAGCCGTGGTTTTCATATTTTATTTTGTTGAGAACGAGAGCTAGGTTTTCATACCTTTCTTTTAAATGCACCGAGTATTCAACTGGCACAGACGCCCATTGGTTTCCTTGATGAATGAAGTATAAAAAGCCTTCATTCCTCTTTATTGTAGGGAATCTTAAATTTTCTCATCAATCCAGGAACATCTGAGCAATAAATGAGGTTCTCGTCTTCGTCAAAATACTGAATAAATTCCTTTTCACGATTCCTGTATCAATAAAAAGTGGTTCCTTTGGCCAATAAGTTTTTTTCTTTCAATCTGGAGCCTAATAAATGAGTTGCCTCTTTTACAGACTAAGTACTGGTGCTTACATGAGGTCACTGATAAGGATTTGAGCGTCGCTATAGGTTAACAGCGATTGCGACGGGAGGGATGATGAAGAGGGACATTGCGCATTCCTAGGCTCTTCCCAGGCTCGGGCGCTTCCAGGAATTTGTCTAATTGGTGATCTGGATCAACATTGAAGCTTTAAAAGCCCTAAAATACTAACTGCGCTGTTGTAGTTTACCACAGAAGGGTAATTTTTCATCACGGTAAAATGTCAAAACACGAAGGAAAGTATGAAAGCAAAATACGTGAGAAATATTCATAAAAAACCACATAAAATTCAATTTTTCAAAAAAATGTGACGTGATAGACATTTTTAATGATTCTTTTCAAAATCAGTACTAAAAAATACGTTAAGTTTAGATGTCACATCCCTTGTATTTTTTTCATCGCAGGCCTGTGTAATTTATTGAATTTTTCAACTCAATTAAATTCTATTTAAAAAATTCTAAAGTTCTTTACGCACGAACGCAGTTCGGGAATGCATCTGAGGCATTTTTTAAGTATCCGATTTAATTTCGGGCAAGAGAAAAAACGGTATGTCAGTTCTGCAAAAACCCAAAATCAGTTTGTCCATTGCATAATATTTAATTTGACCTTCCAGAATATAGAGATATTTACAGCGAAAAGTTCGCCACTTTCGTGACATTTGTGGCTGTTTCTCGGATAGTGTAAATGATTTGGGAAATTCAAAGGAATCTGAGGGATATGGAGTTCATAACAGTGCATATAGATAATATTATAGTGTTTGTTTAATATATATATATATATTTATATATCCAGATATTCGTTGGAGCAAAAATGAATGTCGCC
>CM063509.1:29987900-29995400 GCA_032207245.1 Pardosa pseudoannulata
TTTAAAAATTAACAGACCGTATTGAACGTTTTAATATAATATCTTGTTGAGTAATACAGCAGTTAAGCGTTCTTACATGAAATACCGAATTGTGATGCTTAGAAATTGTCGGAAGAATAAAATTATTCCGAACAGACTGGTAAATTCTCTTAGGTAGTAGTTATTTAAGACTGTCACTTTAACGAGAAATTGTGATTTATGTTTTCACAAATCTGATTTATTCTTTTTATTTTGTGAATTTTGCTTTTCTTGCAAGAATTTTTAATTATAGAGTGGGAAGCGGAAATTAGTCATTCTCAAAAACAAGGAATTATACTTGAAGAAAATAATTATACTCTGTAATATTTTTAATCTTTAAATTAACTGTGTAAAAATTTTTATTTAATATTAGCGCTATTAATAGTATTATTTAAGTAAGATTAAAGAGTATCTTCTAAATTATTATGCATGTTTTAAAGATATAGATAATCACACGTTTCTAGTCCTAATAAAAATGTACAAGTGTGGGAAATTTAAGAAATAGTATGGAATAGAAGGAAATAGGAAAAAATATTGAAAGTAGAATAACCAAACAAATGGTACGGGGTTTAATTTGGTTACAGACTTGTAAAAATGTTAATGTAGAATATTTTTTAGAGAATATCAGTTAAATATTACACACAAACGCATATATATATATATATATATATATATATATATATATATATATATATATATATATATATATATATATATATATATATATATATATATATATACATATAAATACATATATATAAACACACATACAGCATACATAATATACACATACATGCATATATATATATATATATATATATATATGTATATATATATATATATATATATATATATATATATATATATATATATATATATATATATATATATATATATATATATATATATACATACATATATATATATATATATATATACATACATATATATACATATAAATACATATATATAAACACACATACAGCATACATATATATACACATACATGCATATATATATATATATATATATATATATATATATATACATACATACATATATATATATATATATATATATATATATATATATATATACATACATACATATATATATACACACATACTAACATACATTACATATGTATTCACATACATGCATACATACGTATATATACACATACATACATACATATGTATATATACACACATCCATCCATACATACATACACACATACATATATGCATGTGTATATATATATGCGAGGGTGTGAGTTTTTTTACCCTAACTGAATAAATTATAAAATAAATTTAACTAGACATTTTACTGTTTTTCTCTCTTTTAATTGTCTTTCTTAGAACTCACAGATCGTATAGAACGTGCAAATATAATCTATCGTTGATTAATATATTAGTTAAGCGTTTTTACAGGATTGAACGAATTTCTTTACAATTTGAATACGGGATGCGTTGAAATTATTTTCTATTGTTCAAATTGCATATTTTAGTCATAAGTTTATTGCTTAAAATTTTATATTTGTTACGCGTAATTAAAAGAGTAATTTAAAATTTTATCTCTTTTTTCAATCCAAATTATATCTCATAATGCTCCAGACAAAAGGTCTAAGGCATGGAAAACGAGTGGAAGCTTACGATGTAAGGTGCAATACACTTTTTTAAGTAAGAAAATCCCTTTTTAAACATACTTTAATTAGTAGTCTAATATTTATGCAGTAGGGAACAAGTACACACGTAACAGAAAATCGGTTTCATTTCATATAAAAGAGCTTCACATGATGATGCAAATTTAAATTAATCTCACCGAATTTATTATTTTTCCATATCCAATTTACAGCCAGTGAAGGAAAAAAATGCGTTTTCTAAATACACATAAAAGGACCGGTTAATTCTAGTATTGTTTAGAAACTATCGAAAGAATGAAATCATTCCGAAAGGATTTGTAAATTCTCTCAGGTATATATAGATAGTTAAGGGAGTCACTTTAAATTGTAGAATTTGTAATTTATGTTTTCACAAAATACTACTATCTATTATTTTTCAACTTTTCAATTTTGCAGTTATTTCATTAATTATTCTAAGAGATAAACAATTATGCTTGTGAAACATAATTAATCACTGTATTATTTCTAACCTTTGAATTGGCTGAGTAAACATTTAGTACAGTTTACTTGATTTTCAAGCTATTAATTGTTTTTATATTTATTATAGATTAAGATATGCCTTATGAAGTATTCTTAATATCCAGCTGAAGCATCTTTAATTAAAAAAAAACCATTTTAATGTTTAAAGAATTACACAAATATGAAAAGAATGTAATAGAATATAATAGAAAACAATAGAAATATACATTGATTGTAAAATCACCAAATGGCAGAAGTAAGTATATATTTAGTGCACAGAACTGTTGAAATATTGGTATAGAATGCAACTGAAGCAAAAGTCAGTTATCTATTAAATAAAATTATGACGTGTATATATATATATATATATATATATATATATATATATATATAATATATCAAACTGATTTTACTCTAATATTTCCTTAAAAACCTCCCCTCTCCCATTCTACTTCCTTAAAATCTATTTTCCCAGCCTGTCTTAATGATATATATATATATATATATATATATATATATATATATATATATATATATATATATATATATATATATATATATATATATATATATATATATATATATATATATATATATATATATATATATATATATATATATATATATATATATATATATATGTATATATATATATGTATATATATATATATATATATATATATATATATATATATATATATATATATATATATATATATATATTATATATATATATATATATATATATATATATATATATATATATATATATATATATATATATATATATATATATATATATATATATATATATATATATATATATATATATATATATATATATATAATGTGTGTGTGTTTGTGTGAGTTACCCAGAGCTTGCCAAATTATATATTTTATCTCTTTTCCATAGAATGCTTTAACTAGTTTACGAAAACGAATGTCCATATTATACGGATTATTGTTCGTTCTAACTATCAAACGATAGAATTAAACGAAATTTCTCCCTTGAGAACTCTTTTTTAAAGCGTTTAAATCGGAACTGAGTCCCAAAAGCGATAAAAGTATTTCTCCCTTTTTATACTAAGGCATCGTAATTTACCTTCTTTTGTTTTGTACTTCAAAAACTTAAATGGAAATATTTTGAAAGGAACGGCTTTATTGTTATACTTTGTTTAGTGAAGTCTAAGCGTTTCAAACGAAACTGTCTATTATACTTAAAATCTCCTGTAAGCTGCTAAATTTTTGTAACAAATAGGAAATTTCAATTTTATGGAAGGTAGATTTAAATGTAATGCATGAGATACCACTACTAATGCTTATGAATTGCTTGTTTTGTTTTTTCCTGAATATATCATCTTTTTACTGCTATTCTTGATTTCACTGCAGTTTAAGATGCCCTTGATTTTTATTTTTTATATTTATCTTAGACAAGTATGCGAGATTTCTTACACATGGCATCACGATGATTTTTTCCGACTGCAATTGTGTATAAACATTTTGTATACAATTTGAATTACTTGAATACTCACAGTTTAGGAATTTTGTTCTAATTTAGTTGCTTTTAATTGCTATTTTAATAAGTATAGTTGTTGCTTTTTATCTCTTTCATAGGTCATCTGAAATGGCACGTTTGCATTATTGGCGCTATAATTTATCGCCAATAAAACAAAACTGCATTTTCCTAGACTGCATTTTCATCGTATTATTTTATGACAAGGCCATATTTCCCTAGCAGTAGCGCCGAACGATGGCCGATTGGTTAGGGTGCTGGCCTTCGGAACCGGAGTTCATGGGTTCGAATCCCACTGCGACATGGATGTTAGTAACCGTTCGGAATCGGCTTTAAGGTGTAGGTCCCGGTCTCATTAGCCCTCGTGTTGCAAAAAATTAGACCGTAGCACTCCAAACCAAACCAAACCAAACCAAACTTCTAGTAGTAGCATACGAAATGCTTTTTTTAATTCAGTTTCACATAAGAAAATAAATTAAATAAATTTAGTTATATAATTTCTTAAAAATTCTTGTATTAAAATGATTTATTATCAGGAAGCAGGCTTACACTTACATTAATATTTTATCACAATATTAAGATATTTTACTCATTTCCTTTCTTTTTGTGTAATACTAAATAATGCTTTAAAAGCCTATTTTAAAATTACTACAAATTAAAAAAGGACTTTCGTGGAAAGACTGAAAATGAGGTAAACTTTTAGTGTTATAAGAGAATATGTTGCCTCCTCTTTCTAACAATGAAAACCTTATTCATTAAAACCATGTTAGGTGTTAAGAAATTTTTAATTTCTTTCCGAATTAGAAAGTAAATAATGTATGGCAGACTGTGGGATTAAGTAAGCACATATATTTAAAAATGGGGAATTTGGTTGTAAGTACATTCTTACAAAAAAAAATGCTCCTTTAGTAAAAGATAAGACAAGGCCAAATTTCCCTAACAGTAGCATACTAAATGCCTTTTTTAATTGAGTTTTGAATAAGAAAATAAATTTAATTAAATAATTTCTTAAAAATTCTTGTATTAACATTCTTTTCTCAGGAAGCACTGTTACAACCACATCCATATATCAAAATGTTAAGATATTTTACGAATTTCCTTTCTTTTTGTGTAGTACTAAATAATGCTTTTAAATCCTATTTTAAAATTACTACAAATTAAAAAAGGACTTTTATGAAATGAGTGAAAATGAGGTAATTTTTTTGGTGTTATGAGAGAAAAGTTTAGCTTTGGTTATGGGAGAAAATGTTGCCTCCTATTTCTAACAATGAAAACCTTATTCATTAAAACCATGTTAGAGGTCAAGAATTTTTTAATTTCTTTCCGAATTAGAAGGTAAATAACGTATGGCAGACTGTAGGAGTAAGTAAGCACATATATTTAAAAATGGTGAATTTGGTTTAAGTACAGGCTTACAAAAAAAAAAAATATATATATATATATAACATATATATATATATATATATTAATATATATAATATATATATATATATATATATAATGTATATATATATATAATATATATATATATTATAATATATAAATAATAATATATATAATAAATAAATATTATATATATATATAAATATATGTGTATAATATATAAAATATATATATAAATATTATATATATATAAAATATATAATATAAATAAATATAAATAGCTTATATATAATATATAATATACATACAATAAATATATATAAAAATATAACTATATATATATATATATATTTAAATAAATAATATAAAAAAATAATTATATATAAATATAAATAAAAAATATATATTTATATTAATATTATTAATAAATACAATATATAAATATTATATTAATATATGTATCATAAATATATATTTATATATTATATTAATATATGTATTATTTATATATATTATATTATATATTAAATTATATATGTATAACATTATATATTATATAAATATATAATATATATAAATAAATATATATAATATATATATATATATTATATATTAAATATATATATTATATATATATAAATTATATATATATAGTATATATATATAAAATAAATATATATTATATATAAATATATATATATATAATATAAATACTATATTAACATTGTATATATATATATATATATATTATAATATATATATATATATATGTATTATATTATAATAAATAAATAAAATATAAATATAAAAATATATATAAATATATAATTATATAATACTTATAATATAATATACTTATATATATATATTTATATATATATATATATATGTGTTTGTTGTGTGTGTGTGTGTGTGTGTGAGTAACCCAGCGTTGGCTAAATTATATATTTTATCTCTTTTCCATAGAATGCTTTAACTAGTTTACGAAAACGAATGTCCATATTATACGGATTATTGTTCGTTCTAACTATCAAAGAATATAATTAAATTAAATTGATCTTTTAGTAAAAGATAAGCTCTCCTATTCTGAGGTTTTTAGAATACATTATGTTTGTCCAAGATATAGATAGAATTGGAACTGAAGATAATTCCAATGATGCGCTTGACATTTATTACATAAAATGTTTATTGAAAAATTATAGTTGCCTACAGGTGACACTGTATCACATATGGTATTTATTTAGATTCATTAAGTTAAGAAAGTCATTAGTTTCTTGTCTGCACATCATGCTGCAGTTTCAACATAAAGCACTGCTGGTAAATTTAGTAATCTAAAGAACAAAATTAGTATTATATTTAGGTGCATGGAGATGCTCGAAAAGCGTAGAGATAAATTTTATAACTGCATGTGATTATTAAATTTAATAGGCTTCATACGAAATTTTATTGAATAGAGGAGGTAGAGAATATTAACATTAAGGATTTGAAGGCAATTTTTATTCTTTTAAATGAATTACTTTTCTGTAGTACCTATTTTACCTTAGATATTTTAGTGCTATTATGAATATGACCAATCAAAATATTAAATACGATCCAAAATTAACTAGCAGATTTACCTACTTATGCTATAATGTTTTTTATGTATATACTAAAAACATTTGAACCAATAGCATATACTTTGGACTCCGCTTAATGTGATAGCAGTTAATGTTATCAATCGCTTATTGTTATCTAAATCACTTCGTCCCGATTTTCTGTATTCATTTGTATGTTAGAATTATCGCTTTATGGAATCGTTACATCGTTTAATGTTATCAGTTTTCGAACCTCATTTTAACTGGCAAAGGAATATTCACAATGTATTCAGAAGGAATCCATTCTTTTCCTTCCCTTCACTGTTGTTGGAATTTCTGAGTATTCTTCTCTTCAACCTAAGGAAATGTGGAATGTACAAAAGATTGGTGAATTACACTTTCCTGGAATTCTTTTCTTTAACTTCGCTGGTTGAATTTTCGAAAATTTGAATTTCGAGCTATTGATTTGGTCAAGAAAACTAACGCTTTTGATGCGGTGCACCTATTAACAGCTTCTTGGAATTGAGTTTTTACTCAAATGATCAGAAACTGCTTCAGCCACGCAGGATTTTGCGAAAAAAAAGCCAGAAATCTTAATAATGATAAAAAATGATAAAAAAAAAGATAGAAATGGTAGATCAAAACATTCCAGTAGCTTCCACAGTAACATAATCTGAAGTTGTCAGACTATTATAAGAAAACAGACGAATTTTGGAACTGATGGAACTGATGAGTCAGATGAATAATCCCTTTGAGCAACCTCACACAAGTGCTGAAATGAGAAATGCGTTGAAAGTGTTGAAAAGTGAAGTACAACACCGCTATGATGACTTTAACAAACATTATGATTACGAACAATTTATCAATGAGCT
>CM063509.1:29997900-30012900 GCA_032207245.1 Pardosa pseudoannulata
TAACAACAAGAGTCTAACAGTTGAACTTCGCGCTGGACTTCGACAGTCTATGAAGCACTATTACGGGTTGGAATATTTCTCGTCATAAAAACTCAACTGCGAGATTCCGCTGCTTGGGACTCAAATGGTTAATGACGTTATTGCAGAATTTGTGGTTAAAAATAGTCTTAAAACTAATTATCTCGCGAATTCGGAGAGATACTATACATTTCCTATCTTGACATTATATCCAAGAGAATTTCATAAGGCATTTTCGCCCGCCAATTTTGCTTTATACCTTCTCTGTCTCGCACTCACACGCACGCACACGCACACATATATGTGTGTATGTGTGTATTTGTGTGTGTGCGTGTGCTTAAAATTTTTATAATTTCCTTGCTACGCTTGAAAGTAGCCCCTATTATTTTGTATGGCCCAGACTGACTGCACAATGAGAAGAGGTACGGAAATTTCAGTCATGGCATCATTATAGGAAGCAGCGGAGTCCAAGGTGGAACTTTATTTGAGAATTATATCAAAAACACTCCTCTCTGACAAATTTCTCTCAACACCGAGTGATCACACTAATTCGTTCCCATGAAACCAACATCTCAGTCCGCGTTATTGAATGTTAGAAATGAAGTTTGATTATTTGGATTTGCTCGAGAATGTGACCAGAGGACAGAAAAGATTCTATTTTTTCGAGGGATTATAATTTAAGTCACTGAAACATCCTTCAAATTTTAGAACTTGTGGCTGGTAAAATAGATATGAAAGGGATATATGTTTAAAAGGAAAGTTTTAGATGTTTTAGATTTTATAATTTTCATATATTACGCACGCACGCACAAGCACACTCACACGCACGCACACACACACACACACACACACACACACACATACTCACATGCGTGTGTACGTGTACGAACAAAAAAAGTGGCAAATTTTTGTAGTAATACCCGAGAAAAATATAAGTTAATATCTATATTCCCCTTATAATTAAAATAATATATTTTATTATCTCCGTTTAATTTTTCTATCATTGCTTCACTCTTTTCATCAATCAGACGCAGGTATATATCTTAATACCATTCTTTATACCAAGCAAATAATGGAATTAAACTAAATTTTTTCTCAGATATTATTTCCTTTAAAATGTTCTGAATCGTAACTGTGCCCCAGAAGTAGTAAAATAGTTTTACGGTCTTTTACATACGCTTGGAATTCCTAGACCTTGGCCTGGGAATTTTTATTTTTATTTATTTATTTATTTATTCATTTTGTCTTTTATTTCAAAAGCGTAGATGGAAATATTTTGAATAAAACGGCTTTATTGTAATATGTCATTCACTGAATAGCTTTCCTAAAATACCTCCTTCATAGTTTTACATATTCCTATTCGTTATAATTTTTATAAAAATAGTAACAAATTTCAATTTTGGGGAATAGTTGTTATAAATATTTTGTAAAAAATTCTAGCATTGATAATTACTTATAAAATGTATATTGTGTCGTTAAGATATTCTAGTTATTCTATTTCTATTAATATGCTAACACATTGTATGCGGGACACGTAATAGTACGTTTTCTGAACATTGATACTTTAATGTACTAGTACACTTGAGCGCACACATACTGGTACGAATTAGTGTAATATAACAACATGGTTTGTTTGTGGGTACTAAATTATCGGTATAAACAGGAAAACGAAGCCGAATGTTCTTGTCAACTACATAGATTCTGGAAAAATTTAGACAAATAAAAACTAGTTTTTACATCAGTCGATAGGAACCACAGACCGGGAAAAATTAAAACTATATACTAATATTTCTATTTGATTTTTCATATATATCATACTATTATAAATTTATCCACTACATAGTGTCTGTTATTTAAAACTTAAAAACTATTTTTTATGTTTCAAAAATGAATTAGATATGTATGTAAAGATAATAATGGGTTCTAACTATGTTCAAACTATGTTCAACTATGTATAACTTGTAATTTTCAATGTATGAGACAATTATTTTACTTTTTTTCGAATTTTAAGACTTATATCCCTACTTAAACTGGAAATGAACACGTAAAAGTTCTAGAACACTATCCTATTTGAGCTATGTCATAGATCCACCTCTATGCTGTTTACGCTGAACCCCGCTGGTACTGCTAAGACATCTATAACTTCTGTTATACAGTCCACGATAATATATTTAATTATCATCATCAAATACATTCGACTTTTTAATGTTTCGATTAAATATTAGCTTTATAAATTGTAAGCTATTTATATCAGCGAATGTTTGGTTTACCTCCTAAAGGATTAGATATATATTCGTCAAAAGAAGTGAATTAAATCTAATACTTGATATATTTTATTCCAAAGATAGATTTAATACTATTTCAATACCGCTAAATCTAGCGTAATATATATTTAATTATTTTTTTCTTATTTTATATTTTTCAAAATGCATGCTTTAGTAATTTAGGTACATTTCGTAATTTTAATCTCATTTCATCAGCAACAACAATATTTGCGTTTTATCTAGAAACCAAAAAATAATTGTGGCTTACATCTAAGTGGCTGAATTTTTCTAAACGATGACGATTAAATTTAAATGTTATCTGATTTCAATATTTAAATAAAAATTAGATAGCATTCATAGAATAAAATAATGATTTAATTTATTTCAGAAATGTATTTTTAATTTAATTTTTCAAAGTGATTAATATGTACAACAGCATTTGTCAAGGTAACAATCATGGCAATTTTTGATAATTAATAGAAATAATTCATAAAAGTTATTTCGTAGATTATATTTAATTGAAATTAATTCTCATTATTGTAATTTATTTTTAATTAAAGTATTAAACAGACAATAAACACGAAGTATCATTAATATAAACTATTTTTGCTTTATAGGCTAAATATATCTTTTAAGATTAATATCGGAATATGTTATCCAGCCAGCATGTTGATAAAGTACATATCGTAGCTGTACAAAATATTTCACAACCATATATGAAACAGTCGCACCGTACCGAAGTACTTTCCGACGACGATCAGTACACGTATGAGCAGCTGTGGGAGAAATTTCCAAGAAGAATTTAGGTGCAGCTGTTGACTTCGAGTTTTAAAGACCCTTGCGGAGGAGTTTTTGAACACGGAATGGTACAAGCGTAACAGTCCGTGAATTATGGCAGAAGGGGCTAAAAATAATGTCATCTTTCACAGAAGAGGCTATTTTAATGAGCCCACCCTCATGCCCGAAGGGGGTGCAGAAGTGGAAAAATTTCACCAACAAGCGATCGGCAACAAAAAAGGGGAGTTAAAATGGAGGTGATGAGTTGTGAAAAAGAATGGAGAAAAAGAAGAGCTATTGAGAATATCGGGATTGAAGAGCTACTGGACATCCAGAAAGACCCCAGACCAACAATCGATTCCAGAACTCACATGCCAGCATAGACGTACAGCAAAATAATGGCCCTCTACGCCAGTACGCACGCAATTTACGCCCGTCGTCCAGAACCGTCTTACAGCCTGATGAAAGCTCCAGCCTGCTCTCCTGTAATATCTGGAGGTAAATAGATTTAACATATTCCTGACGGTTATTTAAGCCTCAGTTAGTAATTCAATATATTGATTAAAGAATAACGTATAACAAAAGAGAATATTTTGATTAAAGAATAACGTATAACAAAAGAGAATTGTAATAATTATTGTGTATTGAGAAATATAAAATCCAAAAAATTGCTGGTTGTGTTATATGAAAATTAAGAAATGTAGTTATTTGTAAATAGTGTACAGAATAAATGTTTTAGTATAAATATAAGGAATATTTTTACTGTGTTTCCCCTTTGTAAACGAACACTGGTGTTAGTGTTGTAAGTACATTACAACACTCACAAAAAATATAGTGTTAATGGGCTTGACTGAAGAACAGGGTGCCCCAGCCAACTTGGCGATAAAGCTCTTAGCACGGTAGCCAAACATTTTCTCCTGATCTCGCCGTGTCCAAACAATCTGTATCTATATTACAATTTACACTATATTTGTATCCAGCTTTTTTTGTGGAACCCATTTCTTATATATTAAAGGAACTTAAAAATATTAGATATAATGAACCAATAAAAATTCACTATGCTAATATTTAATAATTTGGAACTGTTGGCTTTGTAAACTGTTAAGAGAATTAATATCCACAAATGTATATTCTCGCTTTCTCAGTGGTTTTGGTTAATTTTTAAAATGTAAATAATTCTATTACAATAGCTCAATCTTCATCAATCAAAGTTGTCCAAATAGCAAGGGATACAGTCTTACCCGAATGAAATACGTTTGTGTTTTAGTAAACATCGCCAATAATTTCACCAAATTTAACAAGGGGCACCCTATTCTTCAGTAGTACCGTGTTAATGAAACGTTAGATTATCAAGCAAATTGGTCGAAAATGTAATACATTAATTTTGAACATCCACTGTTGTCTTATACAAAATATAAGGAAACTCCCAATGTATCGAAATGTGCTTGATACACTTAAAATAAAAAGTGCTGGTACTGAACTGCTTAAAATTCATTATGTAAAGCAAATTAAAGAATTTAGAATATTTCTCTGAAGTGCATTCTCCCGCAGTCCTCAAAGAAATGATAATTTGATGAACTCAAAGCAGTTCATGCCATGTGAAAAGTCTGTCTCTAGTACTCAGAAATTAACTTTCATCTTACTTGCATTATACTTTTATTTCATCAATAAAGCTTTTTAATGAAGCTACTTATTTACAATCCAGTTCTGTATTGATAATATTTACACTGCATTCTAGGGCTTGCTCTTAAAAGGAAGAATAGGAAAGATTGGAGAAGAATGTAAATTTCTAAATGTTATTAAGATAATGTGTAAAAGAGCAGCATTAGAGCTCTGAATATATTCTTGCATTTTTATTTCGTTAATCTAATTGCGATAACATGCATAATGTAAATCAATGTATATCAAATTAAGGAAATTAGATAGCGGTTATTTAAGTAGCACGCAAACACAGAGAAAAATAACATAACAGGATATGATGTATGCAATGTATTACTTGACATATTAAATCAAAATGTCAGTTACGAGATCACTGAATTTGTCGACTGAGCTACTAAAGTTCGGATTATATATTTTAAGAGCTATCATTCCGTTTAATTTTTTAAGTTAAAAAAGAAAAGTTATGACTCGAAAAAATAAAGATATCTTAATGTTTAATAATAAACAATTCAGTACTTACAATTATTTTTTGTTTATCATTGAAAGCATATTGTTTAGATACTTAAACAATATTAAAATTTTTCAATTCAAAATATTTTTCAATTTGAAAACGACTTTCCATTGCAATTTTTTTTATTACAAATATCTATTAAGAAGCTGCCTGTAATATCCGATTATTTTAATGACAATATTTATTTTTTTATTCTACTCTAAAATATTAAGGAGACTTGAATCAAAAATTACCTTAAATTTCTATATGAGGTTATGATGATATACAAAGCGAAGTTTTAAAACAATTAAACTATTCTGGTGATTTTTTATTTCTATTCTCTGGTAATTTTCATGATGCAAATTAAAGAACTTAGATAGCATTAATTTAAGTATCACTCAAAAAGTGATATCCAAATAGTATAACATATTTAGTGTAAGGCTTGACAAATTAAAAGTAACCGATTTATTTTTTTAAATCTGATGATATATTTAAAAGCTAACGTTTTGTCAAAATCTTTAAGCAAAAAAATAATAGATATAATTCCCAAAATATAAATTTCTTAATGGTAAAAGTTATACATAACAAATTATCGTCCAAGAATTTTTATTTTTATTTGTTTTTTAAATTCTATTTTTCTTAAGAATTCAGATCTAATTTATTTAAATTAACTATCCAATTAAATTCACGATCTAATTAAATTAACTTCCAGATCTAATTAATTTTGTTTTATTTACCTTATATGAAATTTAATATGTTGTTAGTAGTATATCTAAGTAATTTGAGACCAATATTACACTGAAATTATAATTTTTTTAGAAACTATTAATTAATAACTATTTTAGAAGTTGGTTTAGTTAAAATGTTTCTTGCTTATTTCTTTTACACGTAGTCTTCGCATTTTTTATTAAAACGATATTTTTTAACTTTTAGTGTCAAGCCTATTTTTTTACTTTTTCCTAGAAATTGTATAGAGAAAGTATTGTACGCTTGAGCCCCAAACGTTTAATTGATCTTTATGTTTTGGTCGTTTTTGCTTTTATTACATACTCTAAATACATATAAATACTATTTTTGAAAATTTTTCTGAGCGTGAACAACATATCTCGTGTAGGTTTTGACTTACTAGAATTTGAATACTATATTATAGGAAAATTGTAGTTTAAAAAATAATATTAAAAATAGTATTACGATTTTATCACTTTGATATACAAATGACACTAAATGCTGTTTTTGTAATCACATAATATATATATATATATATATATATATATATATATATATATATATATATATATATATATATATATATATATATATATATATATATATATATATAGGGAGGTCTGACGATTAGTTCATCAGAAGTATCATCAACTTTTATATAAACGACTGTAATGCCAGTAAAATTAAACCGGGGAAACGGGGGAGAAGGGAATTCACATAAAGTTCGATAACATGACTAGCAGAAATTATATTTTACTTGGAGCTGAGAGCACTACACATGTCATTTGAAGAATAATCTAGAACATTGCATTTCATTTTTGAATTTGTATCAGAATCATCAAAACCATCAAACAATAAAGTATTAGCATCTGTAATTTCATCTATGACTAAAATTCTTGGAATTTACAACTATACCGGTAACTTTAGTAGAACACTAGTTAGGAAGATTTTTAATAACGTGGAGCCATGCCCTCTATTGAAATATTCTATTACTAAATACTCTTTTGATCAAACAAAAACATCAAAAGAAGAGGAACAAATCAAAACAAGAGGGAAAATATCGATGTCTGTTTGATTTGGAGAGCTACAGTCTACTGCTTTGCTCAAGAGGGCTAATGATACCGGGGCCTACTGTTTAAAGCCGATTCCGAAGGGATACGATCGTCTATACCAGAAGCGTGATTTGAACCCCGAAATTCCGTTCCGAAGAGCATCACTTTACTCTTCGATCTTTTTTCGACATGATGTGTGTATTTCTTACGGACAAATCAGATGCGGTTAATTATTATTAGCTAGTATACCTTACGGGCAAACAAATTAAGGGGGTTAATAACCGAATATAATGAGTAATAACTCATAAAACTTAGGCAATAGTCTGGAGCCCTAAGTTTTATAATGAGTATTTCAAATTGAACGGATGGTATAGTCTTAAAAAGTGAATTCCAGTAAATGCGTCTAGTACTTACCCAGATATCAAATTCAGTTTGGGCAAGCTTGCAGCCATCTTTCTTTGCAAACATGCAGCAAGTTCAGCATAAATCTGCAAGTTTGAAACAAGATTACAGCAAGTCTAAGAATTGTCACTTGTTTCAGGGTTGTCATGACAAGGTTGTCACAGTTTTGCTGCAAAATAGCGTCCCAAAGAAGTGGTCGCTTTATGCTCCGTCTAAATTTCAGGAGTTTCGCTGCTAGTTTGTCACTTCAAATTTGTTATGGCAAAATATTATCCAGGAAAAAATCCAACTTTCGGCAAGTATGCATGCTAACTGGGTAGTATTTTGTTATTGTTAAATGTTTAAAAATTAATTGAATTCCAATAAATTTCAGTATGAAAATGACAACATATTATTAAAAATAAAACATTTTTCCTTGTAATCCTTATTACTGATCACCTCTGTTCTGATTATTTTTTAAGAATATGTTTACTTATTTGTAACTATTCTTAAGTTTTAAGATTTCCTTTTTCAAAAACTATTCATTAAATCCTTTTAAATAATTTTAAGTAGGTTTTGGCATTAGGAACAAAATCCGTTTTAAAATCCTAAGAAAATATTTATTAAGGAGTTCTAGGATAAAACATTCTACTTTTTTAAGTTTATCTGTTTTATAATGGCATTTTTCCTTCAAATATATACATATACAAAGTTACTATGCATATAAAATTTGAATTAAAAAATTATATATCTTTATAATTAAAATGCACTTTAATTTTGAAATTCTTAAAATACATTGCTCGCTTGAAATATTATTTTTTTACTTTTATGATAACGTAATAAAGTAATGTATCTTTAATATTTATGTAAGTATTGCTTCCCTATATGTTTAATTATTCAACGAGTAAAAAACTCGGAATTTTTGTGTGATTTTTTTTTTACATTGTAGGTATATTTTGAAATATATTGCTTTTACTAAAATTTCGTTAATAAAATAAAGATATTACTTTCTAGAATAACATTACAAAATTTCAGGTCTAATCTTACTTTTTACGGTATATACTACGAAGAGTAATTTAAAATTTGTAAGAACTCATTAAGAATAAATAATTTAGAAAATAAAGTATAATTGGTTATAAAATAAAATTTACTTTGAGAGATTTTATAATATAGCTAGCTGCTTACAGATGAAATTTTTGTACACTAACATTACAAAATAAAGTGTTTTAAAGTAGAATTTGCTGCTCTCCTTTTGCGCGATATGCAGAACCATCATCTAACGAATTTCATGAGTTTTTATGATAAAATATTATTTTTAATCTTGAAAATAGTAGATTTTATTCGTCTTGTACTCCCAGTTTGTCTTCATGAAACTTTTTAAGGTGATTTACATTAAGGTTTAAATATTTACCAATTCGTCAAAAAGTATCGTGAAATAATTTTTAATGGATTTATAGCGAGAAAATGCTATTTCATTTGCTTTACAGAAATCTAAAGTAAATTTTATGATTAAAAAGAACATTTTTTAAATAATTATTTGTCTCAGGCACCATAAAGATATATATATATATATATATATATATATATATATATATATATATATAGACAGAGAGAGAGAGAGAGAGTGAGAGAGAGAGAGAGAACATATTGAAAGACACTCAGACGTAGAGAAAAATATGGTCAACATTAACTACACTTCAAAAATTTTAAAAATTTTAATATTTTCTACAGTTGTGTAAACAATTTCTGCAAAAGTATTTTTTTTTCAATATTGATGTATTTTTACACTAAGTTTATGGACCGAGTCAATTTGACTTATTAAACATTTGATCACTATATATATATATAAAACTTTAATATCACTTTTCAAAAACATATGTTGGTTTTTAGTTAAGTAATTAAATATATGTAAACTTTCATTCATCTTGACTGCAGACCCCTTCATTTAGCATTATCAAATGTGGTGTATATATATATATATATATATATATATATATATATAAATATATATATATATATATATATATATATATATATATATATATACATATATACATATATATATATAATATATATATATATATATATTATATATATATATATATATATATATATATATTCATGGTTGTGAGCCAATTTGACTCATAGAATGTTTTAACAGTTAATCGCATAACATGAAATGTATTGGTCCTATCAGGACTGGGCAACAGTCAAGTCGCACGTGATTTGTTTCTCTTCTCATTCACGCAGATGGCCTCTACAAGCTTTCTACAGCTATCAATGATTGCATTCTGTATAAAAGGGACGACTTAAATAAATATTTCACGAAAAGATTTTATTTTCCAATTGGCTGAAGAGCTACGAAGTAAATATAGAAAAGAAGTCGAGAACATTTCCATTCCAGTGACAGAAATTCATGCTACTGACGCACGGAAGAATTGTCAAGTTCAACAATCATGCAAAAGAAACAGATTTAGAAACCATTGTGCTAAATGCAATAGAAATGTTTGCGGAAAATGTGTTTCAAAAACAGATTTTTATGTAAAAAATGTTTTCCATGAATATTTTGATAATAAACATTTCATTTAAAGAAATTTGGAACTATTTTCTTTCCAAAAAACTTCCACTTTCTTGGATGAGTCATATTAGCTCAGTTCAGTAAAAATAGGTATATTATCAACATCCTTAAATCTAGTATTAAACAGAGATTTATCGCGGTTTCTCCTTAAAGAACATGGGTAATACAGGCCCTAAATGTTTACAGTAATCTACGAAATAGTAGAGTAATTATTATAAACTTAAATAAATGTATACCGTTTTCAAAATAGATTAATACTTTTGTACTGAATGGAAATTGCATTTTTCTAATTTTCTGTCTAAGGCGTCTTAAAACTCAGACAAATGAAAAACATTTTGATTATGTCAAAATTATGTTTGTCAGTTAGTTATTGATGGAGGAAAGTTATTTATAATCTAAAATTTTAAAATCTCGAGATTTATGTTATTAATATATGAAATACAATACTTTCATTTATTACGAGATAACGAGAAAATATGCATGGCTTTAATAACGAGAAAAGGTGCCTTGCTTTGAAAGGGGTAGACATGTGGGGATGTGTTCAGCACTTATCAAATCACCGATTTTGCAGAGGGCGCGGGCAGGGCTACCCACCAAAAAAATCTACACATATAGTAGAAGAGACATTCAAATAAGAAACATTTTGATTATGTCAAAATTATGTTTCTTAGTTAGTTATTGATGGTGACAAGCTGCCTAAAATTTAATTGTTCAAAATTTAATTATGTTACTAGCACATCGTGTGCAGGTACATTTCGCAGAGGAATTGTACCGGGAGTGGAGGTTTTGTGCTTAAATTTATTTATTCGGTTAAACTCAATAGATCGGAAATTATTTAATTTTTTAACCAAATTTTTGTATTTTGTATGGAAATATATAAACAAATATATAAATAGAAATATATAAATAACAACTATAAGCTTTTTGTAAACAAAGAATATTTGATAATAAAAATTTCATTTCAATGAATTTGGAATTAATTTCTTTGTAACAAACTTCCATTTTCTTGTATGAGTCAAATTGTCTTACTTCAGTAAAAATAGGTGTATGATCAACATCCATAAATCTAGTGTTAAGAAGGTGATTGTAATCACTGTCTACTGTAATGATAGTATTTATTTTCGCACTGGTTTCTTGGGCCTGTTTCCAAAAGATGGCCTTAATTAGTTAGAAGACGAATTTAAATTTCTAAATGAGATTAAGATACAGAGCAGATTTAAACCTCTTACGATATTCTAACGTTTGTGATTTATTTATTCTGGTTTGGGTAATTTGCATAGTACTCAATGTCTTGTGAATTAAGGGAATTAGATAGCATTTATTTAAGTGTTGTGCAACAGAAGCAAAATCTAATGTGGACAACCCTTGTTCAACGGGTAAATTATTCACATTTTCTTACAGTTTTTATACTTATTTTATTTGAGATATGTTCTTCTAATTCTTTATTTAACTAGTTGGCTAACAGGGGGGTGACCGTTTACCAGCATTCGACTTTGCTACAGCCCCGTTAGGAGTCATCGGTGATCGGCAAATAATAAAAGTATATAATTATATTAAATATATATACTGATCAATTTTTCAATAATACCATTGTTATAATAATGATTTGAAGAAATTAATGCAATATAAAATATACAAAAATAATTTTATTAGTACAAGAAATGTATAGACTTTGTAAATGTATAGTGCATATTGCGATGAGTCAAATTGAAACATTAAAGGCAAAGAAAAGGTGAATCGGAACAATATGCCAACATTTTTTCAATCATATCCTTTGCTCTAGTTCATCCTAGCTACTTTGAATGCTAAAGGATGAGAGTAATGACTTAGCAATTGAAGCACAATGGTTTGAAAAAAAGACAATAGTAGCAACTGCCTACAACACCGTTTGAATCACCGGCGACCCCCGCCACTAAAATTTCAGCCTAATATCCATCGCATAAGGAAAGGTTGACGTAGGCGCCTTCGGCAAACCATGGAAAATACGTCTGGAAATCAACATGTTGAGTATACAATTTCAAAAATATTACTTATTAATAAAATAAATTATTTATACAGTTTTTTTAGTAACTCGTAAGCAATAGATTTTTAAGTATTGTTCATAAACACCGCAAATTTTGTTGACTATTTTACCATCTGAGCACAGTATAGGGAGGCCAACATTGGTCCCACGAATCCGCTGGAAACGTCGAGGACATTGCGACCACAAACCTATTTTATGCGACTCAGTAGCCATTAACAAACAAAATAGATCTTTACCCAGCTGGAGCATCGAACTCCCAACCCTCTGGTTTGGTTTGGAGTGCTACTGTCTACTGTTTTGCTATACGAGGACTAATAAGTCTGGGACTTACAGCTTAAGCTGATTCCGAACGGAACAGACAACCGTGCCATCAGCGGGAATCGAACCCATGAACTCCGGTACCGAAGAGCTGCGCTCTACTATATGGCCATCATTCGCGATTGAAGATTTTCTCGACTGAGTTACCGAGAGTCATCATACAATTATTGTATGATTGATTAGAGCTGAATTATTGGTACCTGACAGAAACTGACAATGATATATTAAGCTATATAGATTCTTTTCATAATAAACAGTGCGGAATGAAATAAAAAAATTGAGCCTGACAGTTAGATGTTACAATTATCCTAAATACAAAATCAAGTGTCTAATTTTTTTGGTAATGCATTATAGACTACCAAAGTACGTACTAGAAATTACGTAATAGAAATTTCTGTTTAAATCTAAAAACCTAAACATTACAAAATTACAATACTTTCTTTACTTCGTACAAGGAGGTAAAAATATCTAACATGAAATCATGAGGTCTACATATTAAATGAAATTTTTACCAATCTATCTGGTAGTCTAAACTTTCTTTAAAATTTTAAATAATTTAAGAGCAGGCAGAAAATTTCTCAAAATTTTGAAGAAAAGTGTAAAACCATAACTTAATCCTTTTTGTCCTAAAAGTACTTAAATAACTCTTTTTATCATAACGGTACTTAAATAAGTACTAAAGTACCTCTTCAATCTAACACCTATATGTTCCTAATATAGCCGTTTTTCCTGACGGTACTCACAAGGACATGAACGATGCAGTTCCTACAGCAGAAAAGAAATGACAGCACCAATCAGGAATCCTTTTTATTCTCATAGTAGGACTTTTATAATTGGTGTGCTGCATTCGAAGGTCATTTTGTGGTAGAGTTGATACGCGTGTTGTTTAATTGAGTAAATTTAGTGGTTTATTACCAGTTATTTGGTACTATTATTTTATAGAGACTTCTATACTTTGCAGGTAAGCATTCCATTTGTTTTATTCATAATTTAATGTTTTATTTTCTAACATAGAGTCATAAATATAGGTTGGTACCAGAAGGTACCAGCTGAAAAATTAACTACTACAATACAGTAAAAATTAATTTTCTTTTTTCTATGATTTTCCATTAAAATTTATCTAATGAAACAAAAATGCAGCAAGAGAGTAAATGCTAAAATAATTCATTATATAAAGGCTTAAATTTATGTGAGACGATTCCTGGCTTATGCATTTTTGTAGGCTTTTAAATCTAACAGTTACATGGGACAGATAATTGTATGTATTAGGTAATTTACAAAATTTATTACAAAATTTTTATTTTTTAGGCAGACGTTGTAAACAATATTTAAATTAGTATTTACCAACCGTTAGTGTGAAAATACACGTTAAATACCTTTGAGTAAACCACCCTTCGGAAATTAATAGCAGTTTAGACTCACTTCTAGATTAGATATCTTTCTCTATTACCAGTTTTTTACACACACATTTATACATGTATGTCAGTTATAAAAAGAGGGGGGGGTGATAGTTGGGAAAATTAAGCGAGTTGTGAACAATTTAAAGGGGAACTCTTTGATGATAACAAAATAAATGAAAAACCCCACGCTCGCTTAAGCTTTTAGGATAATCCGGTCAAGCGGAAGAATATTCGTCGGAATTCGATGAGTATGTAAAGCGATAAAAGACAGTTTGCGCGAAGACATAGAGCTGTCAGCATCATCCACGCTTACCTGCGCTTTGAATAAATGAAAATGACTCAAGTGACACTTTAAAAAGGAAAGTATACTTTGAAATAAAGAGATAATCTACTAAGAAACACTGCTTCTTCCATTTGCTTACTACTGGACACGACATGTACATATGAATAGCATTTATTTCAGTAATTTAATTAAATAACATACAGTAAGTAACGTACATGTTTATATTAGATAAATATTTTTATCAATTTATTCATTCGTAAGCTATTTTTGTAAAATATTTAGTCTTGATAGGCAATCGTTATGGTTAGTTATATTTTCCTGTTAATTATGTTAATTCGTTAGTTAGATTGTTTTCTTTACATAAGTATGTTTTCGGTAATATCTATAGTTAGTTTTAATAAAGTGAGATAGTAATGAACTTTAATATCAATTATATAGTAAAATAATACTCAAAATATTTAAATATTTGCACATAAATTTTCCAAAATTAGGCTTTACAACTCGAAATATGAAACTGTTAGGCAATCGTTATCATTAGTTATATTTCCCAGTTAGTTATATTACCTCGTCAGTTAGATTATGTTTTCTTTACATAATTATGTTTTATTAACTGCTATAGTTAGTTTTAATAAAGTGAGATAGTAATGGATTTTAGTATCACTTATATAGTAAAATAATACTCAAAATATTTAAATATTTGCACATAAGTTTTCCAAAATTAGGCTTTACAACTCAAAATATGAAACTGTTCTGAAGTATTTAACTTCATATGTCATAATTATTATTATCAATGATTGTATTGTACTGTTTGATGCCAAAAAATTAGTGACATTTATAGGAGTTTCTCTTTACTTAATATGACTCACGTGTCATGAAGTCACGTGTTATGAAGCCCACATATCACCGATACTGAAACTTACTTTCACTCGAGTGACACACGAACTTTTATTTCATCAGCTAAGTCCTTTAAGGAAGGTAACTTGAATACACTTGTTTGGTGATAATAACATTAAATTTTGTTCTGCGATCTG
>CM063509.1:30020400-30027900 GCA_032207245.1 Pardosa pseudoannulata
TTTGCTGAAATTGTAGTTTTGAAATAGCTTCTTGTGTCGAAGTAGTTTTTACAGGATATATCCAAGTAAATTTTGTGAATGCGTCAATGATAGTAAATAAATGTTGGTACTTTTTATTGGTTGATGGTAAGGGTCCTAAAAAATCAATATGGTAGGTGGAAAGAGGTATCGATTCTTTGGGAATTGGATTTAGAAATCCTTCTCCTTTTCCTCGTTTTCTATTACAAAGTATGCAGTCGATGCAATTATTAATTACTTTCTCAATTTTCTGTCGGGCTTTAGGGATGAAATAATTTAAATTTAAGACTTCTTCGGTTTTTGAAACAGCAAAATGTCCTTTCTTGTGTATCTCTTTAATGATATCGAATTGCATTGCTTCTGGGATAACTAAAAGTTCTCGACCGTCTTTAAATTTGTACAGTACACCTTGTTTAACTAAATAATCACTATCTTGATTTTTGTCAATCATGTCTTTAATTGCTTGAAGGTGTTCATCATCGTTTTGTGCAGCAACAATTTTTTGTGTGATTGAATCGTCTGATCGTGTTGTAACTAATGCTACGTTTCTACTAAGCGCGTCTACGTGTTTCATTTTCGTTCCTGATCTATGTTCTATTGTGTAATCAAAGTCTTCGAGGAACATGGCCCATCTAGCAATCTTTGGAGTTAGGTCTTTTTTATCTAAAGTTTTTTGGAATGCACTACAATCGGTTACAATTTTGAATTTAGAGCCTAACAGATAATGCCTGAATTTTTTAACTGCTTCTATAACAGCAAGAGCCTCTAATTCGTAACTGCACAGTTTTTCCTGCTGCAACGTTGTTTTTTTGCTCATGTACTCGACAGGATAATATTTACCGTCGTGTGACAACTGAAGTAATACAGCCCCGAATCCTTTACTGCTTGCGTCAGTGTGCAACTCTAAAGGAGATCCTTGTTTAAATGTGCGTAAAAGTGGGTTGTTAGAGAGAATTTCTTTTAATCTACAAAATGCTTCTCGTTGTTCTAATCCAAATTTAAATTCTGTATCGTTCCGGAGTAAGTCACTAAGGGGTTTAGCAATTTCGGCATATCCAGGGATAAACTTTCGAAAATATCCCATGAGTCCTAGGAAACTCTGTACTTGTTTGCAATTATTTGGCTGGGGAAAATTTCGAACTGCTTTGGTCTTAGAAGGAGATGGTTGAATTGTTCCGTTTTCTAAAACATGTCCTAAAAATTCAATCTTACGTTTTAAGAACTGGCACTTTTTAAAATTAATCTGTAATCCATACTCCGAAGCTCTAGTAAATACTTTATGTAATTTTTCTAAACATTCGTTCTCATCTTTTGCGGGTATTATCAAATCGTCCATGTAAATAAGTAAAGTTCCATCTTTTAATAATTCTCGAAAGACGGTGTATATGTATCTTTGGAACATACTTGGACTGTTGCATAAGCCAAAAGGTACTTTCAGAAATTCATAAATACCATTATGCGTCACGAACGCTGTGTACTTAGTGCTATTCTCATCTATGTCTACGTGGAAAAACCCATTTTTGAGATCTAATGTACTGAACACTTTAGCGTGTTCCAAACGGTCTAGAATATCAGATATCAGTGGCAGAGGGAATTTATCTTTTACAATTTTCTTATTTAATTTTCTATAATCAATACAAAGCCTGTAGGAGTTATCTTTCTTTTTACACAACACTACCGGAGCAGCATAATCCGAACTACTCTCTTTAATTATACCATCGTTGAGCCATTGTTCAATCTGAGCGTCAATGATTTTCTGTTCCTTAAAAGCGAATCTACGCGGATTTTGAGAGATTGGTATATCGTCATTCAACACTATTTTCATTTTTAAATCAAGTGTTTTGATTTTAACTGCCTTATATCCCTTAATCAAATCGAATAATTTATTCTTTATCATAGTGTCAGCAACATGTGATAAATCTAACTCATCTATATTTATTGCATTCGCTAAACAAAACAAGAATTCATTTCCTCCTCTTGCTGACGCCAGCACAAGCTCAGAGTCCAGACATAGCGGAGCAGGTGTTTCCGTTATTTTTTCGTTAGTTGAAACTCTGTGGTTAATCTTAGTGTAACTGACAAAAAATGAATTCCTTTTTCCCAGGACTTCAACGCCCTTTTCATTAATTGAAATATTTAGTTTATTAATCACATCCGTCCCAATAATTACTTCATGACATAATTTTCTGAGAACATAAATATCAGTTTCAATTACACATTTATCAAAGGATATTTCGGAATGAAAGAACCCAATAGGTGAAACTTCTTCACTTCCGATTCCCGTCAAAAATATATTACTGAAAGTTAACTTAGGTGATCCAATTTTAACATAGAAATCGTAACTCATTAATGAAAGTTCTGATCCTGAATCACACAGTACACTTACATTTACACCTTGAACTTCAGCTTTCATTTCGATTCTGTTACAGCCATTTATTGTTTTTGAAATTAAAGATTCTTTCTTTTCGTCACACATATTAGAGGTATGTCCAAATTTTGAACATTTAAAACATTTGGGACCCTCTTTTTTATTTACACAATCTGAAGATTTATGACCAAATAAATTACAATTATAACAGCGCATCTTTGGCTTATCATTTCTTGAACCATTACTATAATTAAATTTCATTCTTGACTTAAAATCATTATTCCGAGCACGGATAATTGATGCTGATTTCCCGGAATCTTTATTCAGTAATTCCTTATTAATATTTTCAGCTGTATGTACGTTTACATTGGTTCCCTTTCTGAAATTATGTCTCGCGGTTTCGTATTCATCCAATTTATTTACTAATTCATCGATATTTTTAATCTTGGCCAAGTCATCTAAAAAATGTTCACGAGCATCAGGAGGTATTCTTTGTTTTATTTGATCTGTGACCAAAAGTTCCTTTAAATTTTCAAAAGTTTCGACTTCTAAACCAATAATCCATTCTTCGAAATAATTTTTGAGCTCAAAAGCGAAATCGCGCCATGAGGCGGACGATTGTTTCTTGTGATGAACAAATTTTTGTCTAAATTGTTCAGGGGTCAACTTAAAGCGTTTCAAAAGCAACTTTTTAATGTGATCATACTCATTAGCCGACGGATCGGGTTCTCGAGCAATAATGCTTACAATTTCTAATGGAAGCAACGGGAGTAAATGCGTAACCCAATCTTCTTTAGGAATTTCGATTCGACTGATTTGCCTTTCAAATAATTTCAAATAAACACTTATGTCACCGGACATATCATAACGTGTCATTAGTTTCAACAAATTCTGTTTTTTTAAACCGGGAGGCGAAACCGAAACATCGCTAATTTTTTTTAATATTTAACTCCAATTCAAGTTTTTTGAGTTCAAATTCACGATTTGCTTCTGCTTCCTCTTTTCTTAATTTTTCTTTTTCTTGTCTTTCAACAGTAATAACATCTAATCGATCTTTACAAAAGTTCTCATCATAAGTTTTGGAACCGGTAATGATTTTAATTAAATCAGCGACTTTAGCATCATCTGCAGCATCTAGTCCTAGCTCATCAATTAAAGTTAGCAAATCAATTTTACGTGCTCTCGACAAAAATGCCATCTCTATTTATTTATTCAAAAACGAAACCAAAATGTTTTGTACTCACAGAATTGCCGGTCTTCTTTCAAGACGCAAAATCCACTTCATGGAACATCCATATCAAGCAAAATTAAACATCATATCACGGAAAATCCAGATCCAGGACGAGCCCCCAAAATTGTGGGAGGTTTATTCCCACGGTGAAAAGATGCTCCAAAACTTAACAACACTAACTTATTTAATTAAAACTATTTACAACTTATGTACAAATTATATGGTGTCTAGGGAATGAGAGTTGACATCGGTGCCCGTCTGGCATAACATAAGCGCCCGTCTTGGCGATCAGTCGGTAGTGCCGTCTGCACTCGGTACCGTCCAGCTTAAGTCTGTGTTCTGTCAATCTCGGCGTTCCACTCGGGAGGGTTGTTGCCATACTGTAGAAGTGAAAGTTCGTTTGCTCTAAGCGCGCATCAAATCTGGTGTTCGATGTCATCCAGGCTCCCACATATATATATATATATATATATATATATATATATACATATATATATATATATGCATATATATATACATATATATATATATACACACACACACACATATATATATATATAATCGCCTACATAGTAATAGCTTAAGTTATCTGCCCGTCTGTCCTCGAATTTATAAAGCGGTTGTACATGGAATGGATAGAGGCATTCATATTGGAATCTTGATAAGTTAGGGTTATCAACTTTCGAAATCCCCCACTCTCTCTCTCTCTCTCTCTCCCTTTTCTAGAACGTCATACCAATATTTCAAGCCCTATTTTCCCCACTTAAGAGCAGTCTATTAAATTTATCAATTTATCACATAACAAATAGGTAAAAATAATAACTTTTTCTAGCATTATGACGTTATTCCTTTAGCTATCTGTCCTAATCATTTGTTATTTTAAATTATTTAAATATCGTCTACATTATTTTTATATTTTTTTGTCACCGAACTTAGATATTACCTAAATAATTTTCTTTTGTATATGACAGAAATAATAGATTTGGTACATATGTGATAATTTTAAATTAATTATGGAGGATTTTTTTGCAAGATAATTATCAGCTAAAAAAACATTCTTTTTACCTGCTTCATAGGATACTTTACAATTCTGGAAAATTGAAAATTTTACTGATCCAGTCATAAAATGGGTCATATGCTCTTTCGAAATATTTATCCATGCTCTAAATTTATATCCTTGAAATACAGCCAAACGAAGTTCAAAGTCGTGATTTTTGATGTAATACATGAAATATAGTATAATTACACGTTGAAATTTTAATTCATTGTGTTATGACAAGAAACAATTTAATTAAGATTTATTAGGAACTCACGCCTTTGAAAGCATTTAATTATGGGAAATCAGAATTTATTTTGGCATTTCCTGGAGTGCAAATGGCAAACAACATTTCGTTTGTTAGTTATTGTACGGCAGTTTTTAAATGTATAGCACACAGTTTTAGAAACAAAAGCGGAGAAAAAGTTAAATACGGCTGCACAGTTTGACAATGAAAACCCAAGCTCCATGTTCCACTTAATGGAGTAGAGCAAAACTGCAGATTTATTCTCAATAAAAATAATGACTTCAACACTTCCGAAATCCATGAAGCCCAATTTATCAGCAGTTCCCCTTAATTTATGTTCTTGAAGGCCATTTGCTGTAGCGAAAACAGCAGGGTTGACTCTGCTACACCCATATTTCTGCTAGAGTGCACGGTCTATTAACAAACATGGTACACAGGACGCAGAAAATAATTCAAAACTGGGAAATATTTCAGCTGCTTTGCCTTTGAACTAATGACGTGTAAAGGGAAAATAACTTAATTTAGATGACAGATTCGAGAAGTAGAAGCTTTGGAGATGCTTTGACCGTTTCTTAAGAATGAATTATCGGCGCTTATTAAGAAAGCAGAAGAAATTACATGAAATAAACAGCTTATTTATGAAAAGGAGAATTGGAACTGGGTATACATTAATATAACGTGTCGCCCCAGTTGAAATTTTGATTTTATGTAAGTAAATTCGTTGCGAACTTAAGTTTGTTACATATTTTTCCATACTACTATTGAAACAATGCCCAATTTGTTATTTATTTTGCAGTTTTTATGAAATTTTTAGATGTAAGGATTAAATAGTTTTGGAGGGCCCAGGAAAGAAAATTCTATTTTTAATTATAATCCGTTTCCAAAGAAATTTTTCCTATGATATATACTTATAAAGGCATTACAATATTTAGAAAAAATCGTTGAAATGTTTAATAATTTAATTTAAGAAATTCAAAATTTTAAACTCGAAATATATACAAATTTTAATATAACTCAAAAAATTTTTACTTTAAAAGGTTATTGCATATTATGTATTCAAAAGTTAATTAGAAACAATTCTTGAATTTTCTTAGTTTTAATTTTTAAAAAAATTCAAAATATTAAATTGAATTTTAATTTTAAGTAATTTCCTTTTATGTATAGAAAAGATAATTAATTAATTTGTCTTCGGAATTTATCAATATATTGCTCACACAATTTTTTTAATTTAAAAATTAAAGAAATTTCAGTTTTTGAGCGATTTGTTTTTGTTTTCTGTTTAATTATTTTGAGTTCGACTGCATTTTATCAAAATTCCCGATGACAAATCAGTGTAATTATATTAGAATTTAAGATATATCAATTTGAAAAATCACGAAAAATAGGTAGGTAACTCTTAGGTAAATAGAATTAAAAACTCCAGAACATTTAGAATAAAATTAAAAACGCCAGTGCTTTTAAAAAACATCAAATATTTGCTACCTTTTATACTATTTTAAGCTGCTATAAAGTTTATTTTGATATTTTTATTTTAAAATAATTGTAAAACTAATTAACTATACAAACTTACTTTTATTAACATAGCTTATTCGCACATATAATAAGTTATATAGAACAATTTTTAAGAACGTTTAATCTCCTAAATAGGTTTGGTTTCGAGTACTACAGCATATATATATATATATATATATATATATATATATATATATATATATATATATATATATATATATATATATATATATATATATATATATATATATATATTTTTTTTTTTTTTTGCAACACGAGGGCTAATGAGACCAGGGACCTAAAAACTTAAAGACAATTCCGAACGGCTATGAACATCCACGAAACAGTGGGATATAAAACCACGAACTGCTGTATGCTTTTATTTTGGAAAATCTAATTATCTCTTTTATTTGAGTCCAATATAATAAATGATACAGAGCTTCATTTAAATCTGGTTATATGTTTTATAAATATGTAGACTTCTTTAAAGTCTTTAAATATACATAACTTTCATTTAACATATTAACTAAACATAAAAGTTAAGAAAAAGGTGAAATGCATGCATAAAAACATTTGATGTCTATTAAATATATATTCACTCTTTTATGCTGTATCATATAATAACGTGGAGAAAAAAAATAAATGTATTATTTTTTTTTGACAATAGAGCTTTACTAATTTGAATAGTGGATGAATGTGATGAAATCAAGAATATATATATGTAATATTTGTTTGTCAAAACTAAATCCTAAATCAGGTAATTAAGTATTTTATAATTTACCAAAGTGTCTATATAAATGAGTGTAATATTTAATTTTTTAGTTTTTCAAACAACAAATATTTCCTAATGTAAATCTATTATACAAGATAGCTAAACAACAAAATGTCCTACAAATTATTATTAATTCACAAGAAATGAATTACTAATACATTTTTAATACTTATACAAAATTAACTAAAATCTTAGTGTTTTTCAAAATTAAAACAAAATCCCTTTATATATGGTATTCAAACCATACAAAATGGGTTTTTTTCCAACACTGGTTTGCAATGAATTTGCAAGTTTCATATGACAAGATTACTGAAAA
>CM063509.1:30037900-30045400 GCA_032207245.1 Pardosa pseudoannulata
ACTCATATATTTATGCGTTTGTGTTCTACATGATATTAATATAAATCTACTTACCTTCAAAATAATTTTTGGAGGTTGTAAATTAGTAATTTTTAATTATATTTAACCCATTTATTTTTTTATTACTTTTTACAAAAACGTTTCTCCACCTACCTATTACATTCGTGAGAGCAATATATTACATTTTATAGCAGATTAAGTATTATATTTCAGCAAAGTAATTTTCCGCTTTTTTAAGAATTTTAAATTAAACATATAAATTAAACATATGAGGCAATTTAAGCGTTTTAGGTTTACAAAAAAAATAACACGTATCTTCAATTTATTATAAAATTTTAGTTTGTATTAAACGTAATTAAATTGTTAGGAGAACTAGAAATGCAAAATTAATTAATAGTTCTAAAGTTAGAGCGTTATTTAATACCGTGCAGAAAATTTAATTGTAATAATCAGAGGGTATATTAACTCTAACATACAATATAATTATTAATTTTAGCTCATCTAATGAGAATAAGAAAAATTTTTATTAGTGTTCAATATATTCATATACTACATGTATTATATATCACAGCAGGTTAAATTGTATGTAATATTATATATACATATATATTATATATACATATATATATTATTATTGTTAATTTTTCTTATCTTAATAGTCTTAAATATATTACACAATTTAAACATTTTAAGTTTACAGAAGGAAAATTTATGTCTAATTTAATTGGATGTAAAAATTCCCTTTCTAATAAATGGTCTTAATTTATTAGAAAAACTAAAAATGTCAAAATTAACTAACATTTTTGAAGATAGAGCTTTACTATAAAAGAACTTTAAATTAAATGGGAAGAAAAATGTTTTTATAATAAAGATTTCAAATCTGGAATATTTGCATATCTTCTAAAATCATGTTTTTTTGTAAAAATTACATTAGTTATTAAACAGATAAAGTTAGAATAAATGAATATAGGCAAATATTTAAAGAGTAAATAACAATTTCTTCAAATAAAAAAATAGAGAAAAAATATGATACAGACACATATTTTATTATTAGTAAAACTCTTTCCAACTGTGAAAAAGGAAAATTTCAACATCGTCACTCTGGTCCTTCAAAATGAAGAAAAAAAATAAAATCTGACATTTAACGATATCATACTTTTGTTTTTAAAATAAAAGGTTTAAAAAATAACAAAAGGCAAGATCATTAAAAAATATTATGTAAGAAGAAAACAAACTTTTTTTAATATTTCATCGAGTTATTTTCATATTTTTCAATTTATTATCTGAAAATAAGAATGGCACTAGAAAAAAATTTCTAAATATGGAGACAAATCTTTTTAATATATCAGCAGAAATTTTGCAATTGTGTTATTAAAACTTAAAAAAGTCGCATTACATTTAAAAAAATAAAGTGGTTTGTTTACACAAGCAAAATATCTGAGAGATTTAAAGAGGAATTAAGTAGAGATGTTTTTTTTAATTTAGCAATAATATTACAAAATTTATTTAACCCATAAATGTTAAATGCTACTATGACATTTTGATTTTTATTATATAGTCAGAGTAAAAGATTCAAACAGTATATATATATATAATATATATATATATATATATATATATATATATATATATATATATATATATATATATATATATATATATATATATATTTATTATTAATTTTTCTTATCTTAATAGTCTTAAATATATTACACAATTTAAAATTTTAGGCTTACAGAATAAAAATTTATGTCAAATTTAATTGAATGTAAAAAATGTAATTTCTAATAAACGTTCTTACTTTATTGGAACAAATAAAACTGACAAAATTAACTAACAGATTTGAAGATACAGTGTTATTATAAAAGAATTTTAAATTAAATAGGAAGAAAAATGTTTTTATAATAAAGATTTCAAAGCTGGAATATTTGCATGTTTTCTTAAATCATGATGTTTTGTAAAAATTACATTATTATTAAAACAAATAAAGTTAGAATAAATGAATATACAAATATTTAAAAGGTAAATAACAATTTCTTCAAATAAAAATTAGTAAAAAATATGATACAAAAACATGTTTCTTTTATTTGTAAAATTCTTTCCAACTATCAAAAAGGAAATTTTCAACATCGTCACTCTAGTTCTTCAAAATACAGAAAAAAATAAAATCTGACTTTTAACGATATCATATTTTTGTTTTTAAATAAAGGTTTCAAAACACAAATAACAAAAGGCAAGATCATTAAAAAATATTATGGAAGTAGAAAACAAACAAACATTTTTTTCGTATTTCATCGACTTATTTTCATGTTCTTTCCTTTATTATCTTAAAATAAGAAAGGCACTAGAAAAAAAAATTCTAAATATGGAGAAAAATCTTTTAAATATATCAGCAGATATTATGCAATTGTGTTATTAAACCTTAAAAAAAGTCTCATTACATTTAAAAAAATACAGTGGTTTTTTTACACAAGCAAAATATCTGAGGGATTTAAAGAGGAATTAAATAGAGATGTTTTTAGTACCATTTAACAATAGTTTTATAAAATTAATTTAACCCATAAAGATCAAATCCTATTATGACATTTTAATTTTTATTATATAGTCAGTAAAAGATTCAAACTAATATATATATATATATATATATATATATATATATATATATATATATATATATATATATATATATATATATATATATATATATATATATATGTATATATATATATATATTAATTGAATTTATCTTAATAGTCTTAAATATATATTATAAAATATATATTTAAGACAATAAATATATTACTTAAATATATTACTAGGTTTACAGAATAAAAATTTATGTCAAATTTAATCGGATATAAAAATTTCATTTCTAATAAACGTTCTTAATTTATTCGAAAAAATAAAATTTCCATAATTAACTAACAGTTTTGAAGGTAGAGTGTTATTATAAAAGAATTTAAATTAAATAGGAAGAAAAATGTTTCTATAATAAAGATTTCAAATCTTAAATGTTTGCATGTTTTCTTAAATCATAAAAATGACATTATTATTAAAACAGAAAAAGCTACCATAAATGAATATACAAATATTTGAAGAGTAAATAATAATTTCTTTAAATATAAAATAAAAAAATATATCATACAAAAACATGTTTTTTTTATTTATAATTCTCTTTCCAACTATCAAAAAAGAAATTTTCACAATCATCACTCCAAAATGCAGAAAAATTAAAATCTGACCTTTAAGATATCATACTTTTGTTTTTAAATAAAGGTTTCAAAAAAGAAATAACAAAAGGCAAGATCGTTAAAAAATATTATGGAAATAGAAAATACAAACAAAATTTTTTTCCCTATTTCATCCACTTATTTTCATGTTTTTCGCATTATTATCTTAAAATAAGATCGGCACAGAAAAAAATTCTAAATATGGAGAAAAATCTTGTAAATATATCAGCAGAAATTAAACAATTGTGCTATTAAACCTTAAAAATGTCGCATTACATTTAAAAAAATAAAGTGGTTTGTTTACACAAGCAAAATATGCGAGAGATTTAAACAGGAATTAAATAGAAATGTTTTTAGTTTCATTTTGCAATAATTTTATAAAATTTTTTTTAACCCATAAAGGTTAAATCCTATTATAACATTTTGATTTTTATTATATAGTCAGTTAGAGTAAAAGATTCAAACTAATATATATATATATATATATATATATATATATATATATATATATATTATATATATATATATATATATATATATATATATATATATATATATATAATTAATTTATTTTTTCTTAATAGTCTTACATATATTGCACGATATAAACGTTCCAGGTTTACAGAATAAAAATTTATATCAAATTTAATTGGAAGTAAAAATTTCATTTCTAATAAACGTTCTTAATTTATTGGAAAAAATAAAATAGACAAAATTAACGAACAGTTTTGAAGGTAGAGTGTTATTATAAAAGAACTTTTAATTAAATAGGAAGAAAAATGTCTTTATAATAAAGATTTCATATCTGGAATTTTTGCATGTTTTCTTAAATCATGCATTTTTGAAAAAATGACATTATTATTAAAACAGATAAAGCTAGCATAAATGAATATAGGTAAATATTGAAAGAGTAAATAACAATTTCTTTAATTAAAAAATAGTAAAAAATATGATGCAAAAATATGTTTTTTTTTATTTGCAAAATTCCTTCCAACTATCTAAAAGGAAATTTTCAACATCGTCACTCTAGTTCTCCAAAAGGCAGAAAAAAATTAATCTGACCTTTAACGATATCATACTTTTGTTTTTAAATAAAGGTTTCAAAAAAGAAATAACAAAAGGCAAGATCGTTAAAAAATATTATGGAAGTAGAAAATACAAACAAAATTTTTTTCCCTATTTCATCGAGTTATTTTCATATTTTTCAATTTATTATCTGAAAATAAGAATGGCACTAGAAAAAAATTTCTAAATATGGAGACAAATCTTTTTAATATATTCGCAGAAATTTTGCAATTGTGTTATTAAACCTTAAAAAAAGTTACGTTACATTTAAAAAATTAAAGTGGTTTGTTTACACAAGTAAAATATCTGAGATATTTAAAGAGGAATTAAGTAGAGTTGTTTTTAGTTTCATTTATTAATAATTTTATAAATTTTTTTAACTAATAAAGGTAAATCCTATTATGACATTTTGATTTTTATTATATTGTCTGTTAGTGTAAAAGATTCAAACTATATATATATATATATATATATACATATACATATACATATATATATATACATATATATATATATATATATATATATATATATATATATATATATATATATATATATATATATATATATATATAATTAATTTATTTTTTCTTAATAGTCTTAAATATATTACACAATTTAAACGTTCTAGGTTTACAGAATAAAAAAATTATGTCAAATTTAACTGGATGTAAAAATTTCATTTCTAATTAACGTTCTTATTTTATTAGAACAAATAAAATTGACAAAATGAACTAACAGTTTTGAGAGTAGAGTGTTATTATAAAAGAATTTAAATTAAATAGGAAGAAAAATGTTTTTATAATAAAGATTTCAAATCTGGAATGTTTGCATATCTTCTTAAATCATGCTTTTTGGTAAAAATTATATTATTATTAAAAAAGATAAAGTTAGAATAAACAAATATAGGGAAATATTTGAAGAGTAAATAATAATTTCTTTAAATATAAAATAAAAAATATATCATACAAAAACATGTTTTTTTATTTGCAAATCTCTTTCCAACTATCAAAAAAGAAATTTTCAACATCGTCACTCCAAACTGCAGAAAAAATTAAAATCTGACCTTTAAGATATTATACATTTGTTTTTAAATGAAGGGTTTAAAAAAGAAATAACAAAAGGAAAAATCGTTAAAAATATTATGGAAATAGAAAACACAAACTTTTTTTTCCTATTTCATCGACTTATTTTCATGATTTGCCTTTTATTATCTCAAATCACGAAAGGCACTAGAAAAAAATTCTAAATATGGAAAAAATCTTTTAAATATATCAGCAGAAATTATGTAATTGTGTTATTAAATCTTAAAAAAAAGTCGCATTAGATTTAAAAAAATAAAATGGTTTGTTTACACAAGCAAAATGTCTGAGAGATTAAAGAGGAATTAAGTAGAGTTGTTTTTAGTTTCATTTATTAATAATTTTATAAATTTTTTTAACTAATAAAGGTAAATCCTATTATGACATTTTGATTTTTATTATATTGTCTGTTAGTGTAAAAGATTCAAACTATATATATATATATATATATATATATATATATATATATATATATATATATTTATTATTAATTTATTTTTTCTTAATAGTCTTAAATATATTACACAATTTAAAATTTTAGGCTTACAGAATAAAAATTTATGTCAAATTTAATTGAATGTAAAAAATGTAATTTCTAATAAACGTTCTTACTTTATTGGAACAAATAAAACTGACAAAATTAACTAACAGATTTGAAGGTAGATTGTTACTATAAAAGGATTTTAAATGAAATAAGAAAAAAATGTTTTTATAATAAAGATTTCAAATCTGGAATGTTTCCATGTTTTCTTAATTCATGATTTTTTTGTAAAAATTACATAATTTATTAAAACAAATAAAGTTAGAATAAATGAATATAGGCAAATATTTAAAGAGTAAATAACAATTTCTTTAAATAAAAAATAACAAAAAATATGACACAAAAACATGTTTTTTTATTCGTAAAACTCTTTCAAACTATCAAAAAGGAAATTTTAAACATCGTCACTCTAGTTCTCCAAAATGCAAAATAAATAAATAAATAAATAAATAAAATCTGACCTTTAAGGATATCATACTTTTGTTTTTAAATAAAGGTTTCAAAAGTGAAATAACAAAAGGCAAGATCGTTAAAAAATATTATGGGAGTAGAAAACCAACAAACATTTTTTCATATTTCATCGACTTATTTTCATGTTCTTTCCTTTATTATCTTAAAATAAGAACGGCACTAGAAAAAAAAATTCTAAATATTTAGAAAAATCTTGTAACTATATCAGCAGAAATTAAGCGATTGTGTTATTAAAACTTAAAAAAGTCGGATTACATTTAAAAAAATAAAGTGGTTTGTTTACACAAGCAAAATATCTGAGAGATTTAAAAAGGAATTAAATAGAGATGTTTTTTTTAATTTAGCAATAATATTATAAAATTTATTTAACCCATAAATGTTAAATCCTATTATAAAATTTTGATTTTTATTATGTAGCCAGAGTAAAAGATTCAAACTAATATATATATATATATATATATATATATATATATATATATATATATATATATATATATAATTATTGATTTTTTACTTAATAGTCTTAAATATATTACACAATTTAAACGTTCTAGGCTTACAGAATAAAAATTTATGTCAAATTTAATTGGATGCAAAAATATCTGTTCTAATACACGTTCTTAATTGATTGGAACAAATAAAATTAACAAAATTAACTAACAGTTTTGAAGGTAGATTGTTATTATAAAAAAACTTAAAAATAAATAGGAAAAAAAATGTTTTATTATAAAGACTTCAAATCTGGAATTTTTGCATGTTATCTTAAATCATGCTTTTTTGAAAAAATGACATTATTATTAAAACAGATAAAGATAGCATAAATGATTATAGGTAAATATTGAAAGAGTAAATAACAATTTCTTTAATTAAAAAATAGTAAAAAATATGATGCAAAAATATGTTTTTTTTTATTTGCAAAATTCCTTCCAACTATCTAAAAGGAAATTTTCAACATCGTCACTCTAGTTCTTCAAAATACAGAAAAAAATAAAATCTGACTTTTAACGATATCATATTTTTGTTTTTAAATAAAGGTTTCAAAACACAAATAACAAAAGGCAAGATCATTAAAAAATATTATGGAAGTAGAAAACAAACAAACATTTTTTTC